>LR544699.1:17754-277157 GCA_900536305.3 Caenorhabditis sp. 40 LS-2015 | reverse complement strand
CATCTTGTAAATTACCTACAGTATCATTATAGCCCCCCACAAGTACTGGTGGGGGGCTATTCTGGTATATCCCGTTACCAGAATAGCCCCCCACCCAGTAAAGCACCCCACACGCTTTTTGGGCCAAAAATGTACTGAGTGGGGGGCTGTGCTGGTCTGTGGGGGGCGATACTGTGGTGGGGGGCTATTCTGGTAAATTACCGTGGCTTTTTTCAGACCATTCTTGTAATGCTTGAAAATTTTGAATATGTTTTTATGATTCTCAACGGACCAACCATAAAACTCGGATTTCAAATTTTTAAAAACGAACAAAAGGAGTTTCCATTAGAAATTTCATCGCCTTCTGTATCATCTGCTGGATTTGAATGAAACTTTGAAACTGAACAGTAAGAAAATCAAAAATGAATCTATTGAAGGTTCAAAACTCTTTTTAAATCATCTCAATGAAGTTAACCAATCGAGCAACAGAAGTTTTGCGAGGCATTGAAACGTTGAAATGTTTGAGATGAGAAAAAGAATGTCAACATGATGATTTAAGTACACAAACTGACGGAAATGTTCGCTAAGAAAAAGAAAGGAGAAAAGGACACGGATAATTGATAAATGAATCTACAAACAACTCAACACACATACATTCAACTCGAAAATGTGACATTTTATGAGGTCAGGTGGCAGAATCCTGCAAAAAAATGATGGGGGAAAACCTCAGAGAAGATAAGCGAATTCTTCCACCAGTTTTTTTGTGTTATCTTTCAAAAAAGAACGGAACAAAAAACTGGAAGAGAAAAATGAGTTTTTGGGATGGGACATGTGTTTTGATGGCACGAGAGGCACCATATGTCTCGTGGCAAAGTGATTTGTTGAGTAGTCGAAATGAGAGAACGGATGGCAATCGATTGGTTTTCGAGATATGGATTCAGTTGGTGAGTTGATTAGAAGGAGGAAGGAGAAATCTAATCATGGGAAATTCTGAGACGTGAGAACTTTCGAGTTTTCTTTCAAAAGTTTGTTACCGGTGATCTAAAAGAGTGTGAGTTCCTGAACCCCAGAACCACGACTATATCAAATTTTAAAAAACTAGACTGTATTCAAAGAAAAATGGTTGAGAATGGTTAACTTTGCGGACATGAAAAATATGTTTAACTACCCAATTTGTTTGAAAATTGGTGGATAGATTAAGCAAATCCAGAGCAGGGGTGTGTGGAGTGGGCCTTTCGTACTTTCGGAACGTTCCGAAGTTCCAAACTTGCACTTTTATGTTTCAACTCGACCTAGCCCATTTGACAGAGATTTTCAGCAAAAGTAGTTAACTACAAAAAAGATCTAAAGTTGTTTGATTGATTCACTATTTTTCAAAAAAATTGGGTAGTTGGGGACCAGTTTCTCAATACGTTTTGAGCTTTGCCATGTGTTATGAAATCCAGAACGCTTTGATAGCTTTGAAAACAGGAAAAATTCTCACTAATCGTGTGGTCAGTATCTGCAAAAAAGTGTTTAAGTGCCGTGGCAGAAAAAATCATAAAAAGTCCGAAAATAACACCATGTGTTTCTATTCTTTATCACCTGTTCGTTCTCTCCATGTGATTCTCCATTTTTTTTTTTCAGTGACACAACTACTGATAACCCTTTCCGTTTACAAGTGCAAACCCCAGTCCTGAATCACAATGGAAAAAAGAGTTCATTTGAGCAAAACAAGAAATAGTGTGGCGACATGAGAGAGGATGAGAAAGAAGAAGTTCTTGTTCCCCAAAACCGTAACGAGATCATCACAGAATGTTAAAGAAAATAGAAAAGAAGTGGGTAACGGGTGATACTAAAAATATGAGCTTTTTTTTAAATATGAGATGACGAATCTTCCTCCGACACCGATTCATCGAATATTCCGTTCTCCAAAAGTGGGCGGAGCGATCGACGACGGGCGGGACGAAGAGAGGGACATCCAACGGAATCCGTGTCGAAGAAATGACGATAAGTGAATTCGTAGAATGCTGGATTATGGAGACCGCGGACGTTCGGTTTGTCGGTTCGGTCATTATCCTGGAATGAACATAAAACTTAGTCATGTTAATACACTAATTAGGATTGGAAGTTATGGATTCTCTGGACAGTCATGAAGTTCTCAGAATAATTTTTTTTTCATTTTCTATCATGATCGAGTTCTCATCGGACTTTATTTTCAGGTTTTGTAATTAAAAATTTTTGAAAACCTCACTTGGAAAGTTTCAAAATTGGAAGTGTCCTCATCATGGGCAACTCTTGGGATGTAGATATAATCTGCTCGCAGTTTCCTTAAATTCTCCCAATCGATTCCCTTGAACCACGGATGTTGTTTCACTTGTGCAGCACCACCACGAGTTCCCAAACGAGTTGATGTGTCACAAATCAGTTGCTGGAAAGTTTAAAGTTTAGAAAAAAACAATTACTTTAGTACATCGGCTGTAACGGTGAGCGGATGAGAAGAAAGGTACATTTTGGTAGTGGCTATTAGTGTCCCTAGACCGAAATGTATAGGACTCAAAGTCCATTTTGGAAGTAACTTGGTCTGGATCCGCTCGAGACATAAATCAATTACCTGAACCATCATAAGACACTCCTTCGAAAGATTTCCACAATAAGTCAAATCCAAATACTGCCTCCAATTTTTAATCCGATGTTGTGTTCCACCAGGCACATCATCATGAAATGGAACTCTTCCGAATACCATTTCATACAAAATCACTCCAGTCGACCACCAATCACAACTTTGTGTGTGTCCTGTCTTCGCAATTACTTCTGGGGCCATATAGTTTCCAGTTCCAACCAAAGAGTGAGCGGTCTTCCGGCGTGTTTGTTGACGAACGTTCAGAAGTTTCGCACTTGGAGCATTTGGTCCGACTTCGGGTGGCAAAGAGAAGGAGTCGACGCGTTGATGTTCATTTTCAGGACCGTAGTATCTGGAAAATTTAGCTATTTTTGGAAAAACCACTCAAACCTTACCTTCTATCATGAGTCCATCTCAAGCCAGTACATAGTCCAAAATCGGTCAATTTGATATGGCCATGTTGATCGATTAGAATGTTATCCGGTTTGAGATCTCTGTGAATGAATCCAACGGAATGCACATATTCAATTGCACATGTCAGCTCAGCAATGTAGAATCTGGCTAGAGGTTCATCGAATATTCCCTTCTGAATCAGCAACGTCATCATATCTCCTCCAGGGACGTATTCCATGATAAAATATAGACAAGCGTCATCTTGGAATGAGAAAAACAGGCGGACAATCCAAGGGGAATCTGCTTCAGCGAGAATGTCTCGTTCAGCTTTTACATGGGCGGCCTGAAAACTCACATATTTTCCAGTCTGATAAGCTAAAGCACTTACCTGTTGCTTCATGATAACATCAGCCTTCTCCAAACTTTTCATAGCGTAAACCTTCCCTGTATCCTTCTTCCGAACCAATGAAACTTTACCAAATGCTCCAACTCCGATATGAGAGATGACCGTGAAATTGCTCTTGCTCATCTTCTGTCTTCTGAGTCTCGTATATCTTGATTCTTTCTGTTGAAGGATTCCCAACATCTTTTCTCTCATCATATCCGGTAGCTGAGCAGAAGCCATTTCTTTCTGTAACTGTCTCATTCTCTTTTCCCTTTCTCGATACTGCTGAAGTAGTCGTTCCACATGTTGTTCCATGTAGAATCGAAGCATGTTCGGTTTGCATGGTTGAACTCTTCTTGTATTCTTCAGATACGGATCCAGAAGAGCTCGATCGATCGGAGAGCTGACCCTTTTCGGGGGTGGTTCACTTGGTTGGCTGTATTGAGGGGGCGGAGCTTGTGGTCGAGATTTGAAGGTGATGTCCAGATTGGATGGCTTGAAGAGAATCGGACGGAAATCTTCATGATTTGCGTTTGATGTTGATGGAATCAGACGAGGATCGGGTCGTAGCTTTAAAGAGATTCGATGTGGTAATAATTGGACTGATTCTAAACTTACCTCGTCTTTATAATTCACGAAATTCTTCGATCTATCAATATCCGTCGTGTATCTGGGACCGATGATGAAAGATTTACTAGGAAATGGACTATCTCCAACATTCACTTTTGTCTAAAGAAAAATCGATTTTCAGTGTTTTTGGAAATGGAAAACATACGGTATGTGGAGAAGCAACATTGATGCTGACAACACTGCTCGCTGTTTTCTTATCCATCGAAGTATGGTACAATCTCTGAATGTTATCCGCTTTTCTCTCCTCGCTTCTGAACAATAAAATAATGAAATCATGAAAATGGACACGAAAAACTTACATGGTCTCAATAGAAATAGTGGATTTCCCAGGTGGAGGAGGTGCCATATTTTTGGTGTGTTGGAGCAAGAGTTGATTCGTTTGAATCTTCGGAGCTTGGGTTTTGATGTGCAAATGAGTACGGTAGTTGTCAGCGGCTACTGGGGTCATTCGAGTGTTTGTGGGAGATGCATCATAGGCGGGAGGGGGCGGACGCGACTGGAAAATTTTGAATTGTGCCGTGAAGAAGCACCCTCTGCCGTACTTTTTACAATTAATTCCGGTTGCAGGAACATCTCAAAAAGCTGTCAACGAATAAAATATTGCTCATTTTGTCATGGCATTAAAAATTTCGATATCTGACGAATTTCGTTATTGACAAATTTGGTCAATGTGACGATACGCAGGATTTGTTATGAGTTCAAAGAAAAAACTCACATATCCAGGAGAATATTGCGGTGCATTATTATTCATATGATATGCAGGAGTCGGCATTTCGTACCGATACCCAGATGGATATATCCTGATGGATTCTTCCACTGGAGGAGCTGCTGCCGGAACATTTCCATTCCTAACCATCTCTTTTCCGGGCCGATACCCAATTTCATTTCCTGTCTCCATCATCAGATGGCGTTGTGGCATCGGAGCTATCCTCATTTTCGGTCCTCCTTCGGTCTGCCAAGTATTATTCTTATTATTGGTTGGAAAAGACTCTAGTGTTTGATTGATTTACGAGAAAACGAATGTCGTTCAAGCGTTTTCTATCCTTTCTCTTCTCACATGGGGGGACCATTTTTCATTAAAAAATGACTCACTCGAAAAGAATTCGAAAGTGATACACCGCTCGAAACCGTCGTCGTCGCAGCAGTAGTTGAAGACGATGAATTCATGACTTCCGTGTTGTCGTTGGTGATGTCAGAATGGCTGACAGAGGATGATGAAGGTGTCGTTTGGGAACTGTGAAGCACGTGATTCGAGGCAGAAGAGGATGGTCCGGATTCATGTTCGTACGCCTTCAGAGATGCTCGGATTTCGTCGAGTTTCGCTCGATGACGTCCGACTCGAATGTCCTGAAAGAGCATGTTTGCAGATCGAATGATTGTGTCTGGTAGTAAAATTTTTTTTTAATGAATGATTCATTGATTTCGAAAGTTGAGAAAAGGAAAACCTTCAAATGGAATGTTCTGTCTGAGTGATTTCATTATAGTGTTGAACATGTCTTATCAAAATGCCATTTTCGTATTCTGCAAACTTTCACTTTTTGATAAAACCGCGGCTCCGAATTGTCTAGGAACGCCAACGCCTGAATTTGGGAGAAGGATACAGTGAAATGCACTGTGTAATTAGTCTTGAAACTTGACGCACATAAAGCAAAACTTTGCAGTTTTAAAAACTGAACCTGGGCAAGGTTTGAAGCATTTTTTGTTTGAGATTGACTAGTTTAAAGTTAAACTTTTATCAGATCAAAAATCGCAGTGTTCTTCTAGAAACTGACTAGAAAAGATTGATGGAATCTATGGATTTTAGAAGGATTGAGCGTGGAAAATATCTTGCTCTTGGAAACATCTTGCCCGCTTTCTTTTCAGATTTCGAAACAAATTTAATTCAAACTGAAACATTCTACTTGAAGAAGTGGCTGTATCCAGTTCGCATTCCTTTCGAATCAATAATCACCTCCGATCCTTCTTCTTCTCCTATCACTCTTTCTCTCTCCCTCTTCTTCTTCTCTTTTTTAACTTACCGAACTGTGATGTACATCTGTCGAGTTGGATGGCACAAACGCGGGCGCCGGAGCCAATCCACGCTGTCTGAGATGGTCAGTTCCAGGGGCAGATGCACCATTTGGAGTAGTAGAACTAGCGACAACAGGTCGCATTCCAGGGGAATACAATGCAAAAGAAGGCCGAACACTCTGACAAACACAGGGCGATGGACGGAGACGATGGGGGAAAGGAAAAGAAGAGAAAAAGATGAGAGGCGGTGATACACGAGTGTCGTCTTGTGTGTGTAGTCTCTCTCCCGCAGGAAGAGTTTTCCTTCTCTTTCCTGCAAAACCTCCCTCTCTTTCTCTTTCCCTCTTTTCCTTCACATTCCTCTCTCTCTCTTCTCTTACCGATTTCCCATGCTCTCCGCTGTCTACACACTATATCATCACCATTTGGTTTCCAACACATTTCGGACGTTCTGAGTCTCCGAGACTCTCAATTCTCGCCCCTATCATCAACGGCCATCATCATCATCGGCACGGCCGTCGAAAAGACATTTTTGCCGGTATCCTGTCATGTCATCCAGCAGAAAGCCTCTCATACGGTAAGTCCATTATCTAGCTGTTGTCGAGATCTTTAAAAGTTGTATTCTTTTGGGTTTTGTTGGACTGGAATTTCAGAAAATTTCAATTCAAGCCAGTAAGCACATTCTGTAGTGCCCACAAGTATACATAATTGTGTTTTTTTCAGTGCAGATTGGTCAGAAATTGTTGTTTTCCAAGACTCGAAAAATGGTTCCCATCGTTACGATTTTTTCTAATTCGTGGGGTTGTTAAGTAACTTTAGATCTTCATTTTTGTAGTTGACAGCTTTTTATGAAAATCACGCTCAAATCAGTTATATCAAGTTGAAGAGCAGTGACCCGAAAATGTTCGAAATAAAAATTGAAAAGAACCAACGTTTGACTTCTCGTCACTATACGCGGCATAACTGACTTGAAAGTGATTTTCAAGATAAGTGGTCAACTCAAAAATGGAGGTCTAGATTTGCTAAATAATCTTACAGATTATTCCAAGAGTTGAGTGACTATGAACCACATTTCCAACTGCTCAAAGTTTTCTATACTCAATCGAGATCCCCGAGGGCAAAATTGAATCAGAACCTTCACTTTTAGTTCAACTTTATTCCATTTTCGTTCTCAAACAGTCTCTTCAAACTATTCACAAATCCTCTCCCATCTGTGCCTAATCCTCCGAAAATCTCTTGACCAAAAATCGATGTCTTTTTTTTGCTACCACGTTTTTTTGCCTACTATGAAAGCCTAAAAAGGCAAATGTGGATGTTCTCCCGTGGCTCTTTTTGCAAACATTGTACAAACAAAACGGTCATTTTCTCTACTTTCGTTCTTGCAGAAGCAGTTCACACTCCGATCGCCCGACAACCATGAGAAATTGGCCTCTTTTTGCTTTTTTGATATGCTTGGTAACGTTGAACTACTTGAATCTTCCGAAGGTTTCTATTTCAGGTGGTCTTCTTCTACGCTTTCTACGTCTACCAAGCACAAGGTGCAATTCTTGCACAGACAACGGAAGAAGTCAGACAGTTATCTGCCCAGTTGAGTTTGACGAAAGGAAAACTTGTTGGTAAGAGAGATTCGGATCGAGATGCATCTAGATTTGTCGCCGATTTCAGGAAGTATGGCAGATTTAGAGACTGTTAACAGTGAGAAAAAGACGTTGTCGACTCAATTCGAAGACGTCACGAAGAAAAATGATGAGTGTATGGTATCTTTGAGGAACACGAAATTGAGAGTTGACACTTTGGAGAAGGATGGGAAGTCTAATACTGACAATTATGCGTAAGTCAAAAAACTTGTAACTTTATTCTAAAGATGAATTTTTCAGCAAAATCCAAGAAGAGGTAACTGCCTTGAAAGCGAAGGCTGAAGAACTTCAAAGAAACAACACAGCTTTGACTTCTCTTGTTTCTACTCAAACTCAGCTCATCACTCAACTCAATCAGACTATTGGAATGTGAGTTTGTCAGATGTTCCCAGTGTCTACCATACATCCATCGTTTTCAGAATCAAATTCGAGAAGGAAGAACTGAAAAATGTGAACTTGACTCCAAAGACTGAGAAGCCAGCAGTGATTGAAGATCAAAAGAAGGATCAGAAAGAGAAAGAGGTCTCCGTGACAACACCAAGCACGACTCAAAAAGCAGACGTTGCTCCAGACGATGATGGAAAAGAAGTGAACGAGGAGCCGTCCACTGCTGAAGTATCATCAACACAATCCCCAGTGGGAAAATTGAATGAGAACAATCCCGAGAATGAACAAGAGGAACTGGAACCAGTGGTAGCTGATCCGAATGCTGCTGAGCCGGAAGAGAAAGAAACATAATTTTGGTCTTCATTCCTCACATTTCCGCTTTGAAAATCGGTTATTTGTTGTTCAGTTTTTTATTCTAGACTTTTTCTGCGGGTTTTACTGGATAGTTTTATCTTATTCTCTGCTTCCTCTTACAACTGGGTCTTTTTTTGGTTTGAACAAACATGAACTCAATGAATGCTTCATATGTGAGATAGAAATGCAGATTGATAGAAAAAAATCTAGGCCAATCTAGACATGAAATCTACTGCCAACTGTCTAACTGCGAGATCAGGGGAAGAAAGAACTATTTGAGTTACAGCTGGAAGGAAATCAGGAAGATGTTCACGGAGCAAGTTGTCCGCCACGTAACGGAGAGGAATCAGACAGATATCTCGGTGAGCAGCAAGACGGGTTTCATCGAAATCCTCTTTTTTCTGATCGTTAGTGAGTGTAGGATCAACATCTTCAAGTGCGTGCTGGAAGGGGTTCCGACGGTCCGGAACAAAAGGCTTCAAACGCTCGCGATGTTTATCGTATTCTGAAAATTCAGATGTTTCGATGATAACTAAAGAAATACTTACCACTCAATGCACCATCTACAAAATCTTGAGACACCAATCTGTACGCATTCTCTTCTCCATTCTCCACTGGAACCAGATGGTACTGCTGAAAATAGAAAACCGCACGTTTTCGTTAATAACCACTACTCTCACCGTAATTGCATGTTCTCTGGAAACGAGAGCACTTCTTCTGGTGCTCACTTCAAATTCGACACTCTTCAAGTCAACACTTCTCGACTTCACACTTTTTCCTGTCTCTTCTAGAAGCTCTAGTTTTCTGAAACAAAACTCTTCAACTCGTTCCCAAAGCTTTCAAACAAACTTGGTTTTTTCGAATCGTCTCAACAAGCTCATGGTCTTAATCAGATTGGAGCTGACTAGAACCTTCAGAAGATTCGCATGATCGATTCCGAGCATTCTTGAGAGCAAACTTCCAACTGCTGGTCGACTGTCGAAATCCGAACTCGTCTGAAAAAGTTCAACTAAAAATTAGATATTCTTAGAGCTTTACCTCCGATGACTCATTGAGAATATTGTAAAGAACTGGATAAATTGAATCATCTAACTTTGGATTTATGGGTATAGTTGATCCTATCAAGGACGCTTTCAATTTTGGATTGGAATCGTCCGATAAAAGAAGAGAAGCAATGAGTTGTAGGAGGAGACAATGGGTGAATAAAGTGGAGATGATGGAGCAAACCTCCAATCTGAAAGAAATGTTTAACTTCATGAATCTAGTTTGGATGACCCGCCTATGAGTATCTGCTCCATGAGACAACATAATCAACGCCACACCAGAACTCAGATCCTCCTCTTCTTCATTCATCGATCTCTCTTTTCGAGAAGAGAATACTTGCATAGCAGCCAGAAATTGACGAAACGACAATTTCCCTGGATTGAAGGATGTCACATCTCCAATATCCCCATTTTCATCGGTTGAGCTTCGAACGAAGAACGAGTTCAGAAGTCTGATATGTCTCAGACTCTGAGATCTGAAAAATCAATAAGTGAAATGAGAAATACGGTGCAAATCTTACGATGCAGTGGCAAGAAACTGACTGAATATATTCCACTGTTGTGTTGAAAAGTGAGTCGAGTTATTGGCAATGAGTGTGAAATAAGCAGGAGCAACCGCACATGTTTTGTCAAAAAGCACACATTCAACAATCAAGGCGCAGATGTCACGGAGAAGACGGTCTCGCCATGAGGACACTGAAATTTCGGAGTGACTTTGGAGCAGATATAAAGGCTCACTTTTCTCCAGATCCAGCATGTCTATAACTGTTTGTGTGCATGCTCCAATAACTTGTTTCAATATCTTCACTTCTTCCACATCTGGTCTTCGAATCCATTTTTGCACATAGGGAAGAATGACAGCGGACATGGCAACACCCCCACTGTCTGCACCCAATGGTTTGTTGGAGATGTCCACTAGTAGACGTCCGATCATATTTAAAAGGTTTTTTTGGGTAGTCGACGAAGAGGTTAGGAGAGTTCCACAGAGCTGGTCCACTGTAAAATTGCCAATTTCATGTCATGCTTTCCAAAAGTTGAATCTCACTGAAAGTTAAGAATAATTCAACTGCGGAGATTTCATACGTCTGCTTGTCATCCCATGGTAATGGTCCATGAGGGACTGCGATC
Source organism: Caenorhabditis sp. 40 LS-2015 (assembly GCA_900536305.3). Lineage (NCBI taxonomy): Eukaryota > Metazoa > Nematoda > Chromadorea > Rhabditida > Rhabditidae > Caenorhabditis > Caenorhabditis tribulationis. The sequence goes on along the minus strand of LR544699.1, from coordinate 266,609 downwards.
GGATCTTGATCAATTTCTACCTTATCCAAACATTTCGACCGGAGATCAGATCGATGTAGCAAGTGATAGTTTGGAATATGCGGAGTGCTGTAGAGATAAAGAATCAGAGAGTAGATGTTTGGAAGCAGACGAAGTGCGGCAGATGAAACTTCCGATTCATCTTCAGAGTTCTGTAGCAGATTGACAACACATGGAACACATTCAAGAATGCTCGATGATAGAATTGATGGACTGTCGATACGAAGATAAGAGGAAATGACATCTATTGCACACCAGTGAACTTTTTCATCTCGAGCAGCACCCACTGCTTTCAAGGATCCGAAGAGGGGTTTCCACCCGGATCCGATTTTATCAGCTTGAGACAAGACCAGCTGGCTCAAAGCGCATAACAGTTGCTCTTTTGTTTCTTCTGAGCAGTTCTCAGAGCAAGACGCAGTCTGAAACAACGAGTGTGATCATCTTTGTATTGTATAGAAAACTAACCTGGAAGGGAACAATGAGTGTCTGATTGAAAGACATTCCTGGTGACTCCGTTATCAACAACCTCGTGACAACTTCTGCCAGTGCTGAAGCAGCGATTCTGGATTCTTGGTCACACTGACACACTTTCACGAAATGAGCTGAGACCAAAGGATAGATGAACATTTGATGGGTCAGAGGTCGATGAGATAGTGTGGAAATAATGTCGGATATCTGTAAGTTCGGAATTGAATGAAAAAAAAAATCAAAAGTGAAGCTCACTCTTGTCAATAGAGAGACTGGAGCAGTCAGATGAATGTGCTTTTGAGCAGAATAGAACACACGGTTTTCAGATGAGGACACGATTGCTACACAAAGATCGTGAAGAGCAGGAAGACACAATTCACGGCAAACTTGTGAATAGAATCTGAAATTTTAGACGTTGAGAAAAGCAATACAATTTTTGATGAACCTGTCCACTTTGGCAATCAAGACGCATATGGCTCTATTCAAAGTGTGAACGGATAGAATGGGTTCATCTCCAAGGGCGTTCTCGATTGAACTGTCCGCGGCGGTTGTTTTCTGAAATCGAACACTAAACACTCGGATCTGATGGCGTTGGTTTATCCAACCAATGTCGCAAGTTTTCATGATGTTATCTCCGTGCGCTTTTAAAAAACTAAAATATATTGCCAAGTTTTGAGAAAATGTAGCTCAAAAACCTCGGAAGAAAATGCTCCGGCACCGCAAAATCTAAAAAGATGTAGGCCAAAAACAATCCAAAAGAAATTAACGTAGATCGATCAAGTTCCCATTTTTGTTCCCGTCGACCTTTTAATAAGACATATTATCATTTTTTACAGAACTTCCTTTGTCAGTTTTGACCGTTTTCATTAAAGAACAGAACAAAGAACATCTATATGATTTATTCAAGAAAGATCAATGAGCTAATAAGTGTTAGTTTGCAGTAATGCTCGAATTAGTGGTTGACTCTTTGATGGTTTCTGTGGAAGATAGAAGGTTAGTGGTTGCAACGTCAGTAAAAACAGTGGTGTCAGTGGGCTCCGTTTTATCTTCCACCAGAGCAGTAGAAGTGTGGATGGTTTCCGCATCTGGAGTAGTTATTTCAATCGGGACAGCTTCTTCAACTTTCATGGTCGGCTCTGTCAAAGCAGTTGTGTTCCCTTGAGTGGTGGAACTTTGAAGAGCAGGAAATGCGGTGGTTGAAAGCAACTCAGTTGTGTTCTGTGGCGTTTCCGTCGTCGTTTCGGCAGATCCAGATGTCTTGGAGGCAACCGAAGATCCATCAGTCATTCCCATTGTTGAGCTTCCCTTTCCCAGTACAAGTGGCCTTGCAGTAGATTTACTCCCCTTTGCTGCCTTCGATACAGTACTTTTGATCTTGGACAACGAGGTCACAACGGACAAAACAGTAGTTGTTTCGAATGAAGCTGGCGTGGTTTCATTCGTTCCATTGAGAGCTTCACTTCTGAAAAAAAGAAGAATGAGAACATAAACTTTGAGTGTATCATACATTGGCTTGTTCTCCTCAGTGAAACCATTAATGAGCAAGAAAGCGCCAAGTCCAAGAAGACTGAGGACGGCAAGACATATTGTGACACCAGCAAAGATATACCAACACGTTCCGCCCTTCTGTGGTTCCCTCTCTTCCTCTGGTTTCTGACTTTCCTTCGGTTCCTCGTCACTTTCAGACGATCTACTGGTCTTGGTTCCAACGAGGGTTGGCTCAGATCTCTTTGGATTGACACCATCCGAGAAGCTGAGATTGTTGTTGCCGCGTGGACGGTTCGATTCCAGATCCACGTCGTCATGAGACTTTAGTGCTGGAGTGTTCGGAAGACTAGTGAGAAGATCCGCTGGAGCATCGGTTGGCGGACGAGGAGCCACTGGGGGAATTTGGCTGTCTTCGAGGTATTCGTAGTCGTTGGGCATTCTAGAACGTTTCTGTGAAACTCACAATTTCATTTGTCAATTACCTTCAGTTAGTGATTGGTTAGTTGTCGATGGCAAGTAGAATCGGTACTGACAAAAAGTGAACAAAGTTTGATTTGATAAGAAGAAAAAACAAGAAGAGAGGGATAGGTTAGTTCACTTTCATATTGGTATGAATCACACGTGAAGAGAAAAACAATAAAAATGGATAAAGAAAAAAACTAGAAAACAGAAAAGGACCTGCGATTTCATTTCCCCATTTTGAACAGTTCATCACAGTTACGCTTTCGGACAGCAAATGACTGAACCTAAATCACCGGATTCTTCGAAAACGTCTTCTACAAGTTCAGAAGATCCACGTGTCAAGCCACGCCATCTAGAGTCTCGTATTCTGTACAGTGACTATGATTCTATCTGGCAGAAGAAGTTAACGACATTTGCGAAAGATGCAGTTCAGACGATTGTGGAGAAGGGTGTGGAGACAGAAGAGGCATTCTATCATGTTGGTTTTTGTCTGGTTCATCTTTCTTCGAATTGATTTTTATTTTCAGGAAGTTGCTGCTATGCTGAAGGAGACACTGACAGCAAGTTCGGAAGAAGAGAAAATCAAAAAGTGGCATTTCATTGTGGGAAACGATTTTGTAATTGAAGCGGAAGCCATCAAGGATACAATCTCATTCTTCGCTGTTGGAGATGTCAAATTTTTAGTTTATAGAACTCCAAACTAATATTTTGAGCAAATAAAATCCAACCTCTTCCTTATCCTCTTCCTTTTCTTCAGTCTTTCGTCGCAAGAATTTCAGTCGAGATGGTTTCTCGTAGCAGAGTGCTCCATATATGTACTTTTCCAGTTCCCAGACGTATTCAGAGCACCGAACAATATGCTTCCAGCATGAAGAATCATGTATTGCGATTCTTGACTCATCCAGTACGAGTTGCATGGCTAGAAGGTGTTCGCGAGACGTGCAAGTCGATTTCTGCTCATTATCCGAAGCGATTGCATCATCTCGAAGATCTTCGAGGCAGCATGAGGTCTCAACGAGCTGCTCAAATATCCATCCACACCGAGATTCGAGACCCAAAACTTGTGCAACGGCACAAAGATTTCTCATTCCACAAATAGAAACAGATATCGCTTCTCGGATCTTCTCCCTTGTTTTCCTCTTCTCCTTGGCGGCCAAGAAAGTCGACAGAACGTTGATAATCATCTGCCATGCGGAGCTTGTCATCCATCGTGCCACATTTCTTTCTGAAATATATCAATTCTCGAACTCTAAACGTTTTCCTAAAGTTTACCTTGTGTACATTCAACTTCATCTTGTCTTGTTTTTATTCTCTTCAGCTTTTCTACATCTGATAGCAATCCTTTTGTTTGTCCATCGAAATCATTGATGACATTTTTAAGAGTCGGAGTTATCTGTCCTGGATGAACATCCGCCATTTTCAGATTATCGTACACTTTCTCGAGCCATCCGATTGCCACGTGGACAACACTTCCAGAGTTCAAAACTGTCTTTTTAAGATCTTCCAAGGTATAAGTATCTGGTCGAGAAACATAAGAGAGAGCGGCGTAAGTGGTTAAATAGATGGCATCGGTGTTCAAAAACTCCTGTTGGATTTTCGATCGAGACTTGTAGGCATCAGCGTGTACGGAACAAAAGTCTGAAAATTTTGTTTTTACTAATCAGCAAAACCGTCGTCTTCTCACTTGCATAGAAATCCGAACTAAACTGCAGTATGCCCTCATCTATGGAAAGTGTATTCTTTGGAGACGCGATTATGTCCAAGTTCTCCGAAAAAGATTGCACGAATCGCTTTGCTGTATTTCTCTCACTCTGAACAATGCAATTCGGAAATTCTCAATTTTTTATACGTACACTTTCGTCTAACTCGCTTGATCGTCTGGTTGAAATAGGAGCACATCTGAACTTCTGCTCCAGTCTTCTCAACTTTGCTGCCATTGGATCCTCGGAATTCGAACTAATTCCAGATTGGTCAAAAACGTTCTCAGTGTCCTCATCGACGGTAGAAATATCTGATGTTCTTTCTGAATATTTCAGAGAGAAACCTAAAACGATGAATTGATGATTTGGGAAACTATGAAAGATCATACTATTCACAATGGTGTCGTCGATTGTCAGAAAAGTGTCCGAAATCATTTTTCTCTCCTCGTCTGTGAAAAAACGATGTGTTGACAACTGCTTCATTCCGTCCAACTGAAATCCATCAACGTTCTAACTTTTATCTTAAGGGGACTTACCATAGCCACAACTGTTTTCACAGCATCGATACTCAATTCCAACTGTGGATTCGTGCATTCAACGATACAAGTTATCAGCATTCTCCATAAAGATAAACTTTTTGTGGTAACACAGCCTTTGGCGATTTTGCTCATTTTCGATCCGTCTCCCAATATCTTCTTGATCAACTTCAAAGCTTCAGATCTTTGATCCAATTTTGGAAATAGAAAGGCTTTGTGAAATAGAGCTTCCAATGATGAAGCCAGGCTTGGGTCGGTGATCATCAGTCGAATCAGTTGGTCGACAATTCTGAGAGAATCTTCTTGAACAAGACAAGATACCGTACATATGTAATAGTGTTGCCGCTCCCCTGACTTTACTTTTTGAACGTTTATCTCGGTTTCGATTCATTTCTTGAGAAAATAGTCAACTAATGAGATATAGATTTTCTTATGAACAGATCTTCATTAGTTGACAGTTTTTTGATGTTCCCTATGCGTACCGAGATAAATGCCCTCAATGTGAGGCAAGCGATGTGCAACACTGTTAGACAGGTTTTACTGTCGCTGTCCTTACTGATAAAGTGCTCTCCAAGTGTGTGGATTTGTGATGACAGATGGCGCTAGAGCGAAATCAATCTGTCCTTCTCCGACTGGCTCATCGTTTCCTCCACTCTCCGAAACCTTCGAGGAACTACTCATTCCTTTTTGTGGTATTCCCAAAAGAAGAATTATGAGAGGACACACTTTCTCCCTGAATTCTTATATTACTACTTTCATAACCGTTCTTCAACAAACCATAACAAGTTGACAAAAGGTTGATGATTGAGAATTTTAAGGTTCGAGGATGTCAGAAGGGCACAAATCGCATCAAGTGAAATGAGGCATTGCTCATGGGCACTGCTCATTTGTTCTATTTCGGCGCAGAGTTCTTCTAATAGTTTTCCTACATCCATATACACTGCGATTGCTTCTTGTTGAGCTTCACACGCTGCGTAACGATTTGAGAAGTAGGCAGAGAGGGACTGTGTCGTTGCTGCTCGGCAGGCAACTCGCACTCTTTCTTCTTCACTTTTTCCGTACAGTCGTTTGTAGATCTGAAGGTTGGTTTTTTGGACTAGTGTCACCATCTTTTGCCTTATATTCTCACCTGCACACATTGCTCTACATCAATCATCGAAACTTTCAACTCATTACTGCACACCATTTCTACCAGCAGCTGAAAACGAAACCTTTTTTTCAGAAGTATCAATCAAGCCTATTACCGTAACACACTTGCATTGCAGTTGACTCTTCCACTCGTCAATCCCAGTCATTGCATGCAACACTTGAGACGGAAGACTGTTTTGAGTGTCTTCTGTGATTGTATCATGATATGTCTGATCGCGAAGAAGAACTTGTACTCCATCCACCGCATGATGGAAATGTTTCTCGTTGCCGTGATCGAATGCCAACTCAAATGCAGCTAGACATTTTTCTCTGAGGTGCACTACTGGAACATCTTTCTTTTCGTTAAAACGTTTGAAAGTGTCTGTAAACTCTTGATTTTCAATGATTCTTATTTTTCCAATAAACCTTTCGCCACATTAATCGCCTCTTTGGATGCAGAATGCTTGACAGTTCCGGCCAATCCATTGAGAGCGGCTTCCATTCAAAATGCGTAGTAAGGAATATATTGACGAAAAGCAGAAAAGAGTGCTCGCCGAGCAAACCGCCCCTTCCACCATCTCCATGTTTCCTCTTTCTCTCTGTGTCTCTAACGGGCTCTTCAGGCTAACGTCATCTGACTGGAATAGAGGGGAATGAGAGGATGTGGAAGTGGAAAAGCAAGAAGAAGAAGAAGAAGAAGAGGAAACCCAGGATTCTGGATTGACAGAAAGGAAATTGCAATAGAAGATGTAAATTATCTTAATCATGGTTAAGGTTTTAAACACATGTGGAAGTTTCTATTTTGGAGCTTTTCTGCAGTAATTTCACTCCTCTAGACAACTGATAGATTCATCTTGGAAGACATATGAAATTTTTATTCTGCAATATCCTGAATGTTAGAAGACGAAAGTTTCAGATTCTCTGTGAGTTCGCGGAAAATCTCAGATATGTCGCTTTGAAAAAAGATCCGTAAATATTGAAGTTTGGTGTGGCTCCGTTATTTTCGAAATAACTGTCTTGACAGCGAATCTCAAAAAAGTTGTCAACTACAAAAATAAAGATTTAAAATGGTTTCGTACACCCATCAAACTTTAACTAGGAGATTGCACGAGTTTTTGGGTTCAACATTTTCTCATTTTCTGGGTCAAGGTAAAATTGACCCCGCAGATTCGGAAACTGAAATCAAAATCAGCAAAACGCTCATGTTATTCGAGTTATGTCCTTGCAGAGTTGAATCCTATAATGATATTTGACGTTAAATTCCCTTTTCCCATAAATCTAGTTCCCATATCCCCATAGGATTCAACTTTGCGAGGACATAACTCGAATAACATGAGCATTTTGCTGATATTGATTTCAGTTTCCGAATCTGTGAGGTCGGTTTTACTTATACCCAGAGAATGAGAAAATGTTGAACCTATGAACTCGTACATCCTCCTTGTCAAAGAAGTCAGAAAGTTGAGAACCATTTTGCAAGTCCTTGAACTTTTGAGATGTACTGTAAACTCACGTGAACGCTTCAGTAAGCGCCTCTGAAATATCTCCGTGTTCCCAAGAACTCTCCCACATCACGAACTCCAAAAAAATCAATTTTCTAATATCTGGAATCCTGACACTCGGTTCAGTTTTCAAAGTAAAATAGAAAGACGAAGATGGATGACAAAGTGAACAAAGTGAAGGACAGAATGCAAGAGTTGTCGTCGTTGTCGATGTATTCGTTGTCTTCTATTCGTACATCTTCTTCACAGATGGCCTGTCTTTCCCAGAAGTTCGATGAATTGCTTCATGGAAGCAGCGCATTGAACTTCGCGACGACTCAAGTGGATGGATTTCGGGACAATCTTGCTCTCAAAAAGGTTCACGACAATGCGAGCATGGAACAGGTACTTTGAATCGGCGAATCCACGGGTAAAAAAATGACTCTTTCAGAATGTGGATGATTTGACTCAATTGGGAGAGTGTTTCGAGGAAGTCGGTCCTTTTTTGGAAGAGGAGATTCAGAAAACTTTAGATTGGTTGTTCAGAAAAACTGCATGGTTTGTCAAATGGGGATTGCGATGAGTCGAATATTAACTTCAGGCAGCCAAAAAAACCAAAAGCTTTGAATACTGGATATATTGGATACGAAGATATGCTTCTCCGTTATCGTGATCTGAAAAAGGAGCTTTACAAGATGCAAGTCATGAACAATCAGACATGGAATATCCGCAATCAGGTTATCGAGGAGAAACGCCACATGCGTCAGATGAACGAAAAGTTGGAAGAGATCCGTCACCGGTTGATGCTGCTACAGGTTTCCACCACAATAACATTAAGAACTTTGGACGATAACGATGTATGGTTGAAAATACCTCTAAACGTGATAAGTTATCGTATTTATTCATTCAGTTTCTCGCCCCACTGTTCTTTCTTCCAATAGTTCTTCCTGGAATTTTCTACCACGTGGACACTTCCGAAGGATATGCCTCCGCTCTTCTTCATCTCTGCAAGAGAATTCTGGCAGTTGCGGAAGCAATCCAGTATGAGAGAAATCCTTCGAATGAACCTATCGTGACCAACAACAAGGTTTTGACTCATCCACCCCAATTCGCCGTTCCATCTCTAATAACACCCATTCAGGTACGATGGGAGTTTCATGAATCATTTCTCTTACAACAGAAAAAAAACTTAATTTATTTTTTTTTTTTAGTACGCTGAAGACAACGGTGAAGTGTATGCTCCCGAGGAAAGAATTGTTCCGATCGCCCGTGACAGCGCCCACACACTCATCGGCACCGAAAATGGAGAAGTCTCTGCTCCTGAAGAGAGAATCGTCCCAATTGCACGTGATAGCGCTCACACATTGATTGCTTCCGAGAACGGAGAAATCACTGCGGCATCTGAAATCAACATGCCTGTCGCAAAGGACAGCGCTACCACCCTGGGATCCAAGGAATCGCCGAAGCCGGTGTCTAGAACGCAGATGATATCGAAAGCAGAAAGCAAGCCCGTTACCACAAATAGCAAGAGTCAGAAAAGCGGAAGATAATTTTTTTTCTCGATTTGCTGGTGAAATAAAGGCACTTTTCAAATACAAAAAGATTAAGTGAATCACTAGTGAATTAATTGATCCCCTTTGCAGTTTTTTTCACAACTGTGACGAGCAAAGACACTTTTCGAATTGATTTCGGAATATCAACGACGATTTAGAGAAACTTCGCTTTTCTTGAGGAAAATGCGCATGAAAATCCATCGGAATTTCCGACTTTTCGATCGCTTTTTCTTCTCTAATTTAAAGGCGCACGCACTTTCGTGGTTGGGTCTCGCCACGATCGCTGCGAATGAAACGACTGCGACCGTAGATACACAATTCTCTAATTTTTGCAGTGGCCTACATCGAATTTTTTTCTTTTTTCTTGAAAAAATAGCCGAAATTGGAATTTTTTAAATGGAAGACAGTTAAAAATTGTCGAATTCGATACTCGTTGTCAGTTTTTGCATGTTTCACCACGAGTCTCCGGAAACATGACCGATATTTTCTCTATTTTTTAAATGTGCATTTTCTATATTTTAAATTTTCAGTGGGTTAAACATGCCCGAGATTATCGGCAAGCTTTTGAAGTCCGACGGAAAGGTCGTCTCCGAGATCGAGAAGCAAGTCTCGCAAGCTCTCATCGACTTGGAAACCAACGATGACGTCCAGAGCCAACTGAAGGAGCTGTACATCGTCGGAGTTAAGGTACGTTTTTATTTGCATTTGAAATTGCCTCCGAAAATTTTTTCTATGAAACATTTTAATTATCAAAATTTTTCAGGAGGTCGAGCTTGGAAACAAGTCTGCCATCATTATCTACGTCCCAGTTCCACAGCTCAAGTCCTTCCACAAGATCCACCCAGCTCTTGTCCGTGAATTGGAGAAGAAGTTCGGAGGAAGAGACATCCTCATCCTCGCCAAGGTGATTTTTTTTATAACGCCGACAGTTTTTATTTTATGTTTTTCAGAGACGTATCCTTCCAAAGCCACAAAGAGGAAGCAAGGCCAGACCACAAAAGCAAAAGAGACCGCGTTCCCGCACTCTTACCGCCGTGCATGATGCTTGGCTCGATGAGCTCGTCTACCCCGCCGAGGTCGTCGGAAGACGTATTCGTGTTAAGTTGGACGGAAAGAAGGTCTTCAAGGTGAGCATTGATAGCCAAGTGCCAAAGTAGTTTTTCCGGTAAAGCAAAAAAAGTTCCTAACATGAAAACATTTGCAGGTTCACCTCGACAAGTCCCACCAGACCAACGTCGGACACAAGGTTGGAGTCTTCGCTTCGGTTTACCGCAAGCTCACAGGAAAGGATGTCACCTTCGAGTTCCCAGACCCAATTTTCTAAACATTTTTTGTTGACTTACAATAAATTGTTGATATAATTTATTGTTAATAATTATTTAACGTTTCCGATTTGATATCTTGAACACAAACCGATTCAAGACCTAACTTGAGACAACTTTTAGTGAGCTCTTCGGTGAACCCTCGGATGTACTTAAAAAAATTAGTATTCTATCAGACAAGACAGCTCAAATTTGAACGATTTATTGATACTAAAAAAGGTTTAACAAAACGAAAATAATATCATTAACAACGAGTGAAACTACATCGGCTTGAAGTTTCTAGCTTGTTTGAGCTGAGCGATTTTCTTCCTGTCGTCTTCGAATTTCTTCAAAAGCTCTTGTGCCTCTGGAAATAAAACATTGGATTCTTGGACTCTACAGTATGAACTTACTCTCCTGACGATTCTTTTTGATTTGGAAGGTGTAATAAGCTAGATCAACCTTCTTCTTTGAATTCAATCCGCCAATCAATGGTACGTCTTCTTTGTTGAGTTTCAAAGATTTGGCAGCCTTTTTCACTTTCGTGACAGTAATCCATCCATCTTCGTCTGGTGCTGAGTACTTTCGTTTTGCTTCTTTTCTTGCTTCTGCTTGCTCGATATCATATCGTTCAACGTAAGTTTCGGCCATCGACTGAATTTGATCTTCCGATGGGAACAATCGCTTATACAAAGTTGTGGAATCTGGAATAGCTCGAAAGTATTTTATAGCAATAAAAAAAAGAATAACATTATACCTTTCAAGACAGAAGGGAACTCCGGTTCTTCGAGGAAGTCAGTGATTGTAAATGGTCCCACATCCTGGCAAAGTGCTAAAGTTTGAATAATAGCTTCAGGTTTGTCGAAGGTGATCGACATAGTCAATTGTCCTTGCGAAAGAGAGTTGTCATTTGCATTACTTCTCTGCACAAACGATTCTTCCACTTCGAAAGGAGCAAACTGATTGATTATTGCCAGAATCACATCCTAAGAATAATTAATTTCACAAGTTTGCGTAAGGAAAAACTTACTTCTCCGACAAATGCAGGAATGTTACTGATGATGATTGAGTTTTCCTTCGATGGATCTTTTTTGAGAAACAAATGACGTTCTGCTGTGTATTTCCCACCAATGCGAAATCTTAGGTCTGAAAATTTTAGGTATTTAACGAACGAGATGAAGAAATAATTACATCTCAGCGCATCGGGATCCAAGTGAATGACTTTTTCACTTTTCCTTTTCGCAACCTTCTTGATTCTTTTCTTCGCACAACAGCTCATTCTTGAACCTTGCAAGCTGAATTTGTGACAATAGGAGACCGTACAAATCGGGAAGAATTGAAATCGGGAAGAAAACGAAAGCGGAAGAAACGAATCGGGAAGAAACGAATCCGGAAGAAACGAATCGGGAAGAAAGGAAATCCGCGCCGCAGGCTTGCAAAATTGCGTGCGAGGGGTTGCAAAAAGGCGGAGCTTAAAGTTTTCAGCTTTTTTGCAACTGAAAACTGTAAGCTCCGCCTTTTTGCAACCCCTCGCACGCAATTTTGCAAGCCTGCGGCGCGGATTTCCTTTCTTCCCGATTCGTTTCTTCCGGATTCGTTTCTTCCCGATTCGTTTCTTCCGCTTTCGTTTTCTTCCCGATTTCAATTCTTCCCGATTTGTACGGTCTCGACAATAGCGAACAAAAAAGTGTCGTCAATTATTGAGCCGTCGGTGCGCGTCTGCCACAGATGTGTTTGCGGCCATGTGTACCGTAACCGTCATGAAAAATTGCTCCTGGAATCTGCTGATTTTCATTTTTATTTTCAATTTATGCTGCTTAATCTGTTTTTTGTTTCATTTTCACTGGGTTTACTTACATTCCACGAGCCAAACTTTAGTAATCAGCGCTTCATATATTTATTTCAATAATACACATATTTAATTGCATTGGAAACTTATTAAATTATTAGACCCATAATACGTAATACTAGAATTAATTCTCATTGGGGTAGTTTGTCGTAGAATTTAGAGTAGAATGCGTTCTTCTGCTCGTCATTCATCTTTTTCTTCTTTTCGGGAGCTCTTCGTCTAGATCCCGGTGCATACGGCCAATCTGGTTTCACATCATCGCTATCAATTTTTCGAAAATCAAATGGCGAAACAGGATTGAATGCATTTCCGTGAGCATAAGCATACGGAGATGTTCCCTGGAACCAGAAAAATCGAATGTGTTCAGAATATATCAGGAATACCTGTTCCACAGCTCCAGACAACGGAAACCTGACTCCTGCCCCATTTTCTCCGATGGGAAGTGGAAAATCGATTCCACCAATGAAGAAGGAGTCATCTCCTTGCTCTACCTCTACGGCGACTCCAGCGTGATGGACGAATGGGTTACAATATGGAGGCTTACATTTGATTGGTTCATAACCATATGGGATTCTTCCCACAATTACTTCCTTCGCCTTCTCTGAAATCCGAAAAACATGTTAACGCTATGAGTAGTCGCTTACTTCTCGCTTCTCTGAATGCTGGATTCTGGCCGAGCAGTGCCAAAGTTTCAGGTTTGATATTGAGGTGATTAGTTGGCCTGATTTGGTATCCGACTTTAGCATCTACGTTAATGTGTCCGTAATAAATATTTCCGTCGACGTCAAAGTTGCCCCATCCTGGAACTGGGACTATCAAGTCGCCAGCCATGCTCTTCAAGAAGAACATCCCTTTTAAAAGTTGGAATGGCATAGGAACTCACCACTTTATTTGCTGGGTTAATTTCGACTCCCGTGTTGAATTGATCAGTGAAAGGAAAAAGGGGAAAATTGTCTGCGGTGATAAGGGCTGGAAACATAGCCTGGGGTCCTTTAACAGGAATTACCAAAGGCTCATCGCCTCCATATTTTTGGCATTTTCCTAAAAAAGCTTTCGAAATTTTTAAAAATTTCTAATCTGCTTTACCACCCGGTATTAAAAATAAAAGAATGTAAGGAGAACATAATAAGATCCTATGTGATATCATTAGTCAGTTCAAGAAATAAGAGTGATTTTCTCGATGTGTTTCTCGATATGTTCTTGTCTTTTGTTTCGAATGGAAAAAAACTTGATCCCTGCGGGATATCACCGTCAGATCATTTCCTTATCATTCCAAGAAGTCGGCGAATAGGTGATGTTTCATTAGAACCCGTTTCTTCCATAAAAGTAACAATTGCACTTGATATGAGAGTAGCAAAAATGAGACTAGTTATTTCTAAGCTGTTTCCGAAGATCATCCTCTTCTTGTCTCTTCTTCGATTTGAAGCCAGGTGGTTCGACAGGTCCCATTCCGTGACCATATGTGATGAGAAGTGGATCGGTTCCCACATTCACAGCTCCACTCATTGGGAAACGAACACCAACACCAGATGGTGCAAGTGGAATCGGGAAGTCGAATCCTCCATCAAAGAGGTAGTCATCTCCAGGTTCGACGTCAACCCCGAATGCCATGTTGTGTACGAATGGATTGCACATTGGTGGACGGCACCGAACCGGTACAAAGTTACCTGGCAGAACGGCCACAGGGACTGCGGGAACGTTTTCTAGAATTGACCATAAGTATCGTATTCTTCAATATCAGACTTACGTCTAGACTGCTGGAATGTTCCATCCTTCGCCAGAGCAGCAATTGTGTCTCCAGAAATTCCTAGAACATTTGTCGGAGCGTTGAGTGATCCGAATCCAACTCTGGTGTTTGGACGTCCCATTTTGACTCCTCCCTTATAATCCCAGATTCCCCATCCCATGATGGGAACGTTCAAGTTACCGTCCACAGTAACTCTTGTCCCCGGATTGATGTCTAAACCATTACTGTATTGACTGTGGAAAGGGAACAGTGGGGAAAGGGAAGATGCATCACGTCCCGGGTTCGGCTGAAATTTCGTACTTTTGGGATTTCTATGAAATTTAATACCTGATAAAACGGAGGGAGATTGTAATCCTCTTGTCTTGGCTTGAATGGAGCTGGATTCGGTGGATAAGCTTGTCGTTTTATCCGAAAGAACGTTACTTCTTGAGCAAAAGCATCTATTATTACTAAAGACACCACGAGTATCAGCGGCTTCACGAGACGCATCTCGTCGTGATAAATTTGAAAAAAAGGAGAAATTTGAGACTCCTCCTTATCTTTCCCGACTTTTATGCAATACGTAACAACCTGTTCTTTCGCGACGATACCTCAACTGTTTCTTCAATACGAAGGATGGACTGGATAATTCCTTGTAAGGCGAGGAAAATTGCGTGATCTCAAAAGAGCGGGACTGACGCAAGAGTATGATTAATTGCGATGAAAAGTCGTGATATTGGAGAAACAAGCTTGTATGGAACACCTCGGAAAACTTTGTCTTCTGTATTGAATCGAAACCTATCACTAATAACAAGTACTATTTTCATTCATTCGAATTTTCCGATGGGTTGCCACAAACGCCCCATATGTGTCAACGAAATGCCAATATTGTGAAATATTTCTCTCTCCCTTCTGCCTCTTAGTGCGCTTTTGCACAATATTGCATAGGTCTTTCTTCAAGTAGAATCGCTTCAAAAACCCCCAGTTTAATCCTTTTCTCAGTCCAGTTTCCTTCGTCCTCTTTCATTTTTGCGCTCCTCTCGCAAAACACTACAAATTTCAGGGTAACAATTGAAAAATGGTGATCACCCGCGAGTTAGTGCTCAGAGCGGATCGAAAAACCGCTCCATATGCATCTCTCCTAGCTCTTGCTTCATCTGGATTCTCTCTGGAAAAGTCGGTGCAGTTTACAGATGGTCAAAAGCTGTCTCTTAATTTGTGAGTAACTGGTTTGAAGGAAAAAAATACCAAATTGTTCGTTTTCAGAGACGGGGAACTTGTTTCCAACGATGTAGAGATCGCTCGGATCATTTCTCAAAGTACCGCCTCTGCTGACCGTCTTCTTGGAACTTCCATTGTCGACTTCGCCGTCGTTGATGAGATCACCAACGTAGTCGCTGATGCTGTCAACAAGAATGACTTCTCTCGTCTTCTCGAGAACGATATCCCAAACAAGATTTTCGAGAACTTGCTGACTGTGGCCGACTTTGCTATTTTCTCGGTAGCTCATAATAAACCACAACTGATGAGCAAGTTCTCCGGTATCATCGACCGAGTTCTGAAAGATGCATCCCTTGCTGAAGCTCATAATCTTGTTGGACTTTACAAGGTTGCCGCTGCTCCAACTAAGAATGTACCAGCTGTTGGAAAAGAAAAGAAGAAAGACGAGGGAAAATTCGTCGAACTCCCAGGTGCCGAAAAAGGGAAAGTTGTTGTCCGTTTCCCTCCAGAGGCTAGTGGATATCTTCACATTGGACATGCGAAGGCTGCTCTTCTTAACCAGTATTACCAGCAAGAGTTCGAAGGCCAACTTATCATGAGATTCGATGATACCAACCCTGCGAAGGAAAATGCTCATTTCGAGCATGTCATCAAAGAAGATCTTGACATGCTCAACATTGTTCCAGACCGATGGACGCACTCTTCTGACCATTTTGAAATGCTACTGACCATGTGTGAGAAGTTGCTCAAAGAAGGAAAAGCGTTCGTCGATGACACAGACACTGAGACCATGCGCAAGGAACGGGAGGATCGTCAAGACAGCCGGAACCGTCTGAACACCCCAGAGAAGAATTTGCAACTATGGGAGGAGATGCAGAAGGGAACTCCGCTAGGATTGACATGCTGTGTTCGTATCAAGATCGATATGAAGTCCAACAATGGAGCCATGAGAGATCCCACAATCTATCGATGCAAACCAGAGGAGCACGTGAGAACCGGACTCAAGTATAAGGTCTATCCAACTTACGACTTCACCTGTCCGATTGTTGATAGCATTGAGGGAGTTACCCATGCTCTCAGAACAACCGAGTATCATGATCGTGATGACCAGTACTACTTCATTTGTGATGCTCTCGGTCTTCGTCGTCCATACATTTGGGAGTACGCTCGCTTGAACATGACTAATACTGTGATGAGCAAGCGCAAGCTGACATGGTTTGTCGATGAAGGACACGTCGAGGGATGGGATGATCCGAGACTTCCAACTGTTCGTGGAGTGATGAGAAGAGGACTCACTGTTGACGGACTCAAGCAATTCATTGTTGCTCAAGGAGGATCGAGATCTGTGGTTATGATGGAGTGGGATAAGATCTGGGCGTTCAATAAGAAAGTTATTGACCCAGTTGCACCGAGGTGATTGATTTTATAATAATACAAATTACGATGTCAGTTTTCAGATACACTGCTCTTGAAACCACTAATCAGCTTGTCAATGTTGAATTGACTGATTCAGTTGCTGATGACACTACCAATGTCGCTCTTCATCCAAAGGTTAGAATGAGTTTTTCTCGCAATCAAAACAATCTGAAGTTAACTCACAAAAGACCTCATTAAAAAAATTTTTCAGAATGGGGATATTGGAAACAAGGACATCCACAAAGGCAAGAAACTGTTCTTGGAGCAAGTCGATGCCGCTGCTCTCAAGGAAGATGAAACGGTGACTTTCGTCAACTGGGGAAACATCAAGATCGGAAAAATCGAGAAGAAGGGAGCAGTTGTGACCAAAATCACGGCATCTCTTCAACTGGATAATACCGATTACAAGAAGACGACTAAGGTCACATGGATTGGAGATGTGAAGTCGGAGGCCGGAAAAACCATTCCGGTTGTGACAGCTGAGTACGATCATATCATCAGCAAGGCTATCATCGGAAAGGACGAGGACTGGAAGCAGTTCATCAACTTTGATTCTGTGGTTAGCCGTCGTTTTTCTTCAATCTTTGTCTAAACTATCTTTTTCAGCACTACAAGAAGATGGTCGGAGAGCCAGCAATCAAAAATGTGAAGAAAGGAGACATTATTCAACTTCAACGTAAAGGATTCTATATTGTGGATCAGCCATATTCTGAGAAGAGTGAACTGAGTAGTGCTGAAACTCCTCTTCTGCTCATTGCCATTCCTGATGGACATACCGGAAAAGAGGCAGAGAAAACCGCTAAGACTCCAGCCGACGCCACCTCTTCTACATCTGCTGGATCAGGAGCCCTTCAGATGTATACCTTAATTGAACAACAAGGAAATCTTGTCAGAGATTTGAAAGCCAAAGATGCCAAATCGCAAGCCACAAAGGATGCGATTGCAAAATTGTTGGAGCTCAAAAAGCTATACAAGGAGGTCACAGGGTCTGATTTCAAACCGGGACAACCACCAGCCGCGGCTCCAGCTAGCGCGGTCACTGGAGGTGCAGTTATCGTCGCAGAGATCGAAGCGCAAGGAGTTCTTGTGAGAGATTTTAAGGCCAAGGATCCGAAATCACAACAAACGAAAGATGCCATTGCCAAGTTGTTGGATCTTAAGAAGAAGTATAAGGAGGCCACTGGAACGGATTACAAACCTGGAGCTGCTCCAGCTATTCCAGCCCCAGTGCCGGTTGCTGCAGGCTCTGCTATCGGAGAACACATTGAGAAGCAAGGCAATCTTGTGAGAGATTTGAAAGCTAAAGACGCTAAATCACAAGCCACAAAAGATGCTATCGCAAAACTTCTCGAGCTCAAGAAGCAATACAAGGAAGTAACAGGATCAGATTATAAACCAGGAGCTGCTCCAGCTACTCCAGCCCCTGTTCCAGCACCTGCTTCAAAAAGTGGTAGTGGTGCTGAAATCGCGAATCAAATCGACTCGCAGGGAAATCTTGTCAGAGATTTGAAAACCAAAGATGCGAAATCGCAAGCCACGAAGGATGCAATTGCAAAACTCTTGGATCTTAAGAAGAAGTATAAGGAGGCCACTGGTTCTGACTACAAACCAGGAGCTGCTCCAGCTCCTGCCGCAGTTTCTGCTTCGACTAGTGGTGGTGATGACATCGCCAAGCAAATCGAAGCACAAGGAAATCTTGTCAGAGATTTGAAGAGTAAGGATGCAAAGTCCCAAGCCACAAAGGATGCGATCGCGAAGCTTCTCGAGCTCAAGAAGCATTACAAGGAAGCCACTGGCTCCGACTACAAACCAGGAGCTGCTCCAGCTACTCTCGCTACTGCAACTCCTGCTCCGGTTGCCCCAGCGTTTGACGAAGCAACCCTATTGAAAGATATCGAAGATCAAGGTGCAGTCGTGAGAGACGCCAAGGCCAAGGACCCGAAATCGGTGAGTTTATTTTCAGATTGGTTATATGATTAAAATGTATTACTAACTTCAGCAAGAATCCGCTGATGCTATCAACAAACTTTTGGCCTTGAAGGCAAACTTCAAAAAAATAACCGGAAAGGAGGTTCCAGCTCCAGCCAACGCTCAATCGAAAAAAGGAAAGAAGAAGTAATTTGGATTTTCCATAATAATATATATGCATCATTTGTTGTTTTTTTGTTTCTGATAGATTAATAAAGTTGTCCTTTTTTCATTTATTATTCAGTTGGACAGTGTTAATTGGTCATTTCAGTTTGGTTTTCATCCGGAAACTATTTATATTTAAGGTGTTTTTAGAAAAAAAACAACTTTAACCGAACTTTAAATTCAGAAACAAGGCGAATGAATCGCTGAGAATCCGAAGAGATGAAGTTATGGCTAGTTCTAGTGTTTATAATTGGAGAGGCATGGAGCGACGGATTCTCAGATCAAGTGTTCCAGACGGTGAATATAGCAGAAGGAAATGCCTGTTATCGGACATTCAACAAAACTCATGAGTTTGGATGTCAGGGTTAGTTTTCGGCTGAAAAAATTCTGAAAAGTACCCTCAAGTCAATTTCAGCAACCAAAGATAACGAAAACGGACTTATAGTTCGAATTGACCAACAAGAGGATTTCAAGAACCTGGAATCGTGCTGGCGGTCTTTCTATCCGACATACTCGGGAAAATTCTGGACTCTTCTTCCTGTCGAACTGATACGACGCGACACCATTTCAGTTCTCAAATCATCCGAATGTCTTGCTGGGATAATCTTATACACCTCTAACAATACGGTTCATACAACTGAAGATACTGTTGCTGCATCACATGACTCTGATTGTCCAAACGCGGCGAGTGACTACTATTTCCAAAACAGATCCGAGGCTTATTGCGAGAGGAAGGTGAACACTAGAGGATCGATAACTCGAGATGGATTGATGCGAATGGATTGGCGAATTCAAATGGTGTTCCTTGACAATTCGACAGAGTTGGAAGTGATTAGTAGATGTTATTCATTGTTCAATGAACCGAAAGAAGATGGCACGACGGGATATCCCTATTGCGGCATGAGCTTTCGCTTGGCCAATATGGGCGCTGGAAACTCTGAAATCTGCTTTAGAAGAGGAAAAAATGACGCGAAACTGTTTCAGATGAATATTGATAACGGGTCAGTTTTCGTTTTTATCTCAACATGGAAACTGATTATTTTCAGAGATGCTCCCCAATTGTGTGGTTCCATGCACAGCGACAATTTCTTCGCTTTTCCCACTCCTGTTGCTACGTCTCCATCCAATGAAACAGTTATCGCCAACAAGTACATGATGGTGACCTCGAGAATGGATAGTTTTGGGATGATACCAGAAGTTTCTGTTGGAGAGATTTCCGTGCTCACATCTATCATTTCGGTTCTTGCTGCCGCCCGTTCAATGGGAAATAATGTAGAGAAATGGCAGAAAGCATCAAACGCTTCCAACAGAAACGTATTTTTCTCGTTTTTCAATGGCGAATCCTTGGACTATATCGGGAGCGGTACAGCTTCTTATCAGATGGAGTAATATTTTATAGCACGGATCATGAAAATTGATCATTTTTTCAGAAAAGGAGTATTCCCACAGACAATCAATCGAAATGGGAATTCCGATCCAACACACATTCATCCAATCAGAACCTCTGAACTGGATTATATTCTGGAAGTGCAGCAAGTGGGTGTCGCAGATGGAAGGAAATACTATGTTCATATCGATGGTGATCGATATGAACGGAATAAGACACCCACTGATAAGCTGATTGACAAAATCGAACGAGGTTTCAGAAGTCATGGATTCGATTTAGAAGTACCAACTGGTGGCCAAAGAAAGTAGGTTCTCCCCACTGAATTCAACTTCCAAAATTTAGTTCTACAGAGTTCCCCCTTCAAGTTGGCATTCATTTGCAAAATCGGACAAAAACGTTCAATCCTTGTTGATTGCGCCTTTCAAGGAAGAATACGACTACAAGCGGGTCAATTCCATACTGGACAAGAACCAATGGACTGCTGATGAAAAGGAAAAGGCTATTCAGGAAATCGAAGCAGTTGCAACCTCGATCCTTGCGGCGTCTGCTGAGTATGTTGGGTTGGAAACGGATGACGTCGTGGCAAAAGTCGATAAGAAATTGGTAAGCTCCTATCACCAAGGTTGGGGACCCCATCTTCATTTCTAGGTTACCACACTGTTCGAATGCCTTGTCACCTCTAACTTCTGGTTCGACTGTGACTTCATGAAGAAATTGGACGGTGACCGTTATAGAAGACTCTTCAACTCGTATGGTTTCAACGAAAAATCGACGTATATATCAATGGAATCTCACACCGCATTCCCCACAGTTCTCGAGTGGTTGACGATTTTCGCATTGGGAAGTGATAAAGAGACTCTGAATGTGAAGAGTTTAACGAGTTGTTCGCATTTGGGACAGTTCCAGGCGGTGAGTAAAATCGAAGATTTTTGAAACATTGAAATTCGTTCCCACAGGTTCAGATGTACACCTACTTCTGGCAGCCCAGTCCCTACACCGGAAATTTCAGTTGCCTGAAAACGGCGCTTGTGAAAAAAGTGTTGGTGTCTCCAGCTGTAGATTCAAGTACTCCCGAAGAAGAAATGAATACAAGATATTCAACATGGATGGAGTCGGTCTATACAATCGAATCTGTTTCACTGTATCTGATGGAGGATTCTTCATTCGAGTATACGATGCTAATAATTGCTGTGATATCAGCCTTATTATCAATTTTTGCTGTCGGTGAGTGAAATTTAGGAAGCCATTTCTTATTCTAATGTTCCTATTTCAGGTCGGTGCTCCGAGGCAACTTTCATTGTGGATGAAGGAGAGCCTGCGGCAGAGGGAGGAGAACCTCTTTAGCCTAATATATGTATCATAAAAGCTTTTAAATTCTTACGGATTTGTCATTCTGCGCTGAAACCATAATTTCCTCGATCTCTTCACATTTTTTGTTTGAAATTTCTCAGTTCGCATATCTCGCCCGTTTTCTTTGTAAAATATTCCAAAACAATGAATTGAAATTAATAAAAAAAACATTAATATTTATCGACTCATTTTTCTTTTGTGTGGGGTTTGAGAACCACATCTACATATCAGCAAATCATCATAAAAATCACTCTATTCTTCAATCAAATTTGCAGATAAATGAGCAAAGAAGGTCCCAGTTTGAAAAGTGAGCGTCGAAAGTGTTACGAAGTAAGGATCGTTTAAGAACACTCTTTAAATATACAAGCTTTACAGGCCAGAGACAACTACGTGAATTGTATTGACAAGTTTTTGGCTCAAGGAAAAAGTGAAAAAGAGGTTTTCCAGAATCGGAGATGCTATTTTAAGATCCCATCTATTTAGGCTGAGAAGGCGTGTCGAGTCGAGCGCAAAGGATTCGACGGAAATTGTCCAACATCTTGGGTCAACCATTTCATCCGAAAATATCAGTTCGAAAGGTACAGTCCAGATCTCAAATTGAAGAAAACGCCTTATTTTCAGATACAAGAAAACTCTAGCCGAGCAAGGAGTCAACATTGCCGATAAAAATGCTCTCTCTGAGTAGAATCGTTCGTTCTGTATCCACTTCGTCCTCATGCTTTCTCCCAATTTTGCCATCCAAATTTCCTCAACCAACTCTGGAAATCTCTCCACAATACAAGTTTATCTCCCTCTCGTCCGAGCCAGTTTCCAACGAAAAGACGGTTCAATCGATGCTTGCAGAAGTTCTACGGTTTAAATTTCAGCTTTTTCATTCTCAGTAGTTTTTTTATTGATTTAGGGATTCGTCTGACCAATAAAAGTTGCTTATTGTAGGTGTAACGCATATTTTGATGAAACCGTATTCCACAACACAATGAAAGTCATAACGCATTGCAAACTGACAGGACCTCGATCAGATGGAATCCGATTGTCCATGATCCGGTACATTGCGATCGTTTTCCATTCTATCGACGACAAGAATGGAAGAAGAGACTTACTAGATTTGGCTGAAAAGATGGAGAAATGCAAGATTCCGATGTTCAAAAACGAGCAAGGTAAGTTGCCATTAGAAACTCAAAAAAATTTTTTTTTCAGAACTGTTTCTGAATTCCCTACTGAAATCAGATAAGATTCCTGATTTCACAAGGTGCATGCACAAAGTAAGAATCGTAGAGTGTGACAACAATTGACAGCCTTTTTTTCAGAATGATTTAGTTCTTTGTTACTTCCGACGATCCCTGGAACATAATAATTGGAAACATGTGCAGTAAGTTGTTCATGAACCAACTGAAAAATCGTCCACCTTGTTTCAGAGAGCTGCTCAGTTCCTATCCAAATTCAATATCACTTTATGAGCATATCGATGCTTTCCTAGCGGTTGCAAAGCATCAGAAAATCCCTTCTGGGGACGTTATGGACGTCTTTATGGAATACAGTAAAAGCTACAATCCGTATTTCATGGAGGAATCTAATTTCAAGACTACTATGAGTAAAGTTCTGGAAGCATTCTCCTTTGTTGCTACAGAGTCGCCCAATGCTCTGAAACAAATCGGGAGAACTCACATATCACTAAAAGAGTCGGAGATGTTGAAAAAAGCTATTGATGGTCATGTTCATGGCTCCAAAGAAGGTTATGTGAAAGCAAAGGAATATGAGAACGTTATGGCCTGGGTCCGACAATGGAAGAAGAAACATAAGGATTGGAATAATGTGGTTGTGGTTGACGCGTTGAATTTCGGATTAGGGCGAGATCCAGTCGAATGGAAAAGTATTTCTTCTCAGTTCAAACATGTCTTATTTGCTACACGTTTCCCACCACAACCAGTGAGAGAGCGAGTTTTGAAGCGATACGCTGGAAACGCCGTATTCTGTGATAAACTGTAAGACTTCAAGGATCGGTGTGTCTAGTTAGAATTGTTTCTTTCAGATCCGCAGACGATCTGATTATCTTACGCATGGCTCTCGAATTCGGCCATCAGTCTTCTTTGGTCACAAATGATCAATATCGGGATCATCGGAGAGCTGTTTGCAATATGAACCCGGTATTGGAGAGAATATGGGATGACTATTTGGTGGATGCTGTTCATCGTCACCATGATAACTGCATTGAGGTATCTGAAATCGTGGAATGTTTTTGTTGGATCAAACTGCTTTCAGTCACGACGGGATTTCAATTTACGAGTACAGAAGGTCAATGGACAGTGGCTCATTCCTGTTATGGACTCTGAAGGAAACACTCCGAAGATGAGGAATCTGAAGGTTTACGCTATTGCAAGAAGTACACCGGAGAGAGGAGGAAAAAGGACATGAGTTGCGGTTATCATAGAAATTAAATAATAGGTTTTAGAATTTTCAATTTTGTTGCTGTTCTTAGAATAAAATCACTTCGATTCCACGATCTTCAAACTACAGCACAGTATCCCAATTATCCATGTGAGCATTATTCAACGAACTGCCATTTTCGAAGTTTCGATTCTAATTTCGAACTGGGAGAAGCAAATCGGGTCGAGTTTGAATAAATAAGCTGAAAATTTAACGTTTCGAGCTATTATTTTATATTCTGAAACTAGCTTTGAAAAATGCCTACTTACCGTAAAACTTGTAATAGTGGTGTCACCTGTGACCTCATTTCAAAGACATTTATCTCGGTTCGGGTTTAGAATTGCAAAAAATCCTGAAATAAAATGTTGGTTATAATAAGAGCTATACTTCATTAACGATCAGTTTTTTTTAAATTCGCAACGCGGGCTAAATGTCTTTGAACAGGTTTTACGGGCTTCTCATAAGTGTGAATGACGTCCAACCTACTGTATATTGCACTTCCATTTTCCGTGCAATACTCAAAATACAAGTTTCCTTCATCACGCCTCCAAAGTAATCCAGCATCGTCTTTCCTTCCAGATTAAAATCTCTCATGTAATTCGTTTTCACTCGAGATTGACGCCGTGAATTGCCCAATAGAAATTCTCAAAACGATGTTCTCGTTATGAAAGTTTTTGTTGAAGAATTGGATAATCTCGTCCCTTGTCTTAATAAATTATCGGAAGAAACAACAACGCCCACTTGAAGAAAAACCCCTACGGCTAGAAACTATGAGCACTTCCCACGCCTTCTTACGAATTCACGATTGCATTGAAGTTTGCAAAGAAAGTTGGTCGAATTCGTTGGATGTTAACAGGATTGTCTCAGTTAGAAGGATGATGAACCTTAGGTTTTCTCTTACTATTAAAGTCCGAACTGTTCATCCTATTATCTTTTGAATCCTTGTTGAAAAAAAAAACCACTTTCGTTCGGAACGGTTCCTGCCATTCCCTTCTGTTTCTCCATTTCACACTCTCATTCCTGAATCCCATTTCCCTTGTTCTCCAACTTTCTCTAAGTGATCTTAAGCTTTCCATTATCGGTTTTTCCGTTATCCGTATTCGTATTCCATCAGTTTTCCCTTATCTTTTCCCTCATTTTTTGCCTCTTTTCCTCTTCCCCTCATCGTCATCAGGCGGCATCTATCAAATCCAGTTTGCCAACGCGCGGGAAAACGAAAAAAACCAAAGAAGAATAAGAAGAAGAAATGGCAGAAAAGAAGAATTTTTGTGTCATCTGCCCCGATGTCTGCAGATGTTACTGTTGCCCTCTGAAAACGATAGTGGTTCTCATCTCCTGATTATTGTATTAATGCCTTCTGATTCGATTCGAATTCCAATTCTATCTGTTTTTTTCTGCTTGGTAGTAGTCTTCCGTGAGGAATTCAGAAGAGGAAGTATTCAACTCTTCGACACTTTTATTGGCAAATTGAATGATAAGAACCTCTATCTGTGAAGTCTTTTGCATGATCATGATCTTTACGATGTTATTGTTCGAAACTGCAAGAAAGAGACTGATTTTTTGGAATTGTTGCCATGCCATGGCCGACTTTGAGAAGTTGAAAAATGGTTCCGGATGACCCGTTTGATTTAAAATTAGTGCATGTTTCAATCAATTCTCGGTCATCCTTTTTGTAGTTGACCACTTTTTTCAAAAACCGTTGTCGTTTTCAGTTACGTTGCGTACAGTAAAGCAAGCTCAGAATTTTTACCTTTTACGACCTCTAACGGGACCTAACTGACTTGACTGCGGTATTTGGAAAAATTGTCAGCTACAAAAAAGGAAGATCTGAAGTTGCTCAGAAATATTCAGAAGACTCAGGTAGCTGGGAACCAATTTTTGAAGTTGTCAAAGTTTACCATTTGAAACTAAAAATCATCGAAGTTGATGTCGTTTTGACGGTTACTGAAATCTTCGAATTCTGAAGGTTGGAATTTCATAGCACTCTCAAAATAAAAACTTCAAGAAGAAACTGAAAACTACAAGTACCCATTCCACTTCTCCTCAGAACCATAATTGTGTCTTGAACTTTTTCTCCAGAGAAAGAGAATGGGCGGAGTCAAACATGACCTTCTTCAGAAAAATGTCATGAATCGCCAAACATCAATCAATGAATAAATGGTGGAAGTTCCAGATCTTTAACACCAGCTAAAATAGTTTTTATTCACTGAATACATTGGATAGTCTGATAACTTTTGGATTCATAATCCTGTTTTTGTCTCTATTCTGACCCTCCATACTTCCCCAAAAAACTGCTTCTGAAGATCGTAAGAAGTGACCATCAAGAAACCACTGAACTATAATAAGAACACTATTTTCCATTTTTCAGTTTCCGAAACCTATTCACTTTTTTTTTCAAGAGGTGCTTCTTGTTCTCCTTCCTCCTTCCCCTTGTCGTCCATTTCAATTTCCCCATCAACCGACCTTCAAATTATTTCTGAACCCTTTTCTCTGCTTTTTCATTCTACTATTCGTCAGAGAAGACGTTAGGAAAGTTATTCTGTTTCGGGGTCAGTTTCAGTGTAATAAGGAGTAAAGGGAGAGACAGTTTTATGGTTATGACCTCCCGTGTGTTGAAAATCCCATTCAGAGACCGCATTCAGGTGAAAGGGGTTTCTTTTCACATATATAGTCTGACTTCAGAGGTTCACTTCTTTCACTAGGTTAAGAGGTCAAACTAGGTTGGTTTTGGAGGAGCTTGATATTCTAAACTATTTTGCATCGAAAACCATGGGTTGTTTTTTTTTTCAATGCTATTTTTGCAACCGTTCGCAATTTTTTTGGATTGTTGTTGAAGGATACGGTACCCTTCAAAAGAGCATTAACTTTAGTGGTTTTCAGCGCGAAACGGTCAAACATGACCACTTGAAACGTTAGTTAGCAATAACCCTCACTTTTTAATCTGTGAATGTATCAAGAAACTTTAGATCTTCATTTTTGTAGTTGTCACATTTTCTGGAAAATTTTTATCCTCCTTAACGCATCATCAATTGCTTGACAGCGTCCTTACAAAAAAGTAATCAACTGAAAAATAGAGGTTCAGAGTTTCTTAATACACCTACCGATTTTCAGAAAATCGAGTTCCCGAGAATCACTTTCTCAACTTGTCAATTTTGGCCATTTAGCACGGAAAACCCTCCAACTTGTAACATTTCTCATCAATCGCTCCTTTCCACTTTTCCAATGTTACTAAACCCTTCTCAACCGTTATGTAAAATCACTTACTTACTCTAAAAACGTACATTGATTTATCTGCCAGTACAGTTCCATGTTGTTGGTTTCGTTTTGTGGTTTGATGTTTCTTTTTGCAATAATTACAGCATCCGTTCCTTTAAAAACTAAAAACATAGTTCGGTCACTTTTTGAGTTGTTACGTTTTTATAGTTCATGTTCCAGTGAGGAAAATGAATGAAGTGAAATTTTATTCTCTCGCCGTTCAATGATCTTCGTTTCAGTCTAAAAATACCATAGGAAACTTTGCCAATTTTCAGTTATTAATTAATCTTAAAATCACATGCGACACTTGACAGAAAAACAAATGAAAAACCAATTTGACCCGCCCAATCTCTTCTTCGTATATCACTTTCTATCAAAACATTTAGAAAACAAGCTAAAACTGCTGCCATTAAAGCCAACAGATAAACTCTGAAAAATTCTCTCTTCCAATTTCCTCCCTCTTTTTCACAATGATTTTCTTCCCCCTCTCCGTTTCTCTTTGCGAAGAGATCAGTCTCCATTTTGGCAAGACAATAATCACACTGACAACTTGAGATGATGATGATCTAGTTGTTTTTGGATCCACATTAAACGAGTAGAGGGGAATCCGAGAGGAACAAGGATTCACCCCTCACAAATACTTGCAAACCATTACTTTCCCTTTTCCACATATCTCTATTGGTTCAAGAAGTTTGAGTTTATTTTTTGTATTCTTGGTAAGATTAACTTTAAAACAATAATTTATTTGAATTCTCTACAGTACCGGTAAAAATTATTAGAGGAACGTTGAAAATTTCTATAAAGAAATCGTCAACTTCGAGAAGTTAGAAAATGGTTCTCAACGAACTGAGGTTTTGAAAAAAAAAACCTTTTTAAAGTGCTCTAGTTTGAAAATTTTACACTAAAAACACATAAAAGTTGGAAAAACGAAAGTTGGAGTCTGAATACCTTTTGAACCCACTTTTCATTGGTACTATAGTTTCAATTGTATTCCAAAAAGTATCGAAGTTTTTAAATTTTCGATTTCTGTCACTCTGTCATTCTCCAGCCCTGTGTCCAAAGAATCAAAAGAGAATCCGAATTTTATCTCTTCAAACTTATCGGACTTCGCAGCTTCTGAATCCCTATTTTATCTCTCTTCTGGTTTCTTTTAACCCCTTTCTTGAACTATCAGTTGCTTTGATAACAAAGTTTGCGATCTTTCCACACATCACTATCGAATAGATTGTTATTTCTCAGCATCCAATGCCAATTTCATTGGCAACATTAATGCTAAATAGGAAATTGATAAGATAATGAAGAGAACGGAGAGGATTGCGGAAGTGATTACGTAAAGTGATAAGGATTGGAGGATTCTACGAAACAAAATCATCTATAGTTTTCTCTGGTTTCCAGCTTTTTTTCTTTTAAACATTACCTTCTCCTCTTCTACCTCTTCATCTCGATAATGAATGCGGAACAGAAACTCTGATTCGTAGTAATCACATTGACAAACCTTTCGATGTTACAGTGAAAACGGCCAAGAAAAAACGAGAATAGAGTGAACAAGGGGGCAACGAATCAAAACGGAGAGATGACAATACGGACACGGAACGGATTGTGGCTTTTCGGTATTGCAGTGGCTTTGGTATTCAGCAGAGGAGATGCTGAAATTTCGGAGGACAAACCACCGTTAGTTTAAACATTAACGGCTTATGAGGAACCTGTGGTTGCATAGGGGTATCGCATAAGTGGGGAGAGCGAGAGCTGGTGTTTACGCAATCTTCAGTTTACTGAACCCAGTTGGTCTTGGAAAACGGTTATCGTGAATCCTTTAATTTCCCTGATTCTCTAACAGACCGACACTTTTTAACCGTGACTTTGATCAAGTTCATCTCGGTTCCAGTGACAGTTATGAAAAAATTGTCAACTGACATAATGTTAAACACACGTGCAATTACAGGTTTAGATACATTCAACGATTTCCAGAAAGTTTCAAGTGCTCCGTGCCCATGCCGCAGACGCTTTTCAACTGAGAGCTCTCCGTGACATTCAACACAAAACGGAGCATGATGTAATTACGATGTTAGCCATCTATTCTGATCCAACCATTCTATTTTCAGCTTGATTTCTGGCAAACTCCATCAAAAATTGGCCATAGAGCTGACATCATGGTTGATTCAGACCGAATGGATTGGTTGGATTCCGTTTTGAAGAGTTCGAATATCAGCTATGATGTTATCATCGATGACGTTCAAAAGTTGATTTTGGAAAAGGAACATGGACCTCCGAGATTCTCGAAACTTCTCTTTTCGAAAAGAATGCACAATGAAGGAGGGAATCGAGCAAGGGTAGGTTCTTGAGTAAAAGAAAACAAAGAAAAACTTTCGAAATTCAGTATGGTTTCGGAGAGTATCACGGTTACCAA
The DNA here is from genome assembly GCA_900536305.3 of Caenorhabditis sp. 40 LS-2015. Classification (NCBI taxonomy): domain Eukaryota; kingdom Metazoa; phylum Nematoda; class Chromadorea; order Rhabditida; family Rhabditidae; genus Caenorhabditis; species Caenorhabditis tribulationis. The sequence goes on along the minus strand of LR544699.1, from coordinate 237,309 downwards.
ACCATCTGTGATTGGATGAAAGATATCGAGAGAAAGTATCCGGATAAGGCGAGAGTATTCACGATGGGAACAACAGTAGAAGGAAGACCAATTCAAGGGATAAAAATCGGAAATCAAGTGTGGAGAAATGACAAAAGAATTTTCTGGATTGATGGAGGAATTCATGCCAGAGAATGGGCTGCTGTGCACACCACTCTTTGGTTTATCGATAGAGTGAGAAGTGGATTCTGAGTTCTGTAATATTTTATTGAATTTCCAGCTGATCGCCGATTACAATGATGACTCTCTAGTCCGTACCGCAATGGATCGTCTCAACTTTTACATTCTCCCAGTTGCGAATCCAGATGGATACGAGTACTCCAGAAGTGATGTTTCTCCAATGATCCGTTTATGGCGCAAAAATCGAGCTGGTGTAGTTTGCAAGAAAGACCGTTGGTTCAGAGACAGATGTTGCGGAGGAATTGATTTGAACAGAAATTACGATTGGCATTTTGGAGGTGTCCCCATTCTATTTTCCTATCGTTGAACGTTTTTTGATACAGAAACCGGCTCAAGTACTGACAAGTGCTCGGAAATCTATCAGGGAACTGCAGCGTTCAGTGAGATGGAAACCAGATCGATGAGGGACTTCTTGACGTCTTCTGAATTGAATGGGAAGATTGATGCCTTTATCACACTTCATACATATTCTCAAATGTGGATTCATCCATATTCCCATGCAAGAAAGGCTGTTCCAGCTGATATTGCTGAATTGGTAAGGAAACAATTCAGGGATTATTGGAAGTGGAACAATTTCAGCAACGAGTTGGAAGAGCCGCCGTTGCTGCTCTCGAGAACACCTACGGAACCCAGTACAAGTTTGGAACAGGATCTGATATTCTATGTAGGTCCGTCGATATTTTAAATTATAAGAAGAGAGTTTTCAGATCCTTCCGCAGGAGGCTCGGATGATTGGGCAAAAGGAAAACTCCGCATCAAATATGTCTATTTGCTGGAGTTGAGACCCGGAGAGGATGGTTAGTTTTCGGTCAGAAATTATACAGGTTTATCGTTTTTCAGTCTGGGATGGATTCATTCTCGACCAACATCAATTGATTCCAACGGCAAAAGAAACATGGAATGGAATCAAGGTGGTCATCAGAGCGGTTTCAGATCAAGCAGCATCCCGTGAGTCTTTTTTAGAATGGTTGAGTTGTTTGGGTTTACTTCACATTTTTGGAATGTAATTTTTGAAACGCATGTTGAGCCAAAAACATTAAATCTGGAGAATTGAGCCCTGCATGTTATTTTCTCAGTTCCCGATTCTATCGCTTCAACTTTGCCTCCGATTACGTTACCGCCTCCGCCTCCAACTACAACAACGACTGCAACAACAACCACCACCACCTCAACGACTACAACTATGGCTCCTACTACGACAACTGAGTGGACCACAACTCCATGGACGACTACCACATGGACCACAGCCCCATGGACAACGACTACGTGGACAACTACAGTTCCATTTTCAAGTATATTTATCGTCACTGAACCCGCACCAATCACCCGCACCACGCCAACACACCTCGAAGCTTCCTATAAACTCGGCAAAAAACGCTTCAAATTCGTTTCCATCAAAACGTTCCTTCCAACGCTTCCAACAACTCCCATGCCTTCAACACTACCCACTTTCACGACGCAGTCCCCCTCTCGGCCCCTCTTATTTCCCGCTTTCTCACATCAAGCATCCTCATTTTCCTCTCCTCAAACACCTTCACTGCCTTTTGTCACTGTCGTTGGTCCGAACGAGAACAACGCGGTGATCGATGATTTTGAAGGTGCTTCGCCACGTGTCCTTCCCGCATTCGTTCGACGACCGAATGGTAGTATTGTGAGAACGGTGAGCTATAGTTTTGACTGGTTCAGGTGGTAATCACTGAAACATGTCAGCAAGGAGTGGCATGTTTAGAGCAGGCGAAGATTCCGTATTCTAGATGAGAATGAGGCTATTCGAAATGTGGTTTTGTGGCAGGATCTAAATTTTGAAAAACAGGAGTACCTAACGTATCAACGTTCTGGGCTGGTGGATTTTTAGAGCAATTGCTAATTATTAATAAATAAATTGGAACTTCTACTGACTTCTTCTAATTTAGAACCGTATTTTGGATTCTAGAGCAAACTTCACCGATCACAAATATTTGAAATAGAGGATTTTAACATCAGTATTATGTCCGCAAACATCAACTACGTAGTCAGATACTGGAAGAATAGTGTAGCTGCGATACACATTTCGCTCATATTCTTAAACTGCTCTAAACATGTCCATCCCCTTGTGCCTTTCCATGTGCCTCTTTGTATGTATTGTGTCTGTGCAGAATGCTCGTCGTCCGGGATCCCGTCAATTCGTTCGTCGACCCGGAAGCTTCGCCCAACAAAGAGTTGTTCAATTCAGGAATAGTAAGCATGCTTTTTCTCATTTCCAATGAACTGTGGTGTTATGCAATATATTAGTTTTTCGAATGCTCACTACAGAGATCACATTCTAGACTAGAAAGTATACGTTCGGATAGATTTTAGGATAGATTCTAAAATAAACCTCATTTTTATTTTCAGGATCATCGAACCGAGGTCAAATGGCTAGACCAGTGGTAAGTCCCCAGCCGTTTTTCTTACCCAATCCGTATTTTCAGCCAGCTCAACAATCTTCTCGAGGATCGTGCTCTGACCGTTCTGCTTGGTGTGCTTCGTGGGTCAGTGCCAACTCTCGAGTCTGTCAGATTTCTGCCATCTACATGAGACAGGATTGTGCAAGAACTTGTGGATTCTGCTAGATCTTCTTTTTTTAACAAACCAGGTGCCATGTGTTTCCCTGTCTTTTCTCAAGCTTTTCTTCCCCTCATTTCGGGTCACTTTCTCTTTGTTCTTTCTTTAATAAGAGTCACACATTTTCTTCGTCAAAAAATCAAATATAGGTTTTCTCCAGCTTCCCCATTGAACCTTTTTCCGTTTGTTTTTTCTACCTAATAAATCATTTCCTAATGACGAAGGCATGCTCATCCGATGGCGTCATCGATTGCATAACAGGATGTACATGGTAGTTTTCGGATAAGGAACAGGTGAACCGAGAGATAACGGAAATGCAGCGATTCAAGGAGGAAATAGGATGGATGGTGAGAAAAAAAATCAAACTGTTTAGGATGATTGTTTGAGACCAAGTTTATCTCAGATCCTGTTACAGCTACTACAGCCATCACGTCCTGTTCAACTTTTGTAAGTGAACCACTTTTCATGAATCTTACCGGAACCGAGATGAATTTGATCATAATGACTGGAAGGGCATGCCGATCTATTAGAAGAAATACGTCAATTTATGTAGAATGGGAACTTTCCTCCGTCCAAGTGACAAGATTTTCAATTCGATGTCGAGTAAACCAAAATCAACTCAACCTTATTCGAACCTTTCCCTCAAAGTTATCAGCCACTTCATTTCCTACTCTCATAAATCATTTTTGGCTGCTAATGGATGACATCGCATTGCGCAACCCGATTGCGTATAGAGAAGAAGATGTATAAGTATGTAGATGATATTTGATGCGAGACAGGAAGAGAAAGGAACAACACGAAAGGATTAACCGACCATTTACGGTTGGAAATATGAGTTGATCATGTTAATTGGAGACGCAAAATGTTTTTAAACAAAAAGTGTGTCTTTTGCATTCATTTTCGAGTTGGCCTGTCAATTTTCCAGATGTTTCCAGTATAATTAGCATTTCATATCGGCCAAAAATTTATTAACTTTGGTGGTTTTCAATGTAAAACGGATAACATCAAGGAGTCTAAAAAATAGCTTTCAAAATATCTATTTTTTTGAAGTATTATTTTTTTGTTAAGCAACTCTAGGTGTCAATTTTGAAAGTGTTTCTTTGTTATTCTAGCTCGGCCTGAATCCAGTCTGTTTTTTTTTGACTAACTGACTATTTGATTTTGAAACCAATTCACCTGGCAACCCTTAGGGGTCAAACTTGTTTATGAAACCTCAACGGTTTCCCCAAACCCACTGATCTGCTCTGTCAAGAGTGTACTCCGTAACCTGACACCTTGATCCGGAGGTGTTGAACAATGCGGATTAGGAATCAGAATGCCTGCTCAGGATTAACCTCACTAAGCGGATGGAGATGACAACATCCCTTATGTCATTGTGACAACTGTGTGACTTTAGGAGCCATCGTGTTCCCTGGCCCTTCATGATTCTTCGTGTGGTTTACTCCAGATTCTCGACTTCTGGAGTTCACACCTGTTCTCAATTACTGAAACCTCCAATTATGACAGTTTCTCACTTCTAAACGTTTTCTTTATTCTCACAACTTTTCGATTCTTGACACGAAGACGCGAACAGTCCCGTTGAGGTCATAACCTACAATTATCACAATGGGTGAATACAGAAAACGATTTGAGGTGGGAGGAATGCTTCTGGGAAGAATGAGATTGGGTTACGTAACATACGCATCTCCAAAAAAACACTCGGAACTTTCCAGACTTGAAACCAAGATGAAATTTGAAATTGAATAGGGAACGTCCCATAAGTATCCCTATCAAAAATGACACAGCGCCACCTGAATCCCATTTTCATCTCCTTATTCGTTTTCTTCGCACCTCCCAAAGACGTAGAATTGACACCTGTATCAATTGGTTGTTTGCCTCATTAGACACCACGAAATGAACACCTGCAAAATAAAACGAACACAGAAGAATACGAAGGCGTGAAACGGAGAGACCATGCTATTTCGAAGCATCTCTCACCATGGTGACTACAAAGGTATCGACTTCTTGTCTCCGTCTCTTTATCTTGTGTTACCTAACCAAATGAGTGGTCCCATCCATATACTGTCACAACTTCTCCAAGAGGGGTGACAGAGTTTACGTAAGCAGAAAAGCGAGGACGAGTCTTCAAGGACGATCCGATGCCAGGAAAAAACGGGATGCAGGAAAATGAGACAGAGGTGATGAATTGAGTGAAGTGCTTGGGAAAATGAGATTGCAACGTTTGAGTTCATAGAAGGACAGAATGGATATGGGCCTTTCGTGTACATACAGAACCGGCTACGAGATTTTTTCAGAAAACCACAACCAAGTTAGTTATGTCGCGTTAAAGATCAAAAGTCTAAACATTTTCGAAGTTTGCTGGGCTAAATTTTGAAGATCTGCTCTAGATGTTTGATTAGCTGATCTCTTTCAAGTGAAAACGGTCAAACATGATGTCTTACTACCCTGTACATCAAAAACCATTCAACGTCCCTTTTTTTAAAAATCAATCCCCACTGTTACATCCAAAAACATTCAGATCTTTCCAAGACTATTCATTCCCATACTTAGATTGGTTTCAGGTTGTCGGCGTATTCTCTTGATCTTCCGGTTCACACTTCCGTTTTGTTTTCGGATTTCCAAGTTCACACCTTAACGTAATAGGCATGAGAGAATTGAAGATGGGAACCGGGAGAAACTCCATACAATTTCCATGCTGACTTTTGTAATAGTTGTAAATTGTTTGATTTCTAAGATTACTGTAGTCTTTATCATGATAAATAATCATGTTCAGTCATTCCTTGAAAACAGCTGACTGGCAATATTGAACTGAACCATTTCCAAGAAAAACGCTCATACTACTGCACAAACCTCCCGAGACCACTAGATGCTCCTACCGTAATCCAGCTCTCTTCCTCTCCACCCCAATTTCGGAATAACAAATGGTTCCGCTTCCAGTCGTTATACATCGTCTCTCCTCCCCCTTCTTCGAAATCGAACCTTGTTATTAGTCGGCATATCCGTGTCTGTTTTCTTCGTTCCGTCTTCGTTGAATCCGTTTTGGCAACGTCCTCCTCTTCTTGTACATGAAGGTTCCCCTTATACTTGCACCGATGCTCTTGAAGCTTCTTCACCAAGAATATCAAAAGATCCTTGATGAAAATTGAACTCTTTGATCCCCGATTATCGTTACACCTCCTTTTAATTTGATTATGCCTAACTTGTCCTCTCCGTGTCCTTTTTCTTGTAACAGCTCACTCATAATTGCTCCATATGCTATTAGATAATCGGTTGATGAACAGATGATGCGGACTACTTAAAAGGAGGACTAATTGTCAATCTAGATGTGTTCTGCTCATCCTTCCTTTTATTCACCGCAAACTGTTGGTCAGGTGAAAGGGGAAGGAAGTGTTCCCAAAGGGGAGGCAGATTCGATCAAACGATGGAATCAGAGACAAATTGTGTGTGAAAATTGGGGGAAGATTTGGGAGAAAAAGAGAATTTATGGGAGGTCGTTGGGCGGGAGTCGAATTCTAAAAAATTGGTGGACTCGGATTCAGTGTTGCGTTTTTTGGGGCTAATTGACTTCTCAATGGGTGGTCATTTCACCGACCTGGGTCTCACTTTTGAGCTGTAGTACCGGCAAAAAAGTATCAATTTTGGTAATTTTCACTGCAAAATGATATTCTTTGAACAGTTCCTCCATTTATTTGAATACGCCTCTTGTGCGTTAAATCAGAATAAAAGCATGGCTATGCAAAGTCCACAGCTGACAGTTGAGAAAAGATTTCGAATAACCAGATTTCTCTGAAATTTGGTGGGTGTGTTGAACCACCTCAAATCTTTCTTTATGTAATGACTACTTTTTTTGAAAACTGCTGCCAAGTCATTTAGTGGGCGTATAGTCACGCGGCTTCAAAATTGGGTTCATGTTTTCACTGGAGAATGTTTTTCACTCAGGTTGGAGTTAGAGAATGAGCTCTATATCAAACGAAAGCTTTAAAAATCTGCAATCAATTCATACCGTATTTCCTTAAATAAGTAGACACCCCCTTCCCATTCACCAACTTTATCTCGGTTCCTGTGACAGTTATGAAAAAGTAGTCAACTAACAAAATGTTACCCTATTTGTCATATGCAGAGGTGCCGGCTTATCAAGAGATTCAGTTTGTTCTGCATTCTCGAGAAAATTGGGTTTAAAGCAATGAAAAACAGTTGGTTTCTACTGGAATTTATGCACAAATTACTTTAAAAATAGTAACGTGTAGATTTCAGTACAAATAAACCGTTTGTTGTGCTTCAACACCAATTTTCCCGATAATGCGGACTCCACCGGAAAACCTGAATACACGAATGGATTGGAAACTTTTTTGAGATTTCGAATGATATAGGACGCAACCTCTAACTACAGCCTATATGTGCTAATTTAACATTTTTGCACATCTTTTCTTCAACGTGCATAGTTTATGATATATATATATATATATATATATTATTATGTGTACTGTAACTCCCAGGCCCGTTCCCATCCCCAGATTTTTCATGTCGTCGGTGATTTTCTCTCATCTCCCAAATCACACTTCCGTTATTTCTTTAGGTCACAGATTAACACCTCTCTTCCTGAATAATACTGGAAAAGATTTGGCGATGATGTGATTGGGAAGAAACTTTTTTTCCCAATTTTCATGGAACAATCTGATTCCGTACGGTTGATTTTACATCGTCCTAGATTTTGAGAATAAGTTTAACCCAACAAGCCGAGAAATTTCATTTTTACCGAGCTCGTGAATACATCTTTTTTCTACACTCTTAAGATTCCACTTGCACTTTCCTCAAATCATAAGATACTCTGAAATGCTTCCATTTGCTAGACATTTCTGCCCCACTCACTCCCACAAAAGTACGAAACGGATGAAGAACTTGAAGCGTCTCGAAACCCTGTAATTTCGGAAACGAATTCGTATAAAATGTACTATCTTCGAAACGGGCAAAAAAGGACATGTCTCGTTGTGGTTTTCTTTCGAGAAACCAACCATTCCCGTTCTGAGACAACGTAGCAGACGGTATGGGATTACACACCCCATCATTATTTGGTGGTGGACCATCACCGGCTGCCACGTTATCGAGAAAAAATGTTATTCTATGGCGTAATGGGGAACATGGCATAAGTCCATATCCACCTGTCGAGAGATCCTCTGATTTTCGGACTGATGATAATGCTCTGAATCTGAATATTTTTATGCCAGTGGTCAGCTGCTTTCCAACTATACAGCTGACATTTCCTCTTCAATTTGTTGGCAATCGTGATATTTTTCTGAGAAATTTCGCCGACAACCTATAATTTTTGAAATCGGTCCTATCACATGCCTGTCTTGTTATTGCCACGTCACCAGTTGCTTCTTCAGTGAATCTGAATTCTAATTGTACGTTTTTCCATTTACCGCTTCTTCTCCCCCTTGTTTTCCCCTTCCCCCCTCTTCCTTGACTACAGTAGTCTTCAGAAGTGGGCGGAGTCTCATTCCCCCTTTGCCATCAGCGCCGTCCTCCCCGCCTCCATTTATTCCTCCACTCTCTCTTCTCGGTTCGGCTCGCTTTCGAAAGAAGAAGCGAAAAGATATATAGTCAATTCAGAATCTCTGAGAATGTTGAATCCGACGGATGCAGCCGCCCTCTCATTTCCAGTAAGCTCTTTTTGTCGTCCCATCTTTTCCTCTTTTCCTTATTCCATCGATTTCAGGTTCCGTTCCAAATGAGTGATAATCCACTGTCGAAACTTGTCGAGCACTGCAACAAGTTTGTACCGGGAGCAGAAAACAAGATGAAACTGGATCAGGGGAAAACAGAGGGACTCATTCTGCCAACTGAAATGAACGCGTACTCACCGTACTTTGCTTCCTCGAACTGGTTAGTTCATTTCAACATTCAGCTCTTCTTAAGGTTGCCCGTCCGGTTCTTGTACATCCTTTGTTGATTTTTTTCAAATCAAGAGCTCGAGAGAGAGCAAGAACATTAATCGGTTTCTAACTCGAGGTTGTTGTAAACTTCGGTATATACATGTGTATCATTGGTAAGAGGATGATGAGATTCTGGAGTTTGCCTTTCGAAAAAGTTAGTAACACGTTAGGTAGTCTATTTCGAGCGAAAAGGAAACTTCAAATGCTCGAAACTCGACTTCTGGAGTCCGTCTGCGGTTTTGATAATGTGAGAATGCGTTTCAAAACCTTCTCTTTCCAATGGTACACAGAAAATAAGGAAGAGTCAGATCCCCGTTAATAAAAATTCTCTCGACAGTGAAAGTGTTACAACAAGCATCGTTCACTCGCATCCTTCCAGGTGGATAGACCAAGCCAACTGGCCACAACTGTATCCAGCAGTAACATCCGGAATGGATGCGTATCAAAACTATCTGAACTCTTCTCAATTCGGAGGTCTCTTCCAATCATCTGCTTCCACAGCTCAGCTTCCGAATGCTCAAGCTCTCTCCGCTACGCTCGCTGCTCAGCAAAAGACCATTTCGAAGGTTAGTTAAACTTCAAAAGTGCTGCGGCAAACCTGTCCTTTCTGAGCCGGAAATCGGTGCAAGAATTCTCAAGAATCTTTCCTAATTGTGGGATTGAGTTGAAATATCAAAGACTAGTACTACTGCAAGCTTGATTAGTGAGCTCCGAGAACCAGAGAGCGGTTTGATAAGGAAAATAAAAGATTCGTCATTATGGACACAAAAAATGATGGCACATGATTCATGTGACATGAACTATCGATTTCAGAAGTTCCCACAAGCCAAGTCATCACCAACAACGTCTTCGACCGGTACATCTCAATCAACTGGAGGTGGAAAATATCAAGCATCTCGGGCTCCGAACAAGTGCGAATGTCCAAACTGTCATCAGGCTGAAATTGGTGGTGAGTTGTCTGCGTCTCTCGACTCTAAAGGAACTCTCTCTCTCGATCTTGAATAGATGGAAATGGTGGGGGGATGAAAAAGGTGTTGGCAATGAATCAAATCGTTCCGTTTGATTCGTCTCATCCTCAAAAACGTTCAATTAAACACGCAAGATGTCGCTCTGTCCCCTCTCACAATGCTATACTTTTTCGTTTTTCCGAGGTGCCACTTTTTTTGCTGGAGAGCGACGTTTTTGGGAAGGGAAAGAACGCACCACAACGCATACATTTTATGCGACGGAGCTCTCAGACAATTTTGATGGAAGGGAGTCGAAAAGCCGTGAAAATGCTCGCATTGGTGGAATTGAGAAGGAAAGAGAAATAAGTGTTTCGTCTGGGGGGACTTTTTGGGGTGGCAGTTCCTAGTTATGAATGACAGCAGGAAGTATCACATTTCGAAAAGTTCTCTGATCCAGTAATATCAGCTGATATAAACAGCAATCTGACAATTAGAGATCTCTGTTTAACACTTCATATTGTTATTTGCTGGTAGCCGTTGATCTCTCATCACCACTGGTCTAAAAATCTCGTGATCAATTATCTGTTATTTCTGAGAACATTCAAAAATGGCTTAAATGCCACCTTCAGTTCTGTTTACTCGTCGCCTCCACCCACCTGCTCCTTATTTTCTTTCCCGCCATTTAATCCATAGTTTTTTTCTTTTTTGATGAATCACCGAAACGGTTTTTTTGGATGGGGTTAGATAATTGGCATGACAGAGTGAGATAGGGATGTGCTCTTGGGAGCATTTAGATGCCGCCCGTACGATAAGAGTGAAGAGGAAGAGGGTCCTTAGAAGGGGGTATGATAACCATCTCGAGAGGAAACTGTCAGAATATGAGGTAATAGGAGAGAAATGCGGGAAGATGGAGGAGGAAGGAAGGAGATACATTATTGACCGAAAAGGATGTGCGTTTCGTAATTTCCCTTGCATAATGGTCAGCTTTGAGTGTTTGAAAAGTGATTCCCATCTACCAGTTTTTTTCTCAAAAATTTTGAGTATATCAAGCAACTCTAGATCTTCATTTTTGTAGTTGACAAATTTTTCAGAAAATCACAATCAAATTAGTAATGTCACGTATAGTAGTGACGCGCCCTCAAAGTTTGGCTCGTTCTTGAAAAAAGTGACATCTTCAGTGCATGCACTAGCTGACTCGACAGCGGTTTTCAGATAAAGTTGGCAACCACAAAAATGCAGATCCAAAGTTGTTTAACACATCTACCAAATTTCTGAAAAATTGGTTGTTGGGTACCACTTTTGAATCTCCTAAAGTTGACCATTCTACGATAAAACCCGGAGAAATTGATACTTTTTTCACCGGAATTGTAATACATAAACATGGCATGTATTGTTTTCAGGACTGAATTCGGTGGATATTCGAAAACGTGGATATCACAACTGCCACATTGCCGGATGCGGAAAAGTGTACAACAAAAGTAGCCATCTGAAAGCTCATCTCAGATGGCATTCTGGAGAACGCCAGTCTGCCAGGAAGCCTGTTTGAGGAGCTCAGTGCATCAGGTACATTTTCAGTGTTCGGCTGCTTTCCTTAATGTATGTTTTCAGAAGTTGCGCCGACGTCCACACAGCTGATCTTCTCGCATCTATTCGCATATCCACTCTTGTTCAAAATTCACCCTTACTCCGCATAAGACTGTCTCTTACGTTTCTGGTCGTAAAACTGTACTCTTTTTACTGGATACAAAGATAAAAAATGTCTCTCTTCCTGGTCATTCTTCGCTCTATAATTACACTGGAAGAATTCAAGAAGAAATGATTATGGATTTTTATCTTTCAAAGTTGTCTCAATAATCGTATTTCACACTTGCAAATCACATAAGACAGCCTGATGAAGTACCACACTGAAAGGAACGAGTGTGGTGAAATTCCGGGCACATGAATAGGGGTCATTTGAAGTTTCAAAGGCATATGGGAATTCGGGGGAAGGTGCGTTAGAAAGTGAACAAAGGGTTATAAACATGAAAAACATTTTGCACAAGAACTGTACTACAAATGACTAGATATTAGCAACAAAAATTTACAATAATAACAAATGATTACAGAAGAATATAGAGATGAATGAGTAGGATGTAGGCTACAAATCCGAGAACTCCATACATGTAGTTTTGGTTACCGGCAAGAATGTGAACTAACTGACGAAGCAAAGGATCCAAATCCGGGAGCATTCCATTCTGAAATATGATATTAGAAAACCCACACTGATAATTGATATACTAACGCTGGGACTGAGACCTTCTATTGCATCCCGGTCACAAGGTTGGATTGCTGCCTCCCTCTTTCGCAATTCTTCGAGATTGGATTTTGCGATCTTCAATTGATTCTCAAGTGATTCGACCTCATCCGAATTGAATGCTTGCACAGAAACAGCATTTTGACACTCTTTCAGCTTTTCCTTTGTGACAACTAGCTCATTGACGAGCCCAGCACGCTCCTCGCCATTTACAAACATGAGACTTTTGTTTTCATCTTCCAGGATGGATACGCTACAAATTCGGAATATTAAAAAACAAAACTGATACACTCAACATACGTTTTCCGCAGCTCCAAAATTGATTTAACGTTTTCCTCTATTTTTTGGGACAGAGAGGAGCACAGTTCTTCAGTCGAGAGTAATTTCTGCTGCAGCTGTTTGTTTCTGGAAAAAAAAGTTAATACCGGTTCCGAGTCTTATTTACGAACATTCGAACGAACTCCTCGTTCTTAATTGTAAGTTCGTCTCTCTCTTTTCGGGAAACAACCAATTCATCTTCTAACCTTTGTTGTTGAGCTTTGGCAGAACTTTGAATAGTTACCAAGCGAGATTCGAGTTGAGCGGATCTGAAAGTAAATATTCTATGGGTCTCTATTTATTTGGATACCTGTCCTTTTTCAGAGTTGGAGATCCTTGCAGTTGCTTTGTGACGCTGGCTAGACTTTTCTGGAGCTTGAGATTTTCTTCGCTTTGTTTCTCTAAATCGAGACGCGATTGATCTAGATCTTTTTTGAGATCACTCGTTTTCTGCACCAGTATCGTTTTTATCTCGATCCATCTGTTCTCGCGTTTCTCCAACTCTTCTTTTTCCTGTTCAAGCCGTTTGCTCTTCTCTTGTAGAAGATTCTCCTGCTCGCTCAAATCTTTCCATCGTTTAGCCGAAACATCCTCTTTCTCCATATTCTCTTCAATCATTTTTTGAAGAGCTTCATATTTCTCTCGCTCGGCCTGCAACACATCATCACGATCATCAATCATAATTTCATTTGCTTTATTCAATACCTTCAACTTTTGATCACTCAACTCCTGATTTGAAAGCGATTCTTTGAGGGAGAATTGAAGCTTATCGATATTGATCGTCATTTCCGTCACCGCTTTAATGGATGTATCGAAAAGTTCGTTTACTTTAGCGCTATTGTCTGAAGAACGGTCATTCACCAACGCTTGCAGTTTAGCTAAATCGGCCATGACTTTTGGATCATCATTGCTACATGTGCCAGTGGCATTCGTTTCGACACGTTTGGAGTCATTTGAACTAGAACTTCTCCGTTTATCCGCCGCTTTTACTGCCTTTTTCAGTTTCCAGCTCATGATCTCCAAGCGTTTTTTTGTTTCAGCGTTCTCGTCCTCGAGTTTCTTTTTGACTGATTCGAAATGGTTCATGGCAGAATCACAACGATCGAGGAGAGCTTGTTTCTCTTCCTCCACCAATTTGACGAGCACCTCTCGCTTGGTCTGTTCCAACAGTCTGATTTGATCAAGTTCTTCTTTATGAGAGTCAGCGTTGGCCATCATCTTTTGAATCACTTCTTTGTGAGCAAATATTTCGGATGAATGTTTCTGACGTGTTTCTGCGGCCAAAGCGGTGATTTTCGCGTTCATTTCCTGCTGGATTTCCAGACACTTCTCTGATGTTTCTAACTTGCTGCACAATTCGTCGTAACGCATTTTCCAGTCATCAGAAGGATCTCTTCCGGTTGAAAGGCGTTCCAATGCGGACACAGGAGCTGATTCGGAGGTCGATCTATCAGAAGATGATAAGCTTTCGTCGCTAGCATCAGAAGGGTTGTTTAGCAGACACTTCTGATTCTCTTGTTTGACTTCTTCCAACTTCCGCTTCCATTTTCTGACATAATTTGCCTTGTCCTTTTTGGTTTTCTTCAGGTCCTTTTTCACCGATTGGAGTTCTCCAGTCAAAGAAGCTTTTTTTTCGGTCTCCCGAAGGAAGCGATGCTCCACACTTTCGATTGCCTCGCTCAAATTCGCGAAACGTGATTCCGGTTCCAGAATGTTCGAAATTCGCATCAAAGCCGCGGCAACTTCGCATTGGAGTTTGTTCAAAGTTTCATCGGGATAAAGAACTGTGAGCGAGGCGTTTCCGAGTTCAGAAGATTGGACGTTCTCACTCATGTCCTTTGGATTCGAAACAGTGGCAGAAGTTCCCGAAAAGTTTGAAGACTTTTGATCGGCGTGTGTATCGAGATTGTCATTCTCCACGCTCGGTTGCTTCAAAACATCATTGATTATTTCGTCTGATTCCGGAACGATTGCTTGTGGTCGAACTCTCTTGCGTTTTTGGCCTTTATTATGAACCTTCTGAAAACTATTTGAATGAACACTTAAATTATTTTCCACCTTAACCTGGTTCTTCGCAGCTGCACCTATGACTTCACGAATAACTTCCTTAGCTTTAGCCAATTGAAACTTCTTGCCCATCAGAGACTCAATAACATGATTGCTATTGTCGCTTGCAGCTGAATCTATCACAATACTTTCTGTCTTGATACAAAAATGTACCTGTCTTATACTTGTTTATGAGTTCCTGAAATTCGGGCGTCAATGTCACTAGCAAACGATCATTGTCTTCATTCAGTTGGAGCTTCTGGGATTCCGACAAAGAAGACGATTTAGCTCGCTCCAAGTCTGAGACACATTGTATTGCTCTATCCACTAAGTCAGCTCTTGCGTTCACATTAGATTGAATCGAGGTAATCACTTTGTTATCTGTTACAAAAAAAAAATCCGACTTCCCGAAGTTGAATGGCTAACCTTGAGCATTTTGCCCGACTATTTCCCGGAGATTTGCAAGGAGACTATCGAAATTTTTCAACGAGTCCCGGTTTTCGACAGAGACATCGTTAGGGTTCTGTAAATTATCTTGCTGAAATGAAACTCCGGCTTTGTAATAAACAACCTTTGAAGCGCTCGAAGTCCCCTGGCTCATCTCGAATGCGTTTTTTCCGATTTATTTGGTGATGATTTGCGTTTTACCCTGAAAATAAAATGATTAGAAAAATACTCTCTGACAAGGCTTTGTGAAAAATAACATTTTCAAACTTTTTTCTAGCTTTTTAATGAGCACATGTTGCAGGAGAACTGATGAAAGGCGAAAATAGCTCAAAGATTTGTTTGCAGACAGAGTGAAAGTTAAATTACAACATAAAGGCGCATGGGATTATCTAAGTCAGCGTCTCGAGACCACTCCCGCACAGTAACCCGAGGCGCCAGTTTGAAGTTTGTTGTTTTTCTTCGAGTCAGGAGCTGTTGTTAAATAACAACAATATTGTTGACATGAGGGTAATATCTTCGTCGACGATCAGAATCACGAACACTTGTTTTTTTTTTTACTCGAATAACTACATCTTCGATTAAGATTCGGCCAGACAGCAAGTCCATCTCTGATACTTCGAGAAATAATCGATTAGAAAATCTAGAAGTTTTCCTCAAGTAGTGTTGATTTTTCGAGCGAAAACTGTGAAGTACTGCGCATGTAATAAATTTATCGAACACTGGGAAAAACGAAGTTACGTTGGAAAGTTATAAAAAGACGATGGAATAAAACGGAAATCATTTGGGGGTGGTGACTCGTAGTCTTTCAAAATTCTTGGTAGAATTACTTTACAGATAAGATTCACAAAGACAATTTAGAATCCTCCGCGGAGAGCAAGCACCAGATGAAGAACTGATCCTCCGAGAACCTTGTAGTCGGCTGCCGTCTTGTCGTCATTCATCTGCTTCCCGGCGAAAATCAGACGCTGTTGTGGCGGTGGGATTCCTTCTTTTTCCTCCACCTGTAACATAAATATTGGCTTCTAATACGAAAGTATTCATTTCGCTAGTGGTATTTGGAACACTAGTATGAAACATACCTTCTCCTTGATGCGCTCGACTCTGTCGTTTGGCTCGATATCGAGTTCGATTTCCTTTCCGGTCAAGGTTTTCACTTTGATGAGCATTTTTCTGCAATTACTCACTGATAATTGAAGACAGAACAAGGAGAAAATGGAGCCTTTTTCAAGCCGAAAATGAATGTTCAATCAGTTGATTTAGTCAGTGGTTAAATTGAGACACCATTACAATTATTACGTTCCCAGCATCTATAGTAATAAAGGATTTTAATAAACACTTTTTTTCTTTGTTTTCTAATGCTCTGAGGTTTTGGAGTTTGTTGAAATTTTTATATGCAAAGAATTGATAAAATTGTGATGAAAGAAAAGACATGATTGAAAAAACAATCCAAAATGAAATACGTTTGCAACGAAACCGCTTCGCCGCAGTGCCCAATGGAGCGAGCTCTCGTGGCGCGAAAATCATGAGAAATAGTGCTGGCCGTGTGGCCTAACAAAGACTCTTCCAGAACTTCGATTCTTCGATTTTTGCTGGCAATTTCGGTTCTTTTCATATTCTTTGCAAATCAATCTGAAACTTGACACACTTTCATATTTTCCAAAACTTTCAGCCGGAATGCCGACTATGGTGATGTCGCAACCTCCGAAAGTGCTGGGAGACACTTCTCTCCGTAAGCGCCAAAAAACAAAAAACGACAATATTGTGGTAGGATTTATTGTTGCATGGAAGCCGTGACATCAATTTCAGGCGATCAGCTACATGTACGTCGGAACGCCCAAGAGGAAATTCACTTTCTACGTGAGAGAGGTATCTAAAAAGCCTATCTGATTATGTTTCATCTAGACTTTGCAGCGCTTGGTCTATAGACCGAATGTGGAAGTCACTTATGAAGAGGTATTCAACTTTCTCAGCAATGTCACGAATGATGAGACTATCACCTTGCACTATTCAGGTACAATATATTTTCTGAGATAAAAAAAATTAACCGAACTTCAGTTAATGGATTGTATGTCCCAATTACCACCACCGGGCAACTGCATACCTTCATCCGGCACGTGCATAATGATCCTGCTGTCTTCCTATATGTGGAGGTGAGTCGTTCCATTCAAAAGCTGATTTATCAACGCATGCTTTTTAGAACCACGACTACGTGTGGAATGTGACACCAAACGAAAATAGTCACAAAATGGAGAAGAGACATCCTGGGGGTGCAACTCCAATTGGCGAAGACAGGGATCCGTACGATTCTATGACGGACGAGGATGAAGAGGAAGGTGGTGACGGTAATGAAGGAGATTCTAGTCAAAACGAGGACCGTTACTCCAAACAACAAAACGAGTCGGAGGAAGAGCCAAAACTCACTAGTCCTCTCACAAGTAATAAAGCTACGGTTGTGTTTGCCGAAAAGATTCTGGTGAAGGATGCGTTCGAGCCGAAGCCACGTTCTGCGGACGAAATGCAGCCCGGAAACAAAAACGGTGGCACTTCGGAAAGCGTAGCTCCCAGCAATGTCGAGCCTCAGGAAAATCCAGGAAAAGGTGATTATGAACATAATGTACACGAAAATTTTGGAAGTTAACAATTTCTGTGTATTCTAGCAATCCGATTTAAATTAATGAATCATGTTTCAGAAATTCGACTGCCAAATAAAAAATGGACGGCGAAGCAAGCATATAATGAAATCAAAACTATTCTAACTGTGGCTCACGCAAGACAGAAGATGATCACAGCTCCATCGGAAATATCCGAGAAACTGGTTCTCAATATCTGGAATCCGGATTTCCCACTCGACCGGCAGGTCTTCAAGGATACAGTTACTCTGCTGAGGAACAGTATTGCCGTCGGAGTCGTCTGTTATTACCATCGACTTATGCATAAAGACGTGAGTGCTTGCCGAATTCCAGATATATCCAACCTGTGATTGTATATTTTAGGACCCGACTACAGATTATAGTGCCGAGTGTATTGAGAAACTGTCATTTCGAGAGCCTATGGTGAGATGTGAACCTATTATATTGTATTAATGAGACCCGCCCCTTAGTAAAATTTTTAGATAAAATCTTCTGCCATCTATTGAGCTTTGTTTTCCAGCCTGTTCATGACCATGAATTTCTTCTTGACTTCGTGGAAGGCTCCATTATTGTTGCTCGTGATATTTTGGAGAGTGTTCAAAGTTTGGCACATCTTCAGAATGAGTTCGATTACTTCAAAAAACTGACTGCTCTTATTGTTGAAAAGCCGAACGGTAAGTAAATGTAACACTGGAAAGTTGAAAACCATTCTCAAGTTCAGCTCAAGATCAACTTCCGTCCATTCATGAGCTCGAAGATCACTTGAAGACTGCAGTCACATACGCTCACTATGGCTTTAATATTCTCAAACCGTTCTTCCCACCTGGATGTGAATGCAAAGAGGCTATACGTATAGTAACGTTGGAGCTTCAAAAGCTTCTTTGTGTCATCAACAATTCCAAGCAGAAGACTTGTAGTCCTCAGCTGATCCTGGAAACGAAACTTTTTATTGTGGAAAGTGCGCACAAGATCATCCGTAGATTCACTGAAAAGTAAGTTTTCTTCTCTTAAACATCCCCACCGAGCTCATAAATGTTTTTTCAGGGAGTGCACAAAACACAGAACAATTGAACATGCTATCCGTTGCTCTGAAATTTCCAAATGGGAGAGTGATGTAAGCCATGGCTATAACGAATGGAGCAAACTTCGTCGCGAGAGCCGTCCCAATGTATCAGAAACCTGTTATGAAGTGGAGCTTCAACCGACTGCAGCGTTTTCCGTGAAGCTAGATGGAGCTATGGTGGAAACAGTCGCCACCACCGCATCAAACAAGCCGGGCAATGTTCGTCGTGATGCTACTCCCGCTCCTACCTCGAAAAATTCTACTGCTGCTCCTCCAAGCTCACCAATCGCTAAAACTATCGCCGCGATGGAGAATATGTCCACCAAAGATAAAGAAGAAGTCAAGCAATCTGAGCAGACTGTCCGCAAGCAGGTCAACAACACCGCTGCTACCACGAAGCCTCCAACTGCTGCGACCAATGCACCCACCACAACCACTTCAACTGGCGAATCATCTGGTGGGGGCGCGGCAATTATTTCCAAGAAAATGAGTCCCGAACTACAGGGAATGATTGATAAAATGGTAACGATCAGAATTGAAGGAATTATGAACACCCTAAATTTCAGTACAAGAGCGTTCCTACGCAACACAACTACGTCTACCCAGCTCAGCCGAAGCCTGGCGCTATTCTGATTCCTACTGGTGGCTTGGCTCGTTGCCGATGCTCGAAAAATTGCACAGAGTTTCTCATGGAACCAGCTTACGAGTATATGGAGCGCTTCAACGAACCACGTCAAACTGTTTGGGAGAAGACTAAGCAAAAACGCTTCAAGAAAAACTAGAACCAACTTGTCCGTCTCGAATTCCCCCGATCCCCACATGATTCCCATTGCTTTACAGCTTTATTTGTCTTCCCAATGATTGTTCTGGATCCTAGCCACTCCCCTTTTCATCACTTAACTTGTGATTTATCATTCCTTTTCTCCTATAGAAACAAGTATCCTGTAGTCAGTGAAATAATTAGCCTCATCATTCCAGTTGATTTCTTAGTCCGATTGTATGTCTTATTGTCTTGAAATAGGCAAAGGAGCAATTAGGCATGAGTAAACTGTTTTCTTTAATCAATTTTTGCATAATTTTTGCGCTCCTCGATTTTCTCGTTTCCCCTTTCCAAAGTTCCTTGCACTTTTTCGTTGAATTGTGTATCGGAACACACCTGTGAACGCATTCATTCCTTAGTGTAGTTTACTTTCCCAATATGTCTGTCCCTTGAAACCACCCCTCATGTTGTGCGGTAATTCAAATTCCACTGATATGAATTTATATACCAAGCTTTGAAAAGTAAATAAATCAACTTTTGAGTTGGATTTTTTTTCAATTCTGTAGAAATTGAAAAAGACGACCGTTACTTTATACGGAAACTATTTTTTTCTTGAGTTGCATTCCGAGGAATGAGCATCAGAGTTCGAAATTTTTAGCTGGCGGGTGTTATTCGAAAAGGGATCTTCAGTTTCGTTGCATTCGAGATAACAGCAGCTGCTCTTGGATTCGCAGCATTCCGTACGGTTCGGAGAAGTGAAGAAAAGAGAAAGTACTTGTATTTAAACTGGCCGTCTCTGGCATCCACCTACTATTGGGTGGAGGATTCCATTTCATTTGGACAGCTTACTGTATAATTTTTAAATTTAAAGGGCGAATTTTTCAAATGACATATTTCAGGGAACTCGTCTCCGTTTGAGTGATCAACGTCGGTGGGCTCAAATCGATCCAAACTCGGAGAACATTGAGACTGATTAATATAAATGGTTAAAAAGTCACAAATTCAAACGGGGATTCTGGGTGTGAGTCTTCTGATGGCCATCACATGCCAACATTTGTACGATTACTGGCAGAAGAATAAACCGCCACCGGAGATCCCTGTTCAAGCATGGGACAAATATGTGAAAATGCAGAAAGATAGTGGGAAGGATTACTGATTTTGAGTTATTTTAAGCTTTGTTTTTAGAATAAATATATTTGCTGCCCATTGTGCCATTTAATAGTACTTTTTGGTTCACAGCCCTCTAAATATTTGATTGAATTTATTGTTATTTATTTTCACTATTTTTTTTGTAGATGTCCCAAACTGGTCCATTCATTCGAGTAACGACTGTAAGCGCACCACTGAAAGGATCTTTTCCTTTGGATCACGAAGGAACTTGTAAACTCGAAATGCTCAAGTAAGCTTTCTTGTGGAAGCTTGAGAGTTATAGTTCAAATTCGCCTTTTTCAGTTATATGGTCTGCTTACACGAAAAGAAGCAGCATAACAGTGAATGTCGAAATGTCGCAAAAGACTATTTTGAGTGTCGAATGAACCACGGATTGATGGATAAAGAGGAATGGCAAAAGCTTGGATACGGCGATTCAAAACAGATCTCAAATTGATTTTTGAATTCCCTGTTTCCATTTTGTTAGTCCTATAGATCCAGTTCTTTGCTCTTTGCCTTCCACTCTTCTTTTCCAATAAACAAGTGAGAGTTTTAATATTTCCCGCTTTTTGTTTCGTGTTTCTACTCCAGCTGATAAAGGTGACGGCGGCGGCCGCGGTGCTGGCTGGTACCAGGGACAACCCCGTTTGGAGCTCGCTGTTATCGGATGACTCCCGGAGCAAATAAGTGATAAGAGTAGAAACCAGAGGAAAAATGATAAAAACATATGAAGAGAGATTTCTGAAATAGAGAAAAACATGGTGATGTAATTTATTGTTAGTTCGGGATTCAGAACTTTTGGTCGGAAGTTTCGATTATCTTCTTGGCTTGGGTTTCAGTGATCTCAGAAAGTCGACATTTTCTCAGATCGTGCTGACCAGTTTATTAAAGAAACTTGACATGATGTATTCTGTGACAATTTCAAGATCTTATTATCGAAGACAAATTCCTGCATTCAAAATAAGCTCCGCCCACTAAACGAAATAAAATGTAAAGTAAAATTTTTTCATGAGATATTTTATTGTTTGCGTCCGATACGATAATTCACATGAAATTCTAGTTTTCTGAAAATGAGAGGATTTAAAAAAAGAAATTGACCGGTATCGAATGTGCAAATTGCAAAAACTGGAAGAATAGGAAGAGAACGTGTTCTACACGGGGGAATTCGATGGCGTCATGGGGTACTGTAATAGTGAGAGAGGTATACTGTAGAATTGACAATTGATGACTAGTGAGAGACTCGTGAGAAAATCGATTGGGAAAGAAGAGTTATAATAGATCGGGGAGAAATGTGGGAGGCAATTCAGAAGTTTTTGTATTCCGGCTCAAATTTGATGGTGGTGACAGTTGTATCGGTAGGAATGGAATGAGTGACTACTGGAACTGTCGCGGAAGATGTTGTCGTCGTTGGAGAAGCTGTTGGAGGGAGAACCGATTGATACGCCGGATAGAAGAATGGTTCATAATACTGTAATCTCATTTGAGTTTCAGTCAGCGCTTCGCGAAGTATTTTTATCTGAAAGTTCACTCATTAATCTGAAGTTGGGACTCTATCTCTCACCTGATTCCGAAGCATCAAGTTATCCGTCTCCAACTGCATCTGATTCTGAACTCGTCGTGCACGGCAATTCAACGCGTATCCTCGGTTTTTGAGTGTTCGTCTCTTCTGTTTCCACTGCATTACCACATTTCTATCTTGACCCTGAAAATGGAAATGTTCGTGAATTGTATGAGAGGAAAATAACTGACCATAAGTTTTTGATTGAGCTGTCTAACCGAGATCTGAGCAAGTTCTTCATCTGACAAATTACCGAAACAATGTGGACTGGGAGATCCAGAAGCTCTTGAAGAAGAGCTGATAGATGAGACTGGACTCAATGACTGCTGATTCGAGTTCATAGTGGAGTCGCTTGAGACAAGGCAAGCGGTTGAACACCGCGGCTTCGCAACAACTGAAACGTTTGCAACTTTCTGGCGAACACTCTCATTTTTTTGGTTCAGGGGAAAATGGGCGGAGCCTGGGTGTGACAAAAAACTCTGATAAGCGTGGAAATGGGGAGACGTGTTGCAGGCAGAACCAAATGTAAACATAGGAGGAACAAAAGTCAGCGGAAGCAGGTGAAGATCAGTGGGAGAATTCTGAGTTTCGAGCAAACTTATTTTGTTATGAAAACTGAGAAATCAGGCAAAAACTAAACCATTTCAGAAGGTTGTCTCTTGGGTGTTGCGTAAATCAGTAAGACTAATAATTTTGTGAACTTAAAATTCTTGTCTTGTGAACAGAGTGTTTCGAGCAGTGAGAAAGGGTGAATGCAGAAACCAAGAATTTAGAATTAAAGCTTTTAAAATTAAAAAAAAAAGTAACAACTTTGAACCGACAAGAGAGAAGGGATAGAGGGCAGAATGAGAGGATCTCTGGTCTGAAAATGTTGGGATTATAAATCAACTATCAACTAAAAATACAGATCTAACATCGATAGTACTAGCGGTTTTTCGTAGAACTAACCTGTTCAAAGTTGTCTTCTTGAGAAGGTGCAGTTGGTACAGTAACCACTGGTACGACTGGAACCATCGGAACCAACGGTACCAATGGAACAACTGCCTTTCCGGCCACAGTTGATAAGACAGTTCGCATGCTGTTCTCAATTGAATCTGCCAGAAGAGCTCCTACCTCATCTTCAGCTTCTTCTAATAGTAGATTGGCAGCTGAGGAGTTGATTTTCTCGTCCTGGAAAAAACTTTTGAAAGATTACTTGATTTAAACCATTTTTTTTCAAACCTGATATCGTCTACAAGCATCCACCAACTGCTGAACATCATCATCCAATCCTTGTTTCTTCCTACCAACAATCGAAAAACTCCTTGCAAACTTGCTGGCTGCTGAAATTGTTCTCATTTCACTTATCTCACCTCTTTACCGCCTCTTTGACAAACTTTACCTTGGTTTCTGTAACAGATATCAAAAAGTTGTAAACTAACAACGATTTTCTTGTTGTCATAAATATTTTGTCAGTTGACAACTTCCTGATATCTGTTGCAAGAATCGAAATAGATTTTCTCAAAATGAACGTACTGGGGGCCCGTTACACTACAATATTCACGGTACCTTCGGTTTGTGTCGATGCATCTGTCGAATGAGTGCTTCCGCGAGACACAGGAACATGAACCGACGCCGTCCGTGTGACTCCACCTCCCATACTCGACGATTTACTGAAAGACCTATCCATCCCGACTTGTCAATTAGTTCTATCATTCCACTACTCCTAAATGAACCCACCTCGCAGAACCGCTTTGCACTGATGTCCTCGCAGTGGTTTTGGATCCGAGGTGTTGTTGTTTGCTGGTACTGTCATAGGCAGCTTGAGAGTTTCCAAAGTGACACCGGATCAGTTTTGTAGTCGTATATGATGCTCGAATATTCTTCTCCGGGTGCATCAGAATGATATACAACTTTGGGAAAAACAGTAGCGCCAGTGCCACTGAGGCAGATAATGAATAGGAGAAACTCATGACCAATGCTTTGTGGGTTGTTCCCATGTGAAGAACTAGGAATGCGATCCATACCACAACAGTACAGTACCTGAAAGTAGCCAGTTAAAAAAAGGGTTCGACCATTGAACCCACATTGTGAAACCAATAAACTTTGCTTCGTTGAAATTCTCCGGCAAATTTCTCGTCTTGAATGCGTAAAGTGTGCACAAAGTGATGAGAAAAAAGTCCCAAAAGAATGGAATCAAGAATGACTTTGTTTCAGTGTCACACTCCAGAATCAGCTTTCGAGGCAACGCGTACTTTGCATACGTGGCATCAGGCCAATCTCTCATCAGACCGACACCTACGATGACACATTGTACTGCGACTAGAATCCATGTTATGACCACCTGAAAAAAACAATAAAAAATCTTGCCACTTCTGCCATTCTACCTGTGAGAAGGTTGTCAAAAACCTTGGTTTTTTTGTCAGTATTCGCTTTTTACTCCCCGCCAATATCCTTGCTATTCGGTTTGTCTTTGTCAAAAGTGCCGAATAAACAACGGCAAAGGCGATGGGAGGGATCACCCTTGTTATGAAGCATGAAGAAGAGGAAGGTGTGGCAAGAAGAGCAAATGAGACAGCGTAGCAGGCAACGAGACCGGATAAAATGATATAGGACAGTTCTCGTGTTGTACTCTTCACGACTGGAGTGGAGTTGTGACGGAGGAAAACTGCAAGAGTCGCCAGACTAGTGATGATTCCAGTCACCGCCAGAACAAGAGCAAGAATATGACCAAAAGATGTCCAAGATACGACTTCTGGAATGATGTCTTCACATCCTGTTCGATTTGCATTTGGCCATGATCCGAGTGAGCAATTCATGCATTGATTGGTGGTCTTGTTGACAAATTGCATATCCAAACAAGATTCACAGATCCAGCAACACGCCATTGTTTCTCGTTGCTGAAAATCATTCACAGTTTTTTAAACAAGCTCAGTGCCGGCGTTTTGACCAAGATTATCTTGGTTCCTGTATCACACATAAAAAAGTGGTCAACTAAAGGTTTGATTATGACATCATGAGCAACGTTTTTACATTTGACCAACTGACACAGGAACTGAGATAAATTTGGTAAACGGAAACTCACTCTCTGTCCAAGACCACAAGGTCTACTGCAAACACTCTCCGGAAGTATCTCAGTTTTATCGAAGAACATCGACTTGGCAGTCATATCCAACTCTTCCACTCCATAATCATTGATAGACTTGAAGGATCCCACTTCGTTGTAAGGATTTTCGAGGTCCTTGGTTCCAATGTAGTTGAGAATGTCGTACCTAAAAGTTGTCACTATTTATGTTTCGGAATATAAAAAGTCTTACCAAGCCGGGGGATCTCCGTTTCTATCAAAATAGACAGGCTGCTTGAATTGGTCACTGTAGGTCACATTCAGCAGATATTCATACAACAGCGTTCCGTTTCGAGACAGCATTTCAGTGCAGAGAGTCGAGTTGTCTCTGAAAGCCATAACCGAATTTGAGGTGCCCATACTGAAGCACCCCCTCCAGATTCTACTTCCATTTATTTAGGTTTGTATTAAAAATTTCAAGAATCTGTGAATTGAAGAAATGTAGAACTGAACTTATTATCAGAAACGTTTCAATAGTTAACCGCTTTTTCGAACTCTCAATTTGAACTGAGATACATTTTCTGCGAGGAAAGACGAACGGTATGCAACACTATGGTACTCCTCTAAACTCACCGACACCTATCCTGATACATGGCTTTCAAACCGAGTGCGACCACTCGGATGGAGTTGATCACTTGAGACAGTTTTGGGTCTTCCTTATACTGCTCATCCAGGTTCTCATCTCCACTACATATTCTGATGTTCTCGTTGTTCTTGTCTTCTTTTGACACCGCAAATTGGCAACTGCAATCAAAAATGGAACCTATGATAGTTCAAAATAAATCTTACTTGAACTTCTGTTGCCAAAACTCTCTGAACCAGGGATTCATTGTGTTGTTTTCCGGATGCAACGCTGTATAATACTGACGGAATCCAGGAATCTTAGGGGCATGAATTCGAATTGAGAATGATCCCTCCGCTTCTTCTTCCAAATCCTCCACCACATCATTTCTGTCAGCCCATCCATCCGATCCAATCCACTGGAATCTCTTCATCTGCAACTTCCCATCTGCCAAATGTT
This sequence comes from Caenorhabditis sp. 40 LS-2015, assembly GCA_900536305.3. Lineage (NCBI taxonomy): Eukaryota > Metazoa > Nematoda > Chromadorea > Rhabditida > Rhabditidae > Caenorhabditis > Caenorhabditis tribulationis. Next base: position 211,239 of record LR544699.1, on the reverse strand, counting down.
TTTGAGCTTTGAAAAACTGTCTCATCGATGCTCCTTCACAGAAACAGACAACAACTTGTGGTCGAGAGTTTTGAGAGTCCAATCGAGTGAGCACTTGTCTATATTCTGCATCACTTGCCAGTGTCTTAATCTTCTCTGAGTAGGCAATACAGACAGAGGACGATCGATGAGCAATGAGTCTTTCCAAGCTCTCGAACCCCTTCTCTCCGTAGTTCCCTGAAAGAATCTCTCAACTTTCAACTTTTTTCATTCTTCCCCGTTTCATTTTTGATTCTCCCTCCGACTTTTCCGTCGCCGGGGGAATCTTCCGACTATATATCAACGTCTACTTCAGATGCCAACAATTTAATTATTTTCTCTTTTTGCACGCGCAAAAATCCCCCGCTTATCCTCCACCCTCAATTCTAGCTCTTCCTCTCCTCTTGTATCATCAGATGGCAAAAACGAGATAGACACAAATTCGATTCCACTTGAAGCACCCGCAGGGCATGAGGAGCAGAAAAGAGAGGGTGTGAGTGAATGAGAAAGAGGTTAGGTGGGGCTTATATGGCAGGAAAGTGATTGTCATATATGGATCCATATTCTTATTTCAGAAGAGAATAAAGATGAAACTTTAACTTTGATGGCTTGGGTTTGGAAAACTCCAGAACTCCTTCATTAGAATAGAGAAAACGCAACCTCTCTCTCAAACGGAGACTGCCCTACCTGCAGAATACAAAACTGCGACATAAGTCCAGTTGTAGTGATGAAGCAGTCGATTGATGGCTTGTGCTTGGAAAACATCAGATGGAACAACTCGAAGAAAATACCCAAACTGTTCCTTGTCGGATAAGTCAGGCGTGGTGGCAGAATATCCGACTTGAGGTATTCGAAAAACCTGAAAAATTCCCAGAATAGTTATCGAAATCTTAAAAGATTCTCTCACCTGTAACAAGTTCTGCACTGCTATCGTCGAAGAACTCTTTCCAGGTCCTATCACTGCCACCACAGGAACACTCTTCTTGTTGCATCCGGGAGTTTGACAACATGAGCATTGCGCCACTCCCTCTCGTAGAAACGCTATCGTCTGCTCCATTGCTATTCGTTCTGTCCAACAAGAATCTCTGGAGTTCAAATGAGATTGGTCAGTTGTAGCAAACAACCCTTACCGTATGGATAAACCTAACTTGAATGGCAGTTCTTCATTCAACTGTTTAACTGTGAGCATCGCTATTTCCGACCGTTGTATTCCGTACTGCTCCCAGATCTCTCCGCAACTCTCAGATCCGGCGATTTGGCGATGAATTGGAAACAGAGCTCCGATCTGAAATTGGAAATATATTTTGGTTGGTATTAAGAATTTCAAAAAGGGTCAATTATGTCAATTAATAGAATGTTGTTTATAACAAGAGTTACATTTCATTAGTTAACAACTTTTTGAAATTCTTAGTGCGAAGAACCAGAAAAAATCTCTTTGAAATAGAGGGCAACACTATTCCAGGATTTACGCTATATCTTGTAATCCTTGTCTTCCAAGTGGATTCAGTTGGTCCTTGATATTCTGAATTGATTATCGTACCTGTATTTCTCCATGAATTTCGGCGACCAGCATGCGTGCCGACTGCTGAACAGTCGTTTTGGCAACGACGTCGACGACGCGAAGCATGAGAAGCGTGACATGACTGTAGAGCATTTTTCGACTTCTCTTCTACACACATGCACTCGTTTCCGCCTCCTCCGGTTCCTATATCTACCACCTCGCCTTCATTTCTGTTTTACTGAAAAATGAAGGATTTTTTTTTGAAAAGAGGAAAAAGGAAGTGAACGGAATCTTGAGGGTAAAAGATGAGATCCTTCTTCTCCTTCTTTTTCTTCTCGAGTAGAAGTTTTTCGTCTCTTCTCCAGAAGAAAAAGATGGATAAACAAGAAAGAAAAGGAAAAGACATATTTATGAGATTTCGCAGATATACAAATAGGTTATGTAATAATATTCGTATGTAAAAAATGCTGATCAAAACAACCAGGAGCATTTGAATTTCTAATCAGTCCAGCAACCTCTTGAGCCTAACATTTTCCTGTAGAACATTGAGAATTACCTTCTTACTCCTGATGACGTCACGACTCCAGAAACAAATCCTTCAGAATCTCAAATGACATGTGTGTCACAAGCTGCTGGTTTTGGGAATTTATTCAGTAGGGGGAGAGAGAACTAACAACCTGGTGTTGGTGGATAACAAAATCGAAGAGGATTCGAGAAAACGGAGACATTCAGGAAGGTGGATTACAGAGAGTGTTGGATTCAAAGAAAGCGCGATTTTCACGAGTAGTTTCAGATTGTTTTCTGGATTACAACTTAGATTTTGAAAATTTTCTCAGTTTGCCAATTGTCAGTGCAAATCGTCAACTTTAAGAAGTGAAAAACGTTGCTCTCATCCAGCTGATTTTGCTGAAATTCGGTGGAATTCTGAACTGATTCTAGATCTTCGTTTTTGCCGTTGACAAGTTTTTCGAGAAACCATAGTCAAGTCTGTTAGGTGACGTCAAAGAACAGAGGTTCGAAAACATTTGAAGTTCGCAATACCTGGTACCTCTAAAACCAAACGAATACGAACCAGCCAGTTTTTCCAAAAGCTATGAACTGATTTCAAACTGGACATCATTAAAAACTGAAACAGAAATTTTTGGAGCTCTTCAAACCTTGAAACTTTATCAGTTCTTGAAAAAGTAATCGCTCAGGAATGGAAAAGGCGACGAACTTTAAAAATGGAGAGACAGTTTTTTATCGGAAAACTTTTCAACACCAAAAAAAGGAATTGAGCATTCCTGTGTTGTGTCGGTGGTTGACCCCTGATAACAAAATAGTAGTGAAAATCGAGAGGGTCCGAAGATAAGGAAAAAAAAACAGAACGTCGTTGGTTCTGTTTTCTCCCTTCTTGAGCAGTTTTCTTCCATACATTTTCAATTATTAGTCGTCTTCTTGCTCCCGTTTTCCTTCCTGAGAAGTCAGTTTTTGCTCACATCAACTCTATATAGTCAAGAAAATACCGAAAAGGGCCAGGGAAAAAAAGAAAAAAGAAAGTAAAGAAAAAATGGAGAGGTGGGCGGACAGATTGAAAACAAATATAGGCAATAAGTAAGGTCTATCTGAGAAGAAGAAGAGGAAAAGAAGAATGAGTCAGATTCAGAGAAAATTTTAGTAAACGAATAGTTGGAGCTCTTTAAAAGTGTTCTCCTACAAAACTGTAGCGTTTTCAGTAGGAAATTTGGGGTTTCAAAAATTTTGGTCTGCGTTATGGACAACTCCGTACATGAAATCTCTGGATCTCTCAGAAATTGTACGTATTTTAGGTTTTCAGAGCTTCCAGAGTTTGTAGTTTACCGTTAGTGGCTAGTATCTGATACTACCTGGTATCAAACATGGAGCGATTAGTGTCGAGTTCTGAATGAATATACAATCTGGCAAAAAAGATATGAGCGTGGTCAGTTTGGATCAGTTGGAAAGGAATGTTCCAATGACTCTATTTTTTTAATTATTTGTGGGCATTACAAACGACTCTTTGTCTGTATTTGTTAGTTAGAGAAATTTTTCAACAATCACATTTATGTGGCGTTAAGGATCATGATTCCGAAAACTTTGAAGTTACGTGACTATACGGGAGATAACTGACTTGATTGTGCTTTTCGAAAATAGTTTTCAACTCTGAAAAGGAAGAATTAGAGTTGCTTAATGTGCCCACGTATATCCAGAATAATCTGAGAGTTGGAACACACTTTTTCTACTGCACAAAGTTGACCAGTTTGCATCGAAAATCATCAAGTTCATACTTTTTCGCACTCTTCTACGAAGAACTAATCGAACTATAGCTCCCAATGTTTTCAACAGATCCAGAGACCGAGCATCGCGATTTCGTCGGTCAACTTCCGACCCAAAGCCGATTCCTTCACAACCCGACGAAAAGTTGCAGGTAGACACCTGAGTAGAGAGTTTCCGGATCCCAAATCATCTCGGATCCCACTCACTCATGAAGAATAATAATTCCAGACACTTTTCAAGAATAAAAAAAAACTAAAAATTCCTCCTCATCAATAATAACTATAATAGAATCTGAAAACATGTCAGATGTCAGTTTCTTTCACGCCGATGGAATCAACATTCAAAAGTTTTCTTTTGTAAAATGATCTGCTTATTGTTGCTCTCCGAGTTTACACACTTTCTGTTTAGAGATCAGAAAGATCATCAAAAACCTTTTTTCATTTTCTTCGTTTTTCGAAATCTTGTCCCGAGGGTATTTGAAGGTCACAAAGTAGAGTGAAAAAGAGTGGGAAGAACAAAATAATTATTCCCATTTTTCCCAAAGAAGATGGGTCAAAAAGCAACAGATTTGTTGTTGTTTAGTAAGTAAGAAACTGCGAGGAAGAGGGGAGAGCAAGAAAGATTGGATTCAGCAAAAATAGGGAGAAGACGACGGGGAGAAGATCCGGAAGCGGTGGCTCCAAAGTTCAAAGCAGTACCGATATAGAGTAATTGAAATTGAATGAGACAGATGGTGACGTGGCAAGATAAATTGACCATGGGATCCTGGAGATTTCCATGAATAAGAGATTTCCGGGTAATACAACTGATGATAATCACGTTTGGCCAGTATAATGGATTTCGCGAAGTTATGCTGTTAGTCTATAAGTTTCTGGCTCTTCTGTGAACATGTTGAATTTTGAGCCGGAATTCTGATCTACCTGTACTAGAGGGGAGCTCGCTCAATTTTGTTAACAATGCAGTGCACAAAATCTGTCATCTGAAAACAGTAAAACAGAAAAACTAACAGGGATCTCAGAATTTGTGATTTTTTTCTCAAAATTCAAAGTAAATTATGATCCTGATTCTTGACAAGATATTCTACGGATGAGTGAAGGAACGTCAGGCGGACTTCTCAACCGAATACAGTTTCCAATATCACTTGAACCGGTTATGAATACAGAACCTTTCTAGAAATTCTGCTCCCGAATCGCTAGAAGGCTTCGACAATCCAACTTCATCTGACTATGAAAATCCGCAAACGAAGCTAATCATGCGGCATCGGAAACATTTATTTTCCGTTCATCGGATGTCACTTTTCGAAAACTAAAAGATATGAAAAAGTCGAAAGAAGATGTATAGAAAATGAGATAAAAAAGAGTTGAAGACGTCCACGAAGAAGTCCGACGGGAAAGAAGACGAGAAGAAGAAGACACCCTCTTCCCAAATCAGTCGACGCCTTGCGTATTTTGACGAACTTATGTTAACTCAACGTCTTCTTTTCTTCGCCTTCTTCTTCTCGTCTTCTCCATAGTCGCCGCCGTCGTCGTCAGAATTCTCGTGCTTCTGAAGTGTGAAGAGTGGGAAAGAGAAGCAGGAGGAGAAAAAACGGGTAAGAGAAGAGTGAATTTTGGGACCGCCCATTTCGAGAAGAGTTCATTTGAGGATACATTTTGAACAAGATACTAGTGTCAACTTCCGATGCTCCGTATTTCATCAGTTCTTTATTATCGTGTTTGTAGAACCAAGATGCATCAGCAAATTGAAGATATTGAACTGTACAACTAGCAGAAACTAGCAGAATATCCATATTCTGAATTCTTTTTCTACTCCGTCTAGAAGGTCTTCATTACTGCTGCTCGAAAGTTCTTGATTGCTTCTGGTACAAGATGGTCAACTTTGATCAGTTGTAAATGTGTTTCTCAACAACCTGATGCTCCTAAAAATTAGCGCACGTATCAAGAAACTCTAGAACTTTATTTGTCAGTTGACACATTTTCTTCGGAATCATGCTCAAGTCTCTTACGTCGCGTTAAATAAAAATAGTCCGAAAATGTTCGAACTCAATGTTGTAGGCTGAAAATCAAAACCGTCTAGTTATGATTACACTGTAATCCTGAAGTCCCCCCAATTTTTCAACAATTGCTGTTGTTGTTCCTTGGCCACTCTAGCCTTCAGAGAACATACTCCGGAAAAGGTTTTTCTGCAAAACATAGAGTCCTCGTTTTCCTTTTTTTCCGAAAAAATGCTGATCAAATTATTTCGGGAGTAAGCAACAAGATGGGTTGAAGAGAGGAAAGATATCGAAAAGATAGCGAGGGTGGGGGAAAGAGAGAAGGATTCGAGTCTCTAGACCTGATGATGTCATTGAGGGGTGGACATTGAAACACATCACGGTCTGACGATTCAAGCTGGATGTGGGAATGAAACATTTGAACTATCGTTGTTTCAGGTCGTTCTAGCTCCACAAAAGACTATCAACAGTTTTACTGCTTATTTCATTGTATTCTTATTTTGAGAACTCGAAAAATGGCTCCCAGTATTTCAATTTTTTTGAAAACTTGAGGGATTTTAAGCAACTAGTCTTCTATTTTCATTCTTGAAAACTTGCTTTGAAAATCGCTGACAAGTTATCTAGGTCGTGTTTGCTGACGGCACCCCAATTTCGGTTCATGTCAATGCTAGTTTCAAACATTTAGGTACTTATTCCCTACATGTCTTCTTAGCGATGATTAGGACAAGTTATCAACAAAAAAAAACTGAAAAAACTAGAGTGGCTTAATGAACCACCAGATTTTCAAAAAAAAAATTGAAAAGCTGGGTACCAATTTTTCAACTTCTCAAAGTTGACCATTGTGCAAAGAAAAGCACCAAAATAAACCTACTTGATCAGCACTGCACAGGAACCAGGATTTTTTTTTTTGCAAACTCAACTAAGCAAAGAAAATGCCTAACACAATATGATCTAGTAAAACTCTATCCGTTCAATAAGTCTTGGTACTTAAAATTTTCCCATGCAAGTTTGTTCTTCCACTTAACCAAAAGTGGCACGAATATGTTTAATGGGAAGAAAAAAGAAGTCTTTGCTCTGTTTTTTTTTGTTGTTTAAAGCTTCGATGTAATAGAACATTCAAAAAATAATTCTTTTCGAATAAAATAGCAGGTTGAAAGGTGCCAGATGTGCACACTTGGCAAGGTGGAAACAGATAGAGGTGGAATCTTTGGGAACTCAATTTCAGTCACTGAAGATTCGCACTTTCAATTGATTGCCACGAATACAGTACATGTTCAGGAGAGAAGTCCAATGTATTACCCAGAAACGTCCTAAGATTCCTCCAACTCCAGAATAAATTGTTCAACGTTTAAATTAGAACAAAAAGGCTAGCAGAAAGTGCTGCATGGCACGTCATCATCATAATGATCCTCCCTCGCATTTCGAGGTGAGAACAGAGAAAACGAAAAACGGCGGCGGTGCCGATTCTATTCAATTTGCTTTTTCTTTTATCTGCTGAAAAAGGACACATTCTTCTGCTTGTGATGTCCTCTTTCCATATGGAACAATTATTAGATGGATGGCGCCAGGCGTAGGGCACATTACTCGATGGAGAGAGGGGAAAACGAGAAAGAGTTTGAAAAGATTGGGATATAAAGAACTCTCGAGGAATGTATATAAGCGGTGTGTTGGTAAGTGCAAAAGTGGAAAATTGGTGGGACGGAGAGAGTTTGGGGATCGGAACAAATCGGAATATGGACAATCGGCACGAGATGGAAACGAGAGACAAAATAACTGAAAGATTAGAGAAATGTCAGCTTTCTTTCAACAAAAAGGCCATTTTTTTATGTGAAAGGTAGAGAATTCCACACATTTGCAATTGGTTCGGAGCAAAAACTGTTCGAAAAACCTTCTCTCATCGAAAATCAGAGGAACCCCTTAATCCAGGGTTAAAAAAAAGATTCCTATATCAGTATGTCCCAAATCTCAGACTATTATCTGACCATTTAGAATCTAATTTTTATGTTTCTATACTGCAACTTGATTTCGAAGTTTTCGAAAACCCAAAACTTCAGGTTCCACTGCTCAAAAGACGTATACTTTCCGGCTAAACCTACTACCGCTGTTCTCCGTTCAATTTGAAACAAGTGCATTGAAATGTCACGAAAACAAGAAGTGGCAAGAAATACAAAAAAAAGGAGAGTTATCCTTCTTCTCTATCTCTGAAATGGGCCATTAGGTTCAGCCGCTGCCATCGATGGGAGAGAGTTTGTCGTGTGTCCTTCTTCTTCTTTGAGCAGGCAATTTGTTATCCCTTTCCTCCTCCCCCGTTTTGTCATACTTATTTTTGAAACTTGTGTGGAGGAGCAAAAACGAAAAAGGCGAAAATTTCCGACAAAAGAAGACGAAAAAAGGTGACAACAAAGAAGCATGAAGTAGAAGACGTCGCGCTCGCTTGATTCGATTCCGGCTGTCGCATCCACTTTAATCTCACGCTTTCTGAATCTTATTATGAGCTAAAACAGTACTCTTGTTGACTTTTTATTTATTCTTACAAGATCTTATTTATACAAGCGCGACATTTTGGAAGAGACTCGTGACAATCGTAATTTTGGATGTTTCCCAATTATGGTTGGGCAAGATAATGGAAAAGGAGAATAAGTTACTAATAAATGAGTACAATAGCTGGAAATCATAATAGTTAATTTCCTCCGAGGCGAGCTCCAGCACCACCTGGCCACTGATGTCCACGTGGAGCTTGTCGTGTTCCTCTGATATCACCATCTTGTCCATGAATTCCCCCATCTTCGTTGGGAATCAGTCGATACAAGAACTCTGGCGTAGAAATCAAATCGACACCGTATTCGTCTGGATACTTGAGTGCCACGAAGAAGTAAGCATGCCCGACCAGGATTCCGACAAGTTCGTTGGTACCCCCTCCACGAAGGATAGCACTGAATCCCCAAAGTGCCCACGGGAGATAACGAGCTGGGAATCTAGTTCCGAACCAGAATGAGACGATGGTATCTTTGTTGACTTGACACCAAACGTAAATGACTGAAAGTACCATCGGTTCGAGAAGAAAATAGATATCCATGGCCATGCAGATTCCCTGGAAAATTATACCAATGTGGGCGCTTTTGACTTGATGAAAACTCACTGTACAGAAGAACCAGTTGAAAATTAACATGAAAAGGTAATCAGCAGATCTCCCCCGATACGTTTCTCTCTCCAGCTGCTTTGAGTAGTTGTATAGGAAATAGCACATCATTAGCCAGTGGAATCCAGTTTGTGGTGTCACCGGATAATATACTAACGCTGTTAGAGGCCTCCAGAACTGAAAAACGCTTGTTTGAACACTTGTCGATCGTTCAAGTGCTGCAGCTGGTTGAACTCACAGAACAGCCACGAGAAGTACAGTAAAATGGTTCGTAAAACTGTTTATATTTTTAAAATAATTTTTTTGTTTATGAGAGCTACAGGTTCAGATCAGGTAAAAAAAATACCTGAAATTTGTTGACGACAAGATCCCATTGTAGAAACATCCATTGCACATTGATCAATCCGAATCTACCCAATAAAGGTATGACCGTGGATGCAAGGAACCAGTACCTTGTAACAATGGGGATTCCGAGGAGGAAATTTTCAAAATCCATCTGAAAATAATTTTTGTTTGAAATATATATGTTTAAACATTTGATCTAGAAATGAGGATAACTCATCTCTACATTTCTGGGCTTAGAGAAACAGAAACTGCCAGAAGACTGACGTCGAATAAGTAGAAAGAACACGTGTACAAAGACTATTGATTTTGATAGCTTCAGCTGCGAACAACACAGTTAGGTTAGAACCTTTTGTTCAGCACTAAAGTTATAATTTCTTTTTTTTTCAGTTTTGCTTCAAATAAATACTTTTGAGCGAAATTTGAGCCGGATCTAAAATGTTTTGAGCTCGGCTGGCAAGTGAATCTACAAAGCTAGCTTTTAAAATTTCTCTACAGCAATGTATTAAAATAGAAATAAACCTATATCAAGAATCATCAATTCAAAAAAAAAAATGGAAAAGAGCTTCCCATCAAAGTTATCGTCGTTTTCAGTGCTTTCCACGGCGCAAAAGCTAGCTTGACGGCAAATCGTGGCGAGACCCGCGCACCGTACTTCTCCTCTTCAAGGTTTAGTGAACGTGTCATAGTCGGTCACACCACACGAAGAATTGATCGATAGGACGAAAAGAAAACAAGTTTCGCCACCTGTTCCACTTCTTAAAGATTCGCATTGCTTCTGCGATAATGCTTTTCATTATAAAAACTTCAATTTCGGACCTTATTCAATCGCTCTGTTCCTAAATGATATGTTGAATGGCAAAAACAAGCTTTCAGAAGAATGACTGATGACATCGACGTAGTGCCAGAAGCAGTTTCACCATCGGAGGACATAGAACTCACCATTAGACAGGCCTATCAATCAGAAAGTGACTTGAAGTTTACTTGTCCGTTGAGCTGGACGATCAAACAAGTGAAGGAGCATGTCAAAAATTGTCTCACCAGCCATCCAGTATGTAAAATGCAACCAAAAAAATCCTGATAAAAAATTAATTGTAGGATATTCTCAATCAACGTTTAATCTTCTCGGGTGCTTCACTCAACAACGAACAAATCCTTTCAGATGTGTTGAGAGAAAGGTAAGAAAAATGTAGAATTTTGAACTAATTTTGTCGAAAAGTTTAAGAAATCACATCACCGGAGCTCAAATTTTCTTCCACTTGATGATTACACAACCGTATCAGCCGGCGTCACCAGAATCAGATGTTCGTCGAAGAAATGTCAATGGAAACGAGGCAACACAGAAGTGAGTGTTTATTTTTAAAATTGAAATATTTAGAAAGTATTAAAAAACATTGTGTAATGTTTTTTGTATATTTATTTATCATTATTTAATTGTTACTGCTTTCCGCCCATAACGCGACTCTAACGTGCATTTTTGTCTTTTTTAGTTTCAAACGAATCAAAATTGTAAACTTTTATGTTTAAGCTCGAAAGAAATACGACTGGAAGTTGTAGTCAAATGTATGATTGTCCATCTTTCAGCACGGCTTCTTCAACCAACATCAATTCAATGATGTACCCTGGCTACGCTCAAAATATGGTCGCATGGCAACAATATTGGGCAGCATACAATCAGCTGTCTCCAGAGCAACAAACCTCCGAACATCAGAGACTGATGGTTCATTACTATTCCTATGCCATGGCGAATCCAGCAACACAAATGAACCAGATTACTGTCAATACTGCCGAACAGAACGCTGCTGCATGGAGAGCTCGGCTTCATGGAGTAGATGCGGCGGCTGTTGCCAATGGAAACCAGGCAGCTGCTCCACCACGTCAGGGAAGAGTCGATCTTCTGGAAGTCGGATATCGAATTTTCAAACTTGTCTTGCTGTTCTCGGCGATCCTTCTCTACTCGTCATTCGAACGATTCGCTTTAGTTTTGTGCTCTGCTTTGTTCATTTACTTCATTCAACTTCGTAGAAACCACGCCAGAAACAGGGCTCAAGCTGCTGCTGCCGCTGCTGCCCAACCGGCAAATAATCAGGAGCCACATGTAAATAATAACAACAATGGAGAGAATGAAGAAGAAAATACGGTTAGTATTTTAAACATAAAAAGATGCATCGGAATATCACATAAATTACTTTTTTAAAATCAATTCCAGGCTCCGGGTGCTGAAGGGGAAACTCTACCAGCATCTGATGCTCCACAGGCGCCACCAGTGCCACAGCCAACTACCATGCAGGTTTTCATAGCAACAACCTACTCGTTTATCACTTCATTCTTCGCCTCTCTTGTTCCTGATCACCCTATGCCAATGGATCTGAACTAAATCATAGTTTTTCGTAATATATGTATTTTTGCCCGCCCAACTGTCATTGGTTCATTATTTTCTCACCGGCTCTTCTCATCCCAACCCTCCCGATGTATTACTGTACAACCGAAGTGCTTTTTTCAGCATCCTTTACAACGTAGTCCACAGTCTAGACACCTTTTTGTGTATATGTATCTTAATATCGTTGTTTCTTCCATTCGCGGGTTGCCCACTCTTCCTCTTCCTTTTTTTTTGAATAAACTTTATTACGATTCGTTCAGAACCGTCGCCCTCCTACGTTCATTATGCACGATATAATGCAGGACTGGTCTATCCCTTCCCTTTTTTGACCAGTGTCCATTTCTGACCATCACTTGTCTAGTTTTCTCTTCAAATCATCATCGTCATACTTTTTCGGTGTCATTTCGTACACTGGTTCAGTTTTTAAAGTGTATCGATTTGTTCGGATAAGACAGTAGGAGACGCTTACTAGTTTAGATGCTAATAGTCAAGTTAGGAACAAACTGAGTTATAGGATAATCGAACAACAGACGGTAAATGTTTCTGAAAAAAGCAGTAGGAGATGCCTCGGTTAGACTGACGGACTCAGAAGAAATCCATATTTACCGAGAAAAACTACTCGAAATTTAAGTTTGCTCAAAAAATAAGAAAACAATCTGTTCAACTTCCCCACAGTATAGGCATTCGCCAAAACTACCGTAATCCCATTCCGATTTTATTCCGACTGAACTTTCGAGTTCTGTTTTGAAATTTACCCTCAGATTGTTCCGGGCGAGATTTTGGATTCGAAAATACTTGAAATTTTCGGAATACTTAATCTGTTCCGCATACTCGGCACAATTTTCAGTTGTAAACCTTGAGACAAAACTTGCTGTTATTTCCTAATGCAGTAATCATCCCAAATAACTTTTGAATCCTAGTGAAACCATAAGTCCTAATCAACGAACTTCACTTTCCCGTATTCTTTTTTCACTTAGGTTGTCTTTCTGATTCGAAACATTCATCACATTTCAATCAGCAATCACGGGTAATGAAAGCATTTAAAAACGAAATAGGGACAAATTAATATTCGTGGTGAAGGAAGACTCTGCACCTGCAGCTATCTGAAAGTTTACCGGGCTAACTGTGATTCAAATCTTCTTCCAAAGTTTTTTCCCCCAAACCATCACTTTTCCTCCATTGTCTACAAACCGATTCGTCCTCATTTCAGTGGGGTTACGTCATCTACGAAAACCGTCCTCCGACCCTTTTCTTTTTTACCCAATTTCTTGCATCATTGTCCATCAAATTGGCACGTAAGTGAGGTCTCTCTCCCTGTCTCATCCCTCGTTTTTCTTCTTTTCGGAAGAGAGTTGTTTTGTGTTCCGAGTGACCTAGTTGCCAGGAATGAGATTTCAGGGAAAAGAAAGAAAACAGAAAACGAGGTCCCGCGAGAGAGACGATGGCGTCAAGGTCGATTCGACTTACGTTCATTTATAATTCGTAAGACGTTTTCGATTTTTTGTATGTCTCGCAATCCTCCCGGAAAAGTCAAAGAGATAGTGAGGAGAAATCAGATGTCCGTTAGAAAGTGAGATGTTGATGTTGATGATAATACGATACTCTTGTGGACACAAACGATTACATGTATACATATCGTCGGGTGTTTCAGACAAATCAAAACGTTTTTCTAAAGCATGATTAGGAGCTTCTTAGAAATAAGATTGGATTTAGAAAAAAAACAGGTCGCGTAAAGCGGCGTAACCTCAAAACCTTCGGTTTATTGCAGAACTAATTCCGAGCATTTTTGAACCTCTGTTAACTGACTCGACACCGAATTTCAAAACAACTGTCAACCACAAAAATAAAGACCTATATAAAAAAAAATAGAACAAAATACTCACAAACTTTCAAAAGATATGGATGGTAAGGAAACACTTTTCACCTGGGGAAGTTCGACCTACGGTATTTCCTCTTATTCGCCGGCACCCTCTGCCTGTCACTTTGATCAACTTTATCTCGGTCCCGGTAACAGCTATCAAAAAGTTTTCTCTTAACAAAACGTTCTTTACGCTGTGTACGACATTTTGTCGGTTGACCACTTTTCCATAACTGTTACAGGAACCGGGAGAAATTTGATCAAAGTGACTGTTAAGTAGTGCCGGTCAATGAGAGGAACTGCGATATTATCACAGAAAATCTCAAATGAAAGTTCTACTACATTTTTTGACCTTCGAGATTTGCTCATGCTTGATTCTTCGTATGTAACGGTATTTTGAAACCGAATTCTGAAATTCACACCCTTTCTAACCACAACCCAATTTTCATTCAAAATGTTTAACCCGACTTTCGAATAATGAAGCCACAGTCACAGAACTCGAATATGACATTTTGCACGTTTTAAGGAAAAATAAAAGATTTAAAAATACCTAAATGACCCAGAATTGGAGATGTTTTATAGTGAAGATCCCTGGAAACTATCCTTCTCACATATATTTGTATTATTGTCTATTTCTCTCTTTACAACATTTATCCTCTTTCACCACCCAATCATCAAATTCCATTTCAACACAACAATGCGCCGGACGGTTCTTCATAGTAATATCCTTCCATCGTCGTCGTCGTCCCGATTCTCTTCTTCTCATCTGAAGGCCATTCTCTTTCATTGCCCTCCTCCTCTTCACCTCTAATATCGCGCCTAAATTTTCCTTTTTTCTTGGATCTCTTTCTCTTTTTTTCGCCTATTTATTATCTTTCTTCCGAAATCGGCAGCTGTCTGATCGTGCGATCATCAAACCCGCCGTCAATTTTTCGATTTTCGTAGTGATAAAGTGAAATCGAGAAAATAAAGAAAGATTTCTCCAATACTTTCCATTTAAGACTGGATCCACACTTGATCTCGTTTATTCGTTTTTCATCACTCCTTTCTTTTTTCACCTTTTTTTCTCTTCTTCCCCAATCACCTTATCAACTGCCTAAACATTATCGTCATGGCGAGAAACCGATTTTTTAACGAAGAAGAAAAAATCGAGACGCAATTTGTGATGTTCCCATTGTGAACTGTCTACTTCGCAGAGAGAAAAATTACACTTCTGTCTGTCTCTCAATTAGATGAGACCCCCGCACTTTACTCTGCCAAATTTTTACTTTTTCACAAAATTTGAGTCCGCCACCCGGAAGGAACTCATAAGAAAAAGAATCCAAAAACTCAAAGTTTGTTTGTTTCCCCCTATCTCCCCTTATCATTTCCATTTTGCAAATCCAAATCAGGCAACTTTTTCCGATCAAGAGAGAGAAAGAGTACTATTCAATGAAAGTTTTTGGAGTGACTTTGTGTACGAATCTAGTTTCTTTCCTTCTACTTTTATTTTAAATCGCTTTCATTTTTTTTTGTAAATTTCGAAATATTGTTGAGACCTAGTTTAGGTTATAATATTTTAATCCGAGTGTACACTAGGTAGAAACTTCATGCTGGTCCGATTTCTGAATTTTGGTGGAAATCCTGTCATCAGATTTATCGGCTCATCCAGGTGTAATTTTTTCAAAGAATCTGAGTCAAGGTGAAGTCGATCCTACATTTAGAACAAGAAATGAAAATCTGAAAAATACTCACTTCAGATGGCTCGATTTGGCACCTCGCAAAGTTGCTCCAATGGCTAAAGACAAAGATATTTGAATTTCAATAAGATTACCTTAATCTTAAGCAACTTCACA
Source organism: Caenorhabditis sp. 40 LS-2015 (assembly GCA_900536305.3). Classification (NCBI taxonomy): domain Eukaryota; kingdom Metazoa; phylum Nematoda; class Chromadorea; order Rhabditida; family Rhabditidae; genus Caenorhabditis; species Caenorhabditis tribulationis. The sequence goes on along the minus strand of LR544699.1, from coordinate 195,899 downwards.
GGGTTATAACTCCGGTAATCGTTTTGCAGATTTTGAACGATTTTCTCTGGACCCACTGGGGGAGCCCAGGAATCTTTTTAGGTACCAAATCAGCGGGTTCGATCTTCACAGAATCTGAATTTTCGACTGAGCAGACCTTTAAAATGTTCCTCTTCAAGCTTACGAAGATCCTAATTCCGGTTCATTTAAATTAAGGACCTCAAACCCTTGAACCTCGATCCTCGTGGATTCATTTTCACTGCCAAAATTTTGGGATAGCTATAAAATTGCGGCCTGGCGACCTTCTTCGCAATCCTCCTCTCTACCACTTTTCCATGCGCAATGATTCTCGGCCGTATTCGCTTTTCGAGCGATTTCACCTTCGTACCAGTCGGTACAGGTCGTCGACGCGCGCACCCCTCTCTCTCTCTCCCAACCAATTTCTCCTTCGTTCTCTTCATTCCGATTCTTTTACCACCCGTGAGAAGACGAAGAAGTAGAAGAAGACGTTGTGGTCGAGAGAAGACATTGTACAACAACTTGACCCCCAAAAATTGTGTTGAACGAGATGGAAAAGAAAAACGAAAAGATGAAGGGTGCAATTCCTCATCGAAAAGGTGTTATAATAATTATCCGATGCGAAGTGTCACACACGAGGCAATTGGATTTTCACAGAGAAAAAAAAACAAATAAAACATGGGATTGACATATTAATTCGAGACATCTGATTCAAATTTCAACTCTTTCAAACCTCTTATTTTCTTGTTCATGGCGAGGATCATTGAACGTGGGGGGAGAAAACATGAAACACGTTCGGATGATTGATGATGACGTCAGGATTCAGAAGTCTCCCTTTCCTCTCGTTAATGGACATCTAGTACATGTATACATCCTTTCTCCATTATCAACTATCACCTTCTTCAGAGAATTGGTGGCTAGGTGAGGCCATTCAAAACTTGATTGCCCCTCTAGAATCGTCCGAGGTTACAACGGAGAAATTCATTTGACAAGTAGATTGTATGAGCTCTTGAGTTGAACCTTTCCTAATGATCTGGAGCAAGGTAAAAGCGAGCAACTGCGAGGTCATAACTCGAGTCATATGAACATTTGCTGATTTCAATTTCAGAATCATGATCTGTAGGGTCGCTTTGATAGACCCAGCTTTTGAGAAAAAGTTCAACCCAAGAACTCATGCGATCCCCTGTGAAATATTCTCTTTTGAGTAAACAGAACAGTTGTTTTCAAGTTTTCTGAAATGTTACAATAGCTTTGAAATCCCCCAACAACCCATTCAAAAGATGTTTTTGTTTGGAGAAATGTTCACTTTTCCAAAACCGTACACATCCATCTTGCCCTTCCATTTCCCCTAATAGCCATTTCGATGTCAAAAAGAAACCAAAAGCTTCAGTCCGCGCGCGCCGTGCGTTCTCTTTCTTCCACTTTCTTCATCTTCTAACAAACATCGTCGTCTTCTTTCCGAAGGACTAGAGACGATCCGAATCACTGTGGCGGATCTCAGCGGACGATATGCAAGAACAGGTCCAGACGAAGAAGAAGCCTCGCTGTCCAGCAGCGTCCATTATGCAAGAGAGTGCGCGAACAAAACGAGGACCCCAAACCGGTCCCTTTCTCTTTTTCTATTTTTCTCACTCATATTCTTTTCATCTCATTTTCCTCTCTCAACGCCTACAACTCTTCGGAAGACCACCGTCGGATCCGAATCCATGGATGAATGGTTGTCGCGCGCGCTGCTATTCTCGGGCGGCGCCATGACTGACCACTTCTCTAAATCTCTCGTATCTCAATGCTCTTTCTCTAGCATCTACCGTAATCCTCTTTCTTCCAATTCGTCTCTCTCCCCTCATTTTACACCCAACAGCAGCACCAGCTATTTTCTCGCTTCTTCCCCCTTTGTACATACTATTCGTCTATTCATTTTTTTTCTGAACCATCCTCTTCCAATTCTGATTTCATATTTGCCAACCTTCTGTACTTTCTTTCAACCCTCCACATTCTATGTTTTTCCTCCAACTCTCGGCTCCTTTTTTGTCGTTGAATCACAAGATAGCCCCAAAGACAAACAGATATGACCCCGCCTTGACTCATTTTTTTTCAAAGTTTCTCAATTTTTTTCCCTAACATTTTTTTCTCATACTTGTCCCCCTCCATCTTACCACAGATTCCATAGCCCTGACCCACAAAAGAATGCGTCATTTTTCCCGATTTTCCTTTCTCGGACTTCCTGGTTTCTAATTTTCCATAGCCGCCTGACTATGAAGTTTAGGAAACTACCGTAAATACAGGGGACTCCCATCCTGCCACTTTCAAAAAATGCATCTCGGTTTCTGTGGCAAATGTAAAAAAGTGGCCCACTGACAGAATATTTATGACAATAAGAACAACATTTTGTTAGTCGACAGCTTTTTGATATCTGTCACCGAAATTGAGATAAATTTTGTCAACAGTAACGTTCTATTACAGTATTTACGGTATAAGTTTTTCGATGGCTTGCAGTTTTCAAAGTGATTGCAAGAATCATAAACTCCAATCTCTGATGATTCTTGGGCTCTTCGTCTTCTGCTTCTGCTACAATCTATTGCACAATCTAACCCACTGCTCCCCTATTACTTCCCACCTACAGTAATCGATTCCAGCTTTTCCCTTTCGTTTTCTCTCCCCCATCGTTTTCTCATTAACCTCCACATTTCGAACGCTCTTTTCCGATTCCTAAAACCGTCACTTTTCGATGAGCTCTTATCAGACGAATTTTGACAATTTCGGCGCCGTTTTCCTGATTCTCGCCCTCGCCTTTTCCCTCTCTGCTCTCTCGTTCAATGAATTATTTTTATATAATCAAAGTGTTCCCAACGTCCAAGTTTTCAGAATACAGTGGTAACCATCTGATCCTTTCTTCGCTCTCATCCTCTTCTTCGATCTCATTTTCTCTCATAAAATGGGTCAAGGATGTGGGGATGACGGTGTCCCGCCAGCACCGTTCTCTTCTGCTCACTCTCCAGCTCACTCCCCTCTATCAGTAGGCGTCTCTTCTGCTTCATCTGCCACGTCTTCATCCTCAACACCTCCTCCGTCAACGTCCCCAAATGCTTCTGGAGCTACACCAGGTGAGTGTGGATGATTCAAAATCCATGAGAGACGTCCGACTTAATCAAATCACACACACCATCGTTTTTCTTTCCCCCCACACTCATTTTCTCTTTTTCTTTGACGATTCCTTATCAAATTTCGTTGCCGCCAAGCTTATCATTTCTTATCACTCAAAAATATGTTCTTTTCCCTCTTTTAGACATCAAAAAAGGGGGTGAAATGAAAAGCGAAAACAACAACAATCATGAATGAAAATGGCGGTTGGAAATTTGGAATTAAATTTCAGGAGTTCGATCGACGGAAACTGACTGGAAGCAGGCTGGAGATGATTCTCTCGCCGAGTTGTGCATATTTCATGTTCCAGATAAAGTTACTGCATTGGTAAGTTTTTTTTTCGAGTCTGAGTTTTTCCTTGAAATGGGTTTCCGAAGTTTAGAACTTCTTCGATTTTTAAAAAAAGCTTGTGGGGCTCAATTGAAAATTATGATCGACAACTATGAAATATTTCACCATCATAAAATCAACCGGAGACATTTTTCAGCCCAATCCAAAACGAGCAGAATGCACACTGCCTATGAATCTTCTGCTGAAGTCGTCAAAAAATCGAACGAAATTATCGATCTGGTCATCTGACCAAATTCCCCGAGGTGTTCGATTCGGTCCTCTCGTCGGAGAAATACGATTGGTCGACGTGGAATCTGCCCTCGTTTGTCCTGCTGAAGCATCAATGGCCGGAGGAACGACTGCACAAGAAGAAGTCTCATTTGATGAGACTCCAGAAGAATGGAAAGTTTTCTCACCTTCCGGTGGACGACTAACGAAGACAATAAGTGTGAAAGATGACGGAAAGTCGAATTGGATGAAGTATGTGGTGGCAGCGGAAGAGGATAGTACACAGAATCTGGTCGCTGCTCAAATAGGGAATGATATATATTTCTACACAGTCAAGAAGATCGAATCAAATACAGAACTGTCATTTTGGTTCAGCCGAGACTATGCCAGGAAGTTGAACTATTCAACAACTCCATATCGTAGAACAAGAGTGACATCTCAACAAGTCCCAAGTGTTCTCATCCCTTCGATTCCATCTATCCCTTCGGCTGCTCCCATTTCTTCTGCAACTGCCATCGCGAGCTTAGCTGAAACAGTTGTAGCTATTGACTACTCTGTTAAAAAATTAGTCGAACCGATTGATATTCTTTCCACTGATGCTTCCTCGACAAGTGATAATGACGAGGAAATGATTGATGTGGAAGAGAAAGAGAGCTGCAAGAGACCGGCTCCAGAAGTTTCCAGACCCAACGTCATCCAGACTCCAGTCGTCCGACCTGTTCCAACTAGATTAACTAGCTTCTCGACACCTGTGAGACCTGCTCCGTTGGATCCTCTGGCAATGTACAAGGACTATTTGAGGAAGACTTTGGAGCTGTCAAGTGAGTGGCTCTAGATTGTATAAAAACAGATACTATCTGTTACTGTCAACATTTTGTCTCTCTAATAGTAATCGTATACCCTATTATCTCCTTTAGAATCTGAGCAAGCTCCCTATACATTTTACGACCGCCACTCTCTCGCGAGACGCAGACCATAAGTCTTAGAGTCGAACATCTGGTCCACTTTTTTTCGTTTGATGGATTTTCACCGATACGATTTCCTTGAGAGTTTTTTCAGCTTTAAGAGATTTTCGATCCGGGGTAGGTTCTAATAATACAGTACTGCTCTTGGCAATTTTCAGTGGAAAATGGTCATTGTTGAGGACTTGAGAAACACCGTATTTCTCTTAATAAAGCGGCACCCCTTCCCATTACTTTTACCAAACTTATCTCGTTTCCTATGATAAATATCGAAGAGCAATCAACTAACAAAGTGCTCATGATAAAATGCCGGTTTGTTAAGGGAAATATGGTAGTTCTCAGTGATCGGATTTTTCCGAAAATTTGTGGAGTTTGTTAAGAAACTCAAGATCTGTTCTGTTGGTTAGGTTAATGTCAGTCCTAACTTCGAGAAATTTTGTATCTCTTCTCTTTTGGCGACATACGATTTTCAAAAGCAGTTGTCAGTTTTTTATAAAGTGAAGGTCTAGAGTGGTTTAACAAATTTCGCATGTGTTAAAAAAATTGAAGAGATGGGTACTATTCCAGCCCTCAAAAATTACGATTCTGGACCATTTCGCACCTAAAATCACCACTCTAGATACGAGCGGTACAATTCAAGAACCCCTGAAAGTGCATTACAAGTTCAAACTTTTTCAGAGCTCGGAGACCCGTCATTATTTGTTCGTCCTGTGATTCAAACAGCTGCATCGATAACTGCAACGGGTGGAAGATCCGGCCAGCCGATTGATGTACAGCCAGTACTGGCGGCTACTGCTGGAGCTCACTTCGGAAACTACGCAGCCATTTACGGATCTCAAGACTTCCAACACGAACTGAAGCCTCTTTTCACCACGGCAACGCCTGGTTTCGGAAGTGGAGGGGGTATGGGAGGAGGATTCGGAATGGGGGGCAGTGGACATGCTTCTTCTTTTCATCAACTTCCATTTGTTAATCATTCGGCGTCCTCTCACAATGACTCATCCTTTAATGGAGTTCCGAATGTAAGTGACTAGAGGGTTGTAATAATGTCTAGCTTAATGTTCTGATTTCAGTATGTACAACAACAGGAAAATGGGAAAACAAGATACGCATGCAAGGACTGTAACAAGACATTCGGTCAGCTCTCAAATCTGAAAGTTCATGTCAGGTGAGTCCCGAGCATCGATTACATTACAACAACTCTCAATAATACAGAACCCACACCGGAGAACGACCATTCAAGTGTGATATCTGCAGTAAGGAATTCACGCAACTTGCTCATCTACAAAAACATCATCTCGTCCACACTGGAGAGCGACCGCATCGTTGCGATATCTGTGATAAGAGATTCTCGTCAACATCAAATCTGAAAACTCATCTTCGTCTTCATAATGGTCAAAAGCCGTACACTTGCGACGTTTGTGATGCCAAATTCACGCAATACGTTCATCTGAGATTGCACAAGAGATTACATGCGAACGAAAGACCGTTCAACTGTGGAACATGTGGAAAGAAGTATATCTCTCCGAGTGGGTTGAGAACTCATTGGAAGACAACCGCCTGTAAGGAAGAGGATACTAAAGATTTCTGTTCGTGGAAGGGAGGGAAAGACGAGTTGATGGAGATCAAGGGGGAAATCGATGATGGATCTCCACCAAACTACCTCTTTGAGAACCAGATGGTAAGTGTTCGATGAGAAATTCTGAACCTTGACTTTCCAAGCATGTCCTCTAATCCCTCTGCACTTTCCCTCGCTCACTTACATCCCCACCGCTTTCTTTTCAGAGCTCCGAACTCAAGCCCCGCCCACTTCTGCCTATCGAAACTATGTATAGTGTAAGATTTTCGCTTTTCCCTACTCCCCTCGCTTTATGCACGATTCCCCCATTCATTCTTCATTCCCTCATAAGAGGTTATTTCAGAAATACAGCCTCTCTAACCCATCTCTTCTGGGTCAGGGTCCAAGTGGGATGCAAGAGCAACAGGCTCCGCCTCCAACACCTCAACAACAACACATGATGTATGGAAACGGGATGGGACACATGGGACAACCACAACATCTTCAAGCACCTCCACCACCTCAGCACTTCCAAATGGATCATAATGGAATGCAGAACGGAGGACATCCCCACCAGCATCAACTGATCCAACCCCAACAGGGACCACAATCTCAACATCCCCATGATAGCATTCATAACCCTTTGAGGCTTCCCGATCTAAAACCTTCCTCTCTTCTTCCAACTCTCGGTCTTCCACATTATCAGTGAATCATACTTTAACCAACGTTTCTTTTGAACTGTTCAATCATATCATCTACATCATTCTAGCATTTCTTCACAAACCGTATTCTGCCCCCTTTCCATTCCAGAACGAGTCTCTCATAATATTTTAATTGTATTCATTGTATTCCAATTGAGTTCAAAAAATCAATTCACTTTGTAATATTGTTTTTCTTTCTAATCGTTTCCTTCTCATCCACCTATTGCTTTATCTTCCCACCACTTTGGCACTGTCAGTTTTCCCTTCGGATTGGCAATACAATTCCTCCTTCTGTGATCATTTCATCCTCGATTTTGAGGGCTTTTTAAACTTTATAATCTTTTTTTGTATATAAATCATCAAAACTTTTCGAGACTTTCAATTACAGTAATCTATCTACTTCGACCTGTACGAAAAAAAAGGTTTGAAATGTTTTGTGAACCGTAAACCCATTTATTCAAAAAAAAAAGAAAGAAATGTATATCCCAAAAAACTCTTAATTTTCTGCAAAAACGAGGTTCAGTTCAAAAAGACGAAAAACGTTTTTTTTTTCACATCGGAGTCTCGTTTTTGCTATGGGTGAAGAGTGGATGAATGGATAATTTGATGAAGAAAAGTGATCATGGTTTGATCCTTCCGTAGTACCTGAAATCTCCAAAATCGAGAACAATTTTTCGTGCAAAAACAAACTTGAATTTGATTGCAGAATTCATGAACTTGTTCTGCGACACAGCTTCTTCTCTAGCGATTTTGTAGGTTTCCTGAAACGCAAATGATTTATAAAAGTCTTTTTGAAATTGCTCATCTATGTATTTCGGTTGAACCTTTTTTGATAGTTGTGCCGTCGCATTATTGTCCTTATGGCTAAATTCTACATCTACTATTGTCCGGTTTTCAACTGTGTGAAGTTATGACCGGATTCATGTGAACATTGAGGCTATTTTTATTCCAGAGTCTGAACCTCTGGATTTGGGTCTCCCTCAACTCAGATTATGAGAACAAGTTCAACCAAAGGAAACCCTCATAACCTTATCCACTTCTGTAGACATCCGCTTCTTATCTAAATCATCTGCATCGTCGTAGAATTCTTCTGGTTGAAAAACATCAATCGGCGGAATCAACATGAATTTCGTAACTCTCGCAGTTCCGTCGTCCCTCTCCGCACATAAAGTGACAGATTCGCTCTTTGCATTCACTCCGACTAAATCCATTCTCGGAGGTCTTTCCCTCACAGAGCTCACGAACTCGGCGAATGTTTCCTGGAGCTGAGCCTTTTGGATTGGAGAACCATTCAAATTGTGATGACGCTTCATTTCTTCGCGAAGAATTTCCAGAAGGCCCTCAGTAACTTCCGTTCCTTTTTCCAATTTTTCATTCAGGAGAAGATCCCATTTATGGTGTAAGAAGAGTCGTTTGTTCAAAGGGAGCATGTGTTCTTTCATAGCTTCTCTCTGCTCCTTTGGAAGCTTTTGAATTTCTTTCACTTCTTCACGAGTCCACATGGATATCGGATCGTAGGTGGGAGCGAATCGAGGCGGGAGTTTCTTCATGGCGAACCAGAGAATCGCAGACCAGGTCTTAGAAAAATACAATTTGTTAATAGAGAAAACTAGAATCCCTACATTTGGATCTGTATACAGTCCTTGAACAAAGCTGAAAATTCCGTAGAGAGTAGAAACCAGTGTGAGGGTCCTGAACGATAATTTTTTGATTGAAGCTGATTTTGGCTCACCATCCAAAGAAATACTTGCTCCTTTTATCAGATGCAAGAATAGTGAATAGCCAAGTGACAGAAAGAAGACAAATTCCAACAAAGCAGAGAATAGTATTCCGACGACATTTTTCAGCAACCCAACCATCAAGAATTCCAACATGTTGTTCAATTCGTTGACGAATCTTCAGATTGTACAAAGGACGACGACTGAAAACAACCGATTGGGAGATTATCATCAAATTAATAAAAATATTATTGAGTACTGAGTGAGGAGAACACTGGATTCAGCAAAGGCGGCAGTGGCGATAATCAAACAGAGAATAATCCATATGGCAGAGAGCCAAACAGAAGTGGTTTGATTACATATTACACCAAGACAAGTCCATGTTGACGGAAGATAGTACCAGTCTGAATACACTCGGATTGAGAGTCAATTGTTATGGTCTTACTGGATTGAAAAGTGATTGCCAAGGCAACAGCCAGAAGAATCAAAGGGATGGCCATTCTCGGCGCAGCCATGATTCCCCACGCTCTTTTCCATTTGAAATCTTTCTCCCATTCATTCAAGTGAACACATCGGACGACCTGATTTGCATTGTAACCCTCTAACATCCATTGAATCATGGCCCCCATGAAGCAGAAGTGAATCATGATGAAGAACACTCGGCACGTCGCTAGTGAAATCTTGAATAGGTATGGATCGTTGAAAAAGAGAACGCAGGAAGTGCCAAGAGTCATGAAGAAAGCCCTGGCGGCCTGATGAGTTTCCTGTGGGTCCTGAAAGCATTAATCGACTTTTATGATAGTTCTCTCATCTGAACTCGCATCTTCTCCATTCGAGACATAAATCTTCCCCAGAGATTTTGCGAGCACCGTCAGAAGTGTCCACGTATTGGTTTGAACAGCAAATATAGTTGGGAAATCAAGAATGTAATTTCCGAGTCGAGAGAAAAAGGAGTCCGTTGTGTTGGTCAGCCGATCCTTATTCACTTCACACGAATCTCCCTCGTATCCCCAGTCACAGTCACATTTCATGTCACCGAGAGTATCCGAGCATTTTCCATGTCCATTGCAGGTATTGGGGGTGCAAGCATCAGAAGTGTACCAACACGTGCTCATCTGGAACCTTTACGTATTCTGAAAATTGACGGAGACGTACCGAGTATGATCCTTTACAGTTGCAGACGTATCCAGATTGCCCATTCTCGTCTGTTTTCGAATCACAACTTTCGGTTCCTCTGCCGAAGCACAGGGAACAATCATCGACCAACTGAGCCGTTGTGTTTTTCATTTTTTGAGCTGCTCCGACTGCTGGAAATTATTTCTTTAACCACGCTTCCTGCAGTTCGAAAGAAACCTTCACAACTAATTGTAGTTGGATTCGGCATCATGTTTCCACGGACTCCACATGTTACAGTAGTTACTGCCTTGGTATAAGAACATGTCAAACTGGTGGTTGAAACACTGTCAATGACCTCTTCTGTCGAACTGAAAATTGTGTTCAGTTCAAGAACATTCAAGGCGGAATCCACGAAGCATTGCGATATATTGCAGTACTCTGAAAATATATACGTTGTTTTCCCCCGATTTTCTAGAGCTCACGAGGCAGGACACAAATTGCCGATGTGTTGGTAGTGGAATCGGAGATACCAATCGTCATGGCGATCGGAGAAGTCATTGCAGTCAACATATTGATATCAAACACCTGCGCTTCCTTGCCGAACCTCTCCCGGGATGATCCTCCTCCATTCGCAAAAAACCAAGTGGTGGATCCCAATGAATTGGATCTTGTCTTCAAGAGTTGAAGATCATTCAGGTTTCGAAGATGTTCTAGTGAAATCAAATTCCGAAGATCGACAGTTTGGCAATAAGAAAGAGCAGATTGATATGATTTGATGCTTGAGAGATCAGCAAAAATGAAACAGAGAGATGATCCAGCAACGTATCCATCCGGGCATTGACTGTAACAAGATGGGTTAACAGTAGTGGTGACTGTGGAACTTGAGTTGATAGAGAGTGATGAAGTTGATAAGGAAAGTGAATCAGAATCCGATTTAATTGTAGACAGATTGTTGTCTTTTCCTGAGGTAGTTAAACTGCCTGCGCCACCCGCGTCAGTAGGAATGGTAGACGTTGAGTTTAATGTATCCTGGGATGATGTCGAGGTGATTGAGTCAGCGGCTTTGGCATGTTCAGTCCACGGAGCAGTTGAAGTGCCAGAACCAGGAAATCCAGAAGGGCTAGCTGATAAACTAGACGAGACTTGTCCAGGAGAAAGAGTTGAGAAGGATGTGGATCCCAAACCAGAAGATTGGTTTGTGGAAGACGTCGGATATGTAATTATCCGAGTCACATGCTCGATTCCATCACCTCCTCCTTGTCCCGGTGTCGTTACTCCTCCATGTCCTATGTGAGTGGTACCAGATTGATCATCTTGCAAAGCAGTAGGATGAGTCAGCACATTTTCATAATCGACGATACCTCCTCCACCAGAAGAAGGTTTAATTGATGAAATAGGTTCAGTTGAATGAGTGATGATGTTCTCCGAATCGATGATTTCTCCAACTGAATTATCAGATGACGACGTGGATCCTCCCAAACCTTGACTATCAGTAGAATGAGTGATAATCGCAGTAACATCAATGATTTCGAATGGGTCCTTGCTGGTTGATCCGATGGAATCCGTATTCCCGAACTCGTAATAGTAATAAACAGTCGTAATGTCCACGATATAGTCTGTCGGTTCATACGGTGTTGTTTCAGTTGTATAGACAGTGTAATCGTAGAACGCTCCGTCGGTTGAGTTCGAGGAAACGCAATCACAGAAAATGTCTTCCAAGATCTGACAACCGGATGTAACGTTCTCTGCTAGCTCTTCCATCGTGCAGTTCTCAGCTGGAAAATTATTGGTTATTAGTTCTGGCGATTTTCCGTGCGAAACGGTCAGCTTCGAGAAGCTGAATAAAGATTTCCCATCATCCTAATTTACTGAAAATTTGTTAGCGAACCAACAAAAATAATAACTTTATTAACAACTTCGCACTGAAAATATCATATTCTGAATACTTTTGAATAATTTGATAAAAACCGATCTGTTAGAAGACATTCTAACTGGTAACACATACTAGAAGTTTGTTTCTTGTAACTTACGAAGCACAAACGACTCCAAACTTTGAAATGCAGGTTCTTCAGGTGGACTCGATGTTACAGCACTGGATTCTGGAACCCATCGATGAACATCCATTGTTGTATCTTAACAGTAGCTTACCCGATTCTCCAGTGAAAATCAAGAGAAAGGTCAGAGAGAATATCGAGATGAGGTCTCTATTCCGCATTTTGAAGGCAAATGAAATGAAACTTTTCGGCGATTCGAGGGCAGAAGAAATCGGAGGAACTAAGCAACCGAAATGTTTTTGGTCCGTATCCAGGCACTGCTTCTCATCGTTTTTGTATTACATGCTTCCTCATGAATCGATTCGTTTTCGGGGAATGTTTCCGTGGAGAGGATGCGGAATGAGATCATTCAAACTTTCGGAGAATCCACATGGCTCCAGCACAGTACAGCATGCCATAACTTTCGGCATAATAAAACTTGGGTACGAAATGACAGAGGAAAGAGTGAAAAAGAGTGTGGTCGATCACATTCAGTTATCATACAGAATGAACTGATAACAAACTGCTCTCAAGTATTATAATCATTCGCCTCCGGTCGAGCTCACTGAGTTTCACATTCTTGTAGTAGAATAGAAATGAAGTTGATTCTAGCTGTTCTTGCAGCATCTATCTTAACAGTGAATGCTGGTTTTGTGAGTTTTTAATTTTAGAATGAAACAATTTTACTCTTGCAATACATACACACCACTTGCCGTTACTGGGTCTCTCGGTTTTTGTACAGATATTTCAAAAAGTGGTGAAGTAACAAAACGTTTATAAGAACACAATAAGCATTTTGTGAGTCGACACATTTTTGATATCTGCTACAGGAATTCAGATAAATCTGGTCAAACGGAAGGTGAGTGTGTTGTCCAAGTAGAATGATTGTTTCGTGAGTTTCAGTGCAAAATGATCATCTTTGTCTAGATCATCAATCGGATTTTTTGATTACCCAATGTTTCTGAAAATTAGTGAATATGTTAAACAAGCATATATCTTTATTTTTGTAGTTGGTAACTTTCTTAAAAAATCACAATAAAATAATTTATGTCGCGTTAAAGATTGTGGGTCCAGAAAAGTTCGAAAATTGCACTGAAATAAACCGAATATTTAACCAATACTATAACTTTTCCCAATTGAAGAAATCAGGAAGTCCCGATCCCACGATTTCCGGTATAAAAAAAACGAATCGAGTTTTTCAGCACGAAGAATGTCAAGAAACTCTCCGAGAAGGTCGCCTTCGAGTCGAAACAGTAGCCGAAAAGCTGGCTGCTCGAGAAATCGACCGTCTTCTTTCATTGATGTCTACTTCAAAAGATCAAATCAAAGCACATCAACCAACTGAAGGACTGAGTTTTTCTCCAAAGCTCCAAAATCTTCTGAAAATCAAAGATGGCCAACCCCCATGTCCACAACCCAATGCCACTATGTTCACAACATCCACTAAATTGACGACCACTCACGTACCAACTACAGCCGTTCCGACCACAGTTCCGGCTGGATCAACCACGAACGGAAACACCGATTCGGCATCTCAGACATCGTCTGTGGCTCCTCTAGGTTCAACATCTTCAGCGTCATCCTCTGCACCATCTACTGCTGCTCCTGAAGTAGAAGAAGAAGAAGTGAAGAAGGCTGAGAAAAGAAAGAAGAAAAGCAAGAAGTTCAATCCAAAAAAGGTGTACGCCACTAGAACTAAGGACGAGGATCCATTCTCCTGGTACATGAAAACTCTTCATGTTAGTCTTTCCTTCATTGAATTATCATCATTTACTGATTTCAGTACTTTATGAAACGCGAGTCAGAAGTGTGCAACAACCAAATAAGTGATTTGAATTCTATCACTGAAGATCAACTATTCGGATACTTTTCAACGCTGGCTGCGGCACATCCTGGACCATTTTGCTCATTGTGTCACAGATTCACGGAAGAGATTCATTCGAAGGTTTTGAAGCCGAACAGTCTTCTGATCACAGATGACGAGTACCACATGTCCCATCTACTCTATAACCACTTCCCTTCTCCAAAGTCTCTTTGCACTGCTCTTGCTCCGGGTTGTGAAGAAGATTATGCCATTAAGGGTGGGTTGGAGAACTTTTACCAATTCAGAAACCAATCATCAACTTTCCAGTTGGAAATCTGACAGAGTCCGTGGTTTGTCTGGAGTGTACCGCCTGCATGTCTATTACAAATATCCTCCAACACAAAATCTTTCTCCAACCAGCGATGCTTGATCAAGTTTACGGTTGGCTTCGAGCGAATCTGTTCCACAACTTATGCGCAGAACTGTGCCTTGCCTTTCAAGGGCTCGACATTCCCCTTTTCCCTCATGGATTCACTTATGACGGATGCCAGAATGTGATGAAGAAGAAGTTCTATCAACTCATTGACGTGGCCACTGTTATCACTCGTCCTGAAAGATTCTGCAGTCTCGAAATTCGATGGTGCGAACTCAACGAACAGCCGAATGCTCTTCATTGTCTCCGAGAAATGTGCCAAGAATGTAAGACCATAACTGGATTTTAACTATATTCGTAGACTTGTCTCAGATTTCAAGGACACTCCTCAAACTCGTTGGCTTTGCAGTCAAATCCCGGATCGGCCAGAACAAGCGGATGCATTTTTGAATATCCACCAAACGAAAGTGAAAAAAGAGAAGAAGGATTATCATGTGAAATTCGAGAAAAGGAATCTACACGATGAGCTCTAGAACTGAATCATTCAAATCTCAATAAACTATGTTTTTATTTTCGCCTCTTCTCTCGGTCACGACGACGACTCTCATGTCAAGTGTTTGCTCATAATTCGAAAACGAGAAATTGTCTTCCTGAACACTTTTGTGAATATGCGTTTCTGTTTTCTCTTACTTTCTCTGTACTTCATTCCTATCAGTGTCCAATCAACGCAGTGTCATGTATGTGAATCATTTCAAGGATACTGCGAATTCGATGGACAAACATGCGTAGGTCCCAAATGCTCAAGAAGAACCGCCCCAATGCCAAGTTTGTTATTGATGATACTTTATCCGCTATATCTGTGTTTTGAGGTGGACTCATCAGAGAACAACGACTTTGCGTTCCATCGGATTCGCCTGTTGGGTGCAGGAAAACAGTTCTATGGGACGAAATTGAAGGCTTGGAATGCGTCTGCGAAGATCATTTGTGCAACTCATCTGTCTCTTACTCAATTCTAATTGTGATAACATTGCATTTTTTGAATATTTTTATTTTAACATGAACAAACAACACAGAAGTGAGCTTATTCGGGGAGGCCAGGGAGAGGGGGAGGAGTGTGGAGGTCGCTAAACCAACCACTAACAAGTAACAAAAAAAAAGGTGACAGTAAGAAAAAGAACAAGGGTTAGGCTTGGCCGATTGAAGTGCTCGAATGATTTTATTGCTTCTGGGCAGAAGCGAGAACCGAGGCAGCTTCGTCGACCTTCGAACGGAACAAATCACTATCCTGGAGCATCATGATAAGTTCGGCGTTGTCGATTTCGAGCATCATTCCAGTGATCTTTCCAGCATCCTTGTGTCCTGGGTAGAGCTTCTCGATGAGAGCGTAGATACGCTCACCAAGAAGCTGCTTTTGCTCCTGAAAAAGAAACCGTGTTAAACAGAAGTACAAAACTAAATTCAAACCTGTGGAGCAGCAGCAGCCAACATAGCCGAGGTGAGTGGCTCTTGTCCACCGATAACGATTCCTTGTGGTCTTGATTGTTGGTATTGCGGGGTGTTGTATGGCTGTGGTGGAGCTTTTGGCCCAGAAGCAGCTGCTCTCTGTTGTTGCTGTTGTTGTGGTGGTGGTTGTGGACGTTGGACGTTTTGTGGGGGAACTCCAGCGTTTTGAGCGCGTGGTGGTCCTTGCATACGAACTCCTCCCTGGGCGACTTGGTTGTACTGTTGTGGTGGTCCACGTGGTCCTCCTTGTTGGTTTTGTGGACGGCCACCCATGCGGTTTTGGTACACTCCTGGTCCTTGAGCCATCATGTATTGGTTTGGAACCGGGTACTGGTTTTGTGGTCCCCAGCGTCCAGCAGGACGAGAAAGTTGCTGTCCTCCAACGAAGTTGCGTTGTTGTTGCATTGGGTTGGCGACATAGTAACCTGGTCCTGGTTGAGTTGGGTTGTACATTCCACCTCCTGGGACATTGGAGTGCATTCTCATGCTAGCGAGACGCTGCATGTACTGAGATGCAAGCTGAGCCCGACGATCTTCCTTGCGCTGGGCAAGAGCAACGTAGAGTGGCTTCGAGCATACCATCTTGGAGTTCATCTCCGTGACAGCGGTAGTGGCTTCTTCAGGCTTTTCAAAGCAAACGAACCCGAATCCCTTCGATCTTCCATTTTCGTCAGTCATGACCTGAATTCATCAATTCATTGATCAGCTCGAAATAATTTCACAAACCTTTGCACTCGTGATGTTTCCGAAAGACTCGAATTGCTTTTTCAAAGCTTCATCGTCCACCGACTCATCGAGATTTTTGACGTAAAGGTTGACTCCTTGATACTTCTGCATGCGCTCAACCTTGTGTTGCTCATGCTTCTTCTTGAGCTCAGCGTGTCTCTCCGACTTTTTCTGTGCACGGCAGACATGCAACTTCAAGTCAGATCCTTCAACCGACGAATCATTGAGAGCTTGAACAGCAGCCTCGGCTTCTTCTGGCTCGGCAAAGGCGACGAAACCGAATCCTTTAGATTTGCCATCAGAAGTCATGACATCGCAGCTGGTGATGGTTCCATACTTCGCGAAGAGCTTCTCCAGAGTTTCCTTGTTGTAGTGATCTCCGAAGTTCTTGACGTAGACGTTGGTGAACTTCTTGGCAGTCTCTCCAAGCTCACGGTTGCGCTGCGCGCGTGGCTGGAACTTGCCGACGAAGACCTTCTTGCCGGCGAGAAGCATGCCATTCACTTTCTGGATGGCGTTTTGAGCAGCTTCCTCGGTTTCGAAGTGAACGAACCCGTATCCTTTGCTGGATCCCTCCTCATCGATAGCAACCTGTACAACATGAATTCACGGCGGTTTGTAACTGTTCTAGAGTAATCTTTACCTTGCAAGACAGGATGTTTCCGAACAGCGAGAAGGTATCGTAGATGGACTTGTTGTCGATGACCTTATCGAGGTTCTTGATGAAGATGTTTCCAGCTCCAGATCGACGCATGGCTGGATCTCTCTGCGACCACATGATTCTCATAGGCTTTCCGTGAAGTGCCTCGAAGTTCATAGTGTCCATGGCACGCTCCGCTGAAATAAATCATATTAAACTCTGTAAATATTTCGTTGTCAAAGACTTACCATCAGCGGGTTGTTGGAAGTTGACATAGGCGTATCCGAGGGAGAGACGAGTAGCATTGTCTCTGCACACGCGGATCGAGAGAACAGGACCAGCGGCACTGAACTTCTCGAACAGGATCGACTCGTTGACATCCGGGTGGAGATCTCCGACGTAGAGCGAAGCCATGGTGTACGACGACCCAGCTGGATTTTGTCCTGGTTGAGGGGCGACAGCGCCAGCGACGGCGGGAGCAGGAGTAGCGACGTTCATTTCCATGATTCTACTGAAGTAGATTAGAGAATAAACAGTGAATAATTTTTTTGGTCCGAAGAACGACTTGGCGTGCTCGGAATTTTTGGGAAGGACGTTTTAAGGGAAGGGAGTAGAAGAGGCGATCTACTCAACTGTTGGAGAGAAGACTGACGAATAAATCCAACGAATGTGTTCGTGGCAGAAATATGGGCGGAGCTCAGAGATCCCGCGCGCGTGCGCACTGTATGGGTGCGATACGCCCCAATAAGGCTCCTGGGAAAGCACAAAATCGATTTTTGTCGTTTTATCGCGATGCGCACTATGGCAAAAAAGCGTGAATCAATGAAAGTATGGAAAGTCAAAACGCGTGAAAGAACTAAACTTAACGAAATAGGTCTGAGCTCGGAAAATCGATTTTCGCAACGGGGATAATTATCGGTAAAACTCACATTTCGATGTCGTAACGGCCGGAGGAAAATTTTTTTGGTGATTTTTTGGATTTTTTAAATTTTTATGGGTTTTTGAGCAGTTTAAATTGGGATTTACTGTCCTTTTGCTCAGAGCCAGGAGAACTCGGATCCCAAAAACCGGAAAAAGAGACACAGATGTTTAAAGGGAGGCAATGGTCGTTGGACGGGTCTCGCCACGAAATGCGTCATCGACCGTAGTCATCGCTGCGTTTCGGCTTCTATGCACCCAAACTTTGCGTTTTTTGTCCTATTTTGCAGAGAACTTTACGCAATTTCAGTTTTTCAATTTAGATTCATGTCAAATTTCAAGCTCAGATGCGTTTCAGTAGGATTTTTTGACTAAGTACTGCGCGTTCGTTCGAATTTTCTAGTAAGAAACGCAGAAATTTTGATGTAGCGGGTACATATATTACCTGTTACTTTCAGTGACGTTGAGATTTTCGTAGTTTGGCTGATCGTTGTTATTACAACGCAGAGGAATAATCCAGCTTCTGTTATGCCCGTGTTTTTGCTCTTGCTACGTGGCAACGGATGAAGTTATCAAGTTCACGCATATATTGTTTTGGTTTTCAGGTAAAATCATCATGGCTCCAGCTGCTAAGCCACAGGTTAGTGAAGTTTCTCTGGAGTTAAATTTTCGAGCAGCGATGGAGTAATCCGGAGCTCGTGATTTAATTGAGAAGGAGTAACTTCCCCGCTCATTGTCACAGGCTCTGGGTGCTCAATGTAAGCGCTCAAGACTAACTAGATCGTATGAGTCGTGTCTCAATAACATGATTTAGGTCAAGAAAAATGCTGAGAACATCAACTCTCGCCTCTCCATGGTGATGAAGACCGGACAGTACGTTCTCGGATACAAGCAGACCCTCAAGTCTCTTCTCAACGGAAAGGCTAAGCTTGTTATCATTGCCAACAACACTCCACCACTCAGGTACCTTGATTCTACAGAAATACAGTGATGTAATAATTTTTTTTGTTCAGAAAGTCCGAGATCGAGTACTACGCCATGCTCGCTAAGACTGGAGTCCACCACTACAACGGAAACAACATCGAACTCGGAACCGCTTGCGGACGTCTTTTCCGCGTGTGCACCCTCGCTGTCACCGATGCCGGAGATTCTGACATCATCCTCAGCGTGCCATCTGAGAGCGCTTAAATCGTTCGTTATTGTTAAAATAAATTGTTGAAAACAGAATGAGAGAAGTTTATTCAACTTGTACATTAAAAATGTGTTAAAAGAATGGAAGGTTCCACATTTCACAGTTGAACGTTGTGAATCTCGAATATGCTTTTGGAGATAGGCACCTCTTCTAGAAATAGGCGTAGACCGTGTCAGATTTCATTAAGTTCGAGGGATTCGAGAATATGAAGTCACGTTCATTGGTGGATCCAGGACAAAAACGGAGAATCGATAGCGTCAACCTCTTCTTCGAGAAGTTTTCCTTGCTGTGGAGCTGTATTAGTCTTTAGAATACAAAAGTTGAGACCTCTTTTCGATCGCTTCACACATTGCTATTTAAGCAAAAACTAACTGACACTAGTCTCAGGAGATACTGTAATTTCGGGGTCCACTGAAACATTTATTAAACAAAAAGAGTATTTAGCGGAAGTCATTTGGGTAATCAAACAGGAGGCCCGATCTGCCCCACGTGGGATTGGGGGCCAGGAGGCCTTGTTGTCAATTGAGTTTGGAGGTTTGGTTATGCATATGATTTTAAGGATGGTTCATTTGGTGGCAATCGTACATATCTTTGGATACTAGAGCTGTGGAGGAAAATTAGAGAAGCTGCTGAAAACTAAATTATTGAATTTCGACCGATCTGTAAGTTATTTTTTGCTGTTGCAAGATATAGTGTGGACACGGAGGAGAGTGCATAATCTCTATTTATTATTATGAAGATGCAGAAGCACACTGGGTGGGAAGAGTGAGGGCACAATCTAAATCATAATACAACCAATAGGGCATATTTTTTCGAGAATAGGGTACAGTAGTCATTATGAGCAATAAGGAAGAATTGAACTACAGAGGCTAGAGCTGGAAAGAGAGGAGGTTCTACTGTACTGAAACTATGCTAAAGGCAAGAAAAATTATTGAGTCGGTCTATAGTGAAGTGGATGCTCGCTAGATATCATCGGAAGTGACGGTGAATGAACGTTAACACGGCATGAGAAACGTTTTCCAGCAATGTCGATTTCAAAGTGTCCAGATGAAACGAATTCCGGCGAAACTCCGAACTCCTTGTTTTCCACGTATCCAATGCAGACCTGTAAAGAATTCAAGAACGTATTGCCTTTATGGAGATTTCTTGGCTGACTGGATATAACTTTTTCGCATAATCCGGACCATGATAAAATCAACCCTACAGATTCAGAATCTGAAATTAAAATCTGCAAAAGGCTCGCGTTATCCGTGTTAAGATCTCGCCCAATAGATCTCTACTTCAGAACGATTTACATACATTATTTTTGAAGAATTCAACTTTGTAGCAAGTTTCACAATCGAATTGTAGGGTCGATTTAACCTTGATCCAGAATACGAGAAAAAAGGTGCACCCAAAAAGTCGGGGAACCCCTTTCTCGGACAATTTTTCTCACAAGGTCAACTAGCGTAATTCTTGCAGTTGTTTACACTTCCCTCATTATCCACAACTATCCTGCCCGTTCCATGAGTTGGCTGACCTTTTTCCCAGACAGGGATTAAGACGAGTGAAGGCAACAAAAACACTGCTAATAGACTCGTCACTATTTTAGATGTATCTAATCTAATAGTCAAAACCATTGTCTAAAGTCTTCGGAAATCCCCTTTCTTCCCAGGAGCTGAAATTTTTCGGTAATACAAAGCGAGAAGTGACAGTACTAAACAACTGGGATGATGATTGATGATGGCAATACGTCGCTTTTTGAGGTGCGAATGACGCATTAATGATGGCGATAATGGATCTATAACACAGTGTGTTACCCTAATTGAAGACGCTAATGTTTGTAGTTGTGGGATCGAGACAACTCGTGGGTTAGGAACAGGAGAAACGAGGGGATATAAGAGGGGAAAACTGTACACTTTGAAGAGCTGAAAATTGGTTCTCAATAACTTGATGTTTCTGAAAATATGTGGATGTATTAAGCATGTTTGGATTTTATTTGTGGACGTCCTCTCAGATTGACTGAGAATTGCGAAAAAAGGGTCGGAAATTGTTAGAACTGAATGAATGTTGATCAACAACTTGTCGATGTAGTTTCATCATCCGTGACCTAACTTTAACGGACTTTTAATAGTGATTTTCATCAAAAGATGTCAAAAACTGGAGATCTGGAGTTGCTCCATACTTCCACGAGTCTAAAGAAAAACTGGTTAGTTGAAAAAAAAACAGTCAACTCCCGAAAGTTGATCTGGTGAATATTTACCTGGCACCCCAAAGTGAACCCAAATGCAGCAGAAGTTGTCAATCCAACTGGCCGGCCGTCTTTGAGAATAGTCTCTCCACCTTGTGGCCATGGATCAGTTTCCTTATCATGCCCATCAACGAGTAGCTGAACGAATCGCTTGTTAACACCTCTCTCAACTTGTTCCTCAAGTGCTTTCTTTCCGATGAAATCCTTCTGAAAGAGAGAACAATACTTTGAGTAACGACTATTGCCTGCTCACCTTGAAATCCACACGGAACAATCTTCCGCATTCCACAGGTGTCACTGTCGCATTGATATCCTGTCCCCAGTAGACGTAAAATTTCTCTATCCGAAGTTGACGGAGGGTGTAGTATCCGGCGTGTTGAAGACTGTACTCTTTACCCGCTTCCAGAATCTTCTCGTAGACATTCTGAGCCACCTCGTTAGGTATATAGATCACCCATCCAAGTTCACCGCAATGAGTCACACTGATCGCTCGTATTCCAGTCGCCATTCCGATGTTGATCTCTTGGCATCTGAATGTTGGAAAGTCGTTGCTGCTCATCGACAATCCAGTGACATCGCCCATCAAATAGCGGGATGACGGTCCGATCAGATCAAGTGCTGTGTAAGCACCGGTAACGTCTTGGATATGAACTCGAGCTTTCAATATAGCCTGCCACTTCTTCATCCAAACGAGGACTCGCTCTTGTTGAATTGTGGGAGCAACCATGAAGAACTTCTTATCGCCGAGTCTACTCAGAGTGCAATCAGTGACATAACCGCCTTTCTGATGTTGCATTCCGGTATACACTGTTGTCCCGATGGGCTCGTCCACATTCGCAGAGCACAAAAACTGAAGGTATTCCACTGCATCTTCGCCCTGTAAATGAAAATTCAAACATCGTTTTCTCAGATCTATCAAACCGTGATGTCGTATTTGCTGAAGCTGCTCATATCCATCAGTCCTACTCGCTCTCTACAAGCCTCGTATTCACTGGCAACTCGTTCAAACCAATCGGGTTTTCCAACCAAAGAATCCTGTCCACTCATCAGTGCATTTCGTTCTGCTTTCGGCGATTTCTCAAACCACAAGGGTCGTTCGTAGCCCATGATTTCTCCGAACACAGCTCCCGCGTCCCTCAATTGATGATAGATCGGTGCCATTCTCAAGTTTCTAGCAGTATGACATTGATGAGAATGATAAAGATTTGAGTAAGTCAATGCGGCTACTTCCGGTGTTCTTCCTATCAAGTATTGACTATTCGCATGCAAGTCGATGAATCTTCCGACGTCCACTCGAGCTACATCTGCTGTAGAACTCTGGGATTCACACATCAACTCGCCGAGAACTTTTCCAAGTCCACCAGCTAGCGACAGTCCTTGGCCATTCATGCCACACATGACCCAGTATCCTTTCGCTTGGGAGCTTTCCCCGATAGTCGGCAGCTTGTCAGGAGTGTATGCTTCCATTCCCGCAATCAAGTCTCCATGGTTACATTCTCCAAGCATTGGGCACCGAGAGATGAGTTTTTCAAGGTTGGGATCTGAACTTTCAGAAGGAATTACAGTATGTTCATGTGATGCTCGAACCGAATATATTCCAATCGGGTTCTGGATGTTGCCATGGTGTTGCTGATCCAGTCTGTCTTGCCAACGGTCGAATGCTTTCTTCGGCAAATCCCGCACAGAGAGTTTTGAAAGACGTCGTTCGGAGCATAATATTACCGTCGAGGTCATTGAAAACTAAAATTAATCTCCAACTACAAATTGAAAACTTTCGTCTACTCACTAGGAGTCAGGTCGCTGACAGAGCCAGTTGGAAGTTTCGAAGTATGGATGTATGAATAGGTACACGGATATGCAGCAGTTTGGATATGCTGATGAGGAAGAGCTTTTACCAAATGACTCCCTGCCCACTGAAAACTGTAATTATTGAAAGGAGAATAGATTAGACATCATACGATTCCAGCAGCGTCCACGAAATGGCTGGTTTCGATGAATCCCATCTTAGTAGAAACACCGTAAACTTGCTTTTCGTCTCCGATATGTACTTCTAAAACTGGATTGTTCTCGTATATGAGAGCACCTGAAATAATAGTTGTGTATTCCAGAATAAAACAAGATTTGAATCACCATGATCTTTAGAAATGAGTGCTAGATGTTGACATAGTGCAACTGGATCCAGAGCTACATCCTCGGGCGAATAGAGAGCGAGCTGAAGCTTGAAAATTAGAAACCCCATACCGTACACTTTCAAAACACCTGAACATCTTCGGTCTGCAAGAAAGGCCACCGTTCCAACATCTCACTTTGGCAGTCTAGCAATTCCACCTTGTCATTATGGACAACTCCTCTCGAGTACATTCTTCGCAGCAGGATTTCATTCGCCATACTTGAAGCGAGATAAGTTCTGCCGCACTTCACGTATCCTGGAAAACTGGTATTCATAGGAATGAATTCTTTTTAGATGATAGAACATACTGAACTTGCATGTTTTTGCCAAGTGCGAATACAAAGCAAGAGAAGCTTGTGCGATGGCTTGAAGACTGGTATCTTGCCAGAAAATTGGTGCAGAAACGAGTCCGGCAGATAGTCCAGTTGCTCCGGAACATCCGATTCTGAAAACTGAGTTCTAAATCGCACAGTTCCGTCATTAGAACTTACGAGTCTTTCTCAACCAACGCCACTTTCTTGCCTCGTTTAGCTAGATGATAGGCAATCGAGGTACCCGATATTCCTCCTCCACAGACTACCACGTCAGCATTAGCAACTGCCCTGTAATTCAGACTTCTCAATTGAATGATTTATGATTTCTTACGTTGAATAACTCCTGATCCACCGCCATCTTGGCAAACGATGCCCGATCATCACATTTATGTACAAAGCCTGACACTGATCAAGGTAGAAAACACTGCCAGAAACGTTCGAAGATAGAAGGGCACAGTAACCCATTATTACATAGTTTATTTGTTAGGTTGATGAGGACTAGTGAAATTGTTTTCTTGTTGCAAACACAGAAACAATGTAACAACGTACAAACATAATTTCTTGCGAATATTAGGGCAAATTGATAACTTTGAGCATCGGATTACAAATAACAATTATTGTCGAGAAAGTCAACAAATCAATTTAATAGACAATGAGCTGCAGCATGTTTTCAAACTTATTAAACAGTTCCAGATTCCCCATCAAATGGGCCATATTGAGTCCGAGGAGTGCAATGTTTTCCATCATGTGTTCATCTAGTCTTTCTTCGTTCAGGAGTGACTGGAAATGAAATGATTGAAAAGGGCTGAAAACCTGTGGAAACTCACAACTACATATTCATGAGCTTTCTTGAAGTTGTTCTTTCGCATGTATGCCATAGCTATCAACATTGTTGCTCGTTGTTTCGCCCTCTGGTTACTGCTTTCTTTCATGATTCGAAGGCAATACTCGATCGCTCGATTGTATCGTCCTATTCCGAGCAATCCTTCCGTTTTATACGTTATGAGAACAGCCAAATTTTCCTGCCAGCCATCAGCTTTGTCGTATTTTTTAATTGCAAAGTCCACTGTTTCTAAGGCTTCTCTGAAATAAATATCGATGTTTTCTTGTTTTCGAGTATAAAACCTTACGTATATCTTTTCTGCTTCAGTAGCAAGAACCCACGAAGAGCAGTAGCTGCGTAATGGACTGGCTCTCGGACTGAGTTTTTTGCCAACGAGAACATTATCAGAGTTGCTGTTTCAGCATAATTCAGATTCATGTCATCATGACGGCGGCGTAATTCGTTACATCGCCTACGAATGGATGGAGTATATCGATGTGGAAGACTTTCAAAGAGTCGTGTGTAAATGTCGGAAAACTCCCAAACTTCCTGAAAACCGACCATTTATTTAAAAACCTCCAGAATTCAACCTACTTCATAGAATTCATAGATAAGAGCCTCTGATATTCGGATCCACAGAAGTACATTCGTATTGTAGAACGGAATGCACGGCCTGATTCGAGAGAACATTTCTCGGTATCGTCCATCGTGGTGCGCCTCCAGACCCCGAGTGTACAGCATCAGAATATCCGCGGCTGCGATTTCCGTTGATCCGTGTTGAGGGTATAGTTCCTGCAAAAAATGTGCTGAAAACGTCCACAAATGAAGCGAGGACTCACATCCGTCACCATTTTTTTGAGCATTAATTGCTGGTCTTCCGAGAGAGCAATAGAATGCCTCTTGAAACTTCGTTTCATATGGTTCAGCCACTGATTCGCCAGTGTTGAAGATACGGTCGTGGCAGTGCTTGTAAGACCCTGCATTTCTCCTTTCTCCGTTTTCTTGCGAATACTTTCCATAGCGTTCGTCATATCCTTGACACGATCATCAGAAAGTCGCTTAGCAGCAATTTTGAGCTAAAAATTCAAGAAGAATCACCACTGACTGAAGAATTTAAATCATACTGCTTCTTCTCGCTTAGATGAATCTTCTGTCTCTTCAATAACCAAATCTGCTTCCGAAATGCCTCCTGAATCAATAGCTGGTTTCGTCTTCTTGTCATTTTTCGGTTCCGTCATGAAGTATTGTTCTGACTCTTCTGAATAGACCTGAAAAAAGTAGAATTGATGATTCAAAGAATTGAATCCATGAAATAGTGAAAACAAACGGATTTTCAAAGTTGTTTACAGGTCATAATTTTACACATTATCGCTAATCGTCTTTTTTTTGTGCCTTGCTTTGTGATACTCTAGAACTATGTATTAATTAAAGCTTCAATTGATGGAAAGAATCAATAAAGATCTTTTTATTTTAAGTGAAAACAAGCGCTTCCGTGCTTTACACTAGAAACTGCTTCCACAAGAGATCTCGCGACCCCCGGCCGTCACTCCATGGAAAACTAGGCCATTGTGAAAAATTGTTTACTTTGGCCAGAGTTTTAGACATATTTAGATTTTTTGGTCTTTAAGCATCATAAAATTCGAGGCTAAAGTGGTACATCAAAAGATGAATGGTAGCGCTGCTGCCCCAGTGGCCGCAGCTAGAAGGCAACGTCCGATGCCCGCCGAAAGATCATCCAACGTGAGCATTCTGAGCATCCGTTTTTCATTCAAATTCTGATTTCAGTCAAATGAAACTGGTCTTCTGATTAACGTCATCCGCTCATTAACTTCATCTGTATCTGAAGACCAAAGAGAAGTCGAAAAATCACGTTTGGAAAAAGGCTACAAAGAGTCAGGAGCACTTATCGATCATCTAGTTAAAAGTAAGTCGTCAGAGTTGAGCAATTTATGAACTCATATTCCGTCAGATCATCAACAAGACGTCGAAAAATGCCTGGTTTCTTTTCGGGACGTTTCATCAAAAATTTCCAGTGGGTGCGAATTTTAAAGACAACAGTTTAGAATAAATCTCAGATTGTCGCGAAAGGATACACAATGTTCGAAACGCTCTTCACACCGTGAAAAGTTTGTTGGAATTGAGAAGAGATGATTTGAAAAAGTTGTGGCATGAAAACGCACAACAGAAGTCTGTGTGCGAAATAATGACGAAACTGTGAGTCCAAAAATAAAGTGAAGAAACGAAACCGCAGCTTATAGGGAAGAATTACGAAGTGCGCCATCAAAAATCGAAAATCTAATTTCAAAAGAGCAATATCAACAAGCAGCTGACACAGTCACAGAATCTAGTGAGTTTTTGAGGATACAAGGAAGGTAGATCAAACTCTGATTCGAAAATCGCGGGTTGCAAAAAAAAATAAAAGCGGAAAAAAAAAGAAAAGGTGTGCCTGAACGAGTTGCTCATAAAAATGAAACGTTAAAGTTCGATTAACTTTTGAAAATATATAATTTGCACTCGACATCTTGTTTTATGGCTTCGAATATTATTGAAAATCCAGGAGTGAGAGATAAGATCGTTTACAGGAGAGAAAATAAATGGTCGCCTTGCTCGAGTGGAAGGCTTATCTCACCTTTCCGCAGAAATAGAACGGCTTGCCAAAATTCTTATCGATAGGATAAATGACAACCTTGTGAATATGTTGGTTGTGGAACCTTTTGAGAAACATGTAAGTAAAAAGTGACAAAGGAAAAATTTTAAGGACAATTTTTCAGCTTCTCCACATTATACGCACTATACCGGAACAACGTATCAATCAAAACTCCTACTGCCTGTCGTTGCTAACCAAGTCTCGCAATAGCTCTGGCTCTGGATCATCGTTCAGTGGGTCTTCTGGAAAGTCTCGAATTGTTACATCAGTGGAAGCATTGTCTACACTGTTCAGAACTTCGGAAGAGAGAAGCTGGGATGTGGATCGACTGATGATGTTGGGCAAGAACATGATTGATAAAATGGTGAGACATCATTCTAAGATTAAAGCTTACCTTAAATTTCAGATTGTGAACACTGTCCTCGTGATGAAGATTGGGGCAAATATTGACGAGAGTAATGAAGGAGATACAACACATTTGAAACAACTTATGCAACTGGTATTTGTATTTTTTGACATTCTCCAATTCTTCTGTTTCAGTTATTCGCTCAATTCGATTCAGCAAGTCAAAAACACGCCGAATTCGGAGTCCTCGTTGAGAAGCAACTCGGAAGAAACGACGTTCTCGTTTCTTTCTGGAGATCTGCACAATCTGCTATTGAGGTATTTCGTTTCTCTCTTCGCTTCGTAATGATTCCCTTTTAGGTGGTGGTTTCTGAGCACTTGGACATCAACCCGCTGCTAGAAAAACAAAGTGTGATGGGAAATGTTGGGAGAAAACAACTTTTCCGTTTCGAAAACACTGCCTGTGCTGCTCCTAGCGCAAATTCATCCAGCCATCAAGTAAGTTGAACTTTCGAACAAACGTGTACAACGGGTTTACCTAACCTTCACCAATATTAGATATTAGTTTGGTTTTACAGGAATTGTTCGCTCTATCGAGTTTGACCTTAAATTGTCTCCGACTTGAAAGTCTCTTCCCATTTTCATTTTTTTTGCTATTTGTGTCGTCAATCGTCATAGAACACGAAAAAAGGGAAGAATGATGACTTCCCAGAAAAATAGGAGATAATTTAAGACTAACTTCAGTAAAGTGAACTTGTCATGTTAAGAATACAACTATAGTTAAACTGCGACGCGTTCTAGAGGCTGTACTGCGCTGCTCAGAAAAAAAGACAGATGCAAATCAAAAGATTTTCAGAGAAATGGATTGAGTTTGATTCCAGGCGAAAGCTGTCATCTGCAAGCCATCGGCGTATAACATCAAAGTTATCTTCCCTATTCTAAGTAGACTCATGGAAACTACAGAAAAAAATATAAACGATTCACCATGCGAATTACGAAGGTTCATGCACTCGTTTGTGATGCGAGTATTTGTGGAAAGAGTCAAAGGAGAACTCGCGTCAAGAATGGAAGGAGCGTTGAGAGGCGGAGAAGCTGTTCGGATTTCGACCAACAAGGTGTGTCTGAAATATCAGTGAGGTTACAATGAGAAATCTCCTTCCATTCGACGAAATGCAGTAGGTCAAACACTCCCTGATTCCCATTTTCTAAGATTAAATTCATGATAATTTCAAATTTATCACAGAAAATTCTACCATCCTGTGAGAAGGTGCTCAGTTTGTGTAAAGATATCCACGATCTCATTACTTCGCTCGATTTGTATGCTGATCGTTTTGCTGCTCTCTGGATCTTAGTGCTAACGGACTATATAAAAAATATGGCTGAAGTATATGAGAAGGTACTGGTTTCGATTTAAAATTTGATCAATGAAAATCAACGTTTGTAGATGACCCCGAAAACATCTGATCCTTCGCTCGCATCTTCTGATTCTACACCAACACGTTGTCAGAAAATCTCAGCAGCTTGGACAACCGATGACGACATTTCGCGTCTTCTGATGAGTCTTCCCAACTGGCACACGGCTTCGATTTCACCAATGACGCCGGCAGTGGAAAGTGAACAAGATGTGGGGGAGCGGAACAAGAGAGAGTCTGAAATCTTGATTGGAAATCTAGGAACTCATGCACAGAACAGTTTGAGCGAGAGCAATTTGATCATGGATATGAACGACATCAAGATGTTCGCCAGTCTTCATGAATCCTTACGGTGGTTTAGTGATGAGGTTCGTAAGTTTCTGAGACTCGGCACACTGCTTGTTTTTCAGATCCGTGAGCTCGTTCATTCACTTCCAGCACCTGTGAAGGTAATGCTGGACACTTGCATGGTGCAGGTGCAGCTGAAGGACGGCCAAATGATTGATAATGTAAGGTTGAAAAGATAATAATGGAGTACCGTTAACAGTTATTTACAGAAATCAGTCCCTTCGGCCATCGAAGACTGTGTCCGTCGTCTAGAATCAATTGCTGACTCGTGTCTCCTTCTGTTACATATCGAGATTCGTGTTCACTGTTTCTTTCATTTAGCTCCATTGGCAAGGTATCGACACATCTCCTCCAATAATGAGGTGGACCCTGAAGTGGTTGCCCTAGGGAAAGATCTTCAACAATTTCATGACAATCTCAAAGATGTTCTTTCTCCTTCTAAGCTTTCGTATGTATTTGATGGGCTTGGTCATTTGTGTGCCTCATTGTTCATTCACTACAGGTAACTTTTTTCTATTGGAGTCGCACTTCAACTCGAATTTCAGTCAATTCATGCAACGCCTCACTGAAGCTGCAAAGAAAAGAGTGTGCCGAAATGTTTGGGGAGTTCAACAAAGACTTTCTCGAATTACGAATCGCCGAGAATCAGATTTGGAGAGAGCTCGCGCATTTTTCGACCTTCTGCTTGATAACACTCCTGATGGAATCTTGGCCATCGTTCCGGAGAAAAGGTAAAACAAAAGTTATATGAAGGATACAATGTATCAATTTCTAGATCCCTGTTCACTGCCACTGAGCTCAACTATCTTCTCGCTTTATCAATAAGAAGTGATAAGACGCTTTGCAGCCAACAAGGCGCCCTCGAAAAGCGACAAACGATTCTTAACTCTATTCTCAATCAAAATAAATAGTAAACTTGTGTGATTCATAGTCCTTTAGGCGCTCTTCTACTCCATATCTGTGATTCCAATACTTAACTGATATGTGCCTTTGCTACGTGTAATATAAAGCTTATTGTTCATTTCGGTGGTCGTATACTTGAATTGCTTTAATTGCATCACATACCTGATAGAATAATTTGAATCGGACCATTAAGTAATTTCGTAATTCAGGTTTATGGCGCAGGTCATCACCGACGTCGTTAATACTGTAACCGATTTTCTACCAATCAAGAGGTTCAAATGTTCTGCCTCTTCTCCTAACGTCCCAAAGACATTGTAGATTCGCGGCGCTTCTCCCAACAGCTTCTCCCGCTGTTGAAGCTCTTCTCCCCCAGCCTGCCATCGATATGTCTCCGTTCATTCGCCTCGCTGGGCTCTCCGGAGCTGTTGCTATTTCTCTTGGAGCTTATGGCTCTCATGGTGAGCAAGACGTACTCAAAATTTATGGAACATTTAGAAATTTCAGTTCTTCGGGACGATCCGTCAATCGAAGAACGTCGTCGCACCGCATTTGACACTGCTTCTCGTTATCATTTGATTCACTCATTGGCTCTTCTCTCTTCACCATCCGCTCGATTCCCAGTCGTCACAGCTGGCCTCTTCACCGCTGGAATAATTCTGTTCTGTGGGCCTTGCTATCATTACAGTATCACTGGCGCAGAGTTCACTCGAAAATATACTCCCCTGGGTGGCGTTACTTTGATTGTTGCCTGGCTCTCATTTATTTTGTAAATTTCGAGAATAGAGTACACAAGATTGGAAAAGTTGGCCATTTAATAGATAATGCAACAAAACATAAATAAATTGATTTGAAATATGGTGCGTGCGTAAAGGGGAACAACGAATGAGAATGTTTTTTTCACAGGGCTCCCTAAAATAAGATAAAGATGAATGAGAACTACATGCTTCATTAGCGAGATCATCGACGTCGTTGAATTGAGAAAGAATGGTTTTGAGGTCATAGTACAGGAAGCAAGATGGGGGGAAATTCACTCTACGACGATTTACGATCGTAGAAAAAGATATAGCCTGATTGGCGGATTGCGGAAACAACTGTGTCCCTCTCAACTTCGCGAACATTGTTGTCGGAGCAGTAGATCCATTTCTCCAGTTTGTATAAATCCCTTATGTACGCAACGTAGTGGCCTCTATGGGGTGACTCTCCAATGTGACATATGACAGCCACGAGATCGTAGAACGTAGGCTCAGAGGTAACCTGAAAGCTGAGGTTACTGCTAGAACAAAGCATATACACAAACCATTTTTTCATTCATTTCGATTTGCTTACTGATGATTACGGGACTTTCCTTCTGTTTTCGTTGCTTGGCATATTCCAGGGAAGTAGTCGGTTCGAAATGATAACTGACATTTTTCAGGAAAATCGAGCCATCCGCTGAAGAACCGTTGCTTGGATTGTGACACACCCATCCACCATCAGCGAGAAAAGTTAAAATCTTCACATTGAGCAAATTAGCCATGGCGAAAATTTCACAAGACGTGGCCCAATGTCCATCAGCCTTCATGTTGTCCAGGTGTCTTGAATAGTTGTCGCCAGTACAATACTTCTTCATAAGCCCCTCATTTTCCTTGAGATATTTTACAGTACGCTTTCTCAACTCGAGATGGTGTTCTTGATTTCCGGTCAGGCACCACGAGACGGCGCGGAAGAAGCAGTTTCCATCGGATGCTATCGTTATCGTTCTTCTTGGAGGATCCGTTCGCATAACTGACAGTACTTCTTCTTCTTGCTCCATCAACCGCAGATGATGTCTGGAATGCACATTACGATTATTGAAATAGTTGTTTCCGTGAATACCTCAACGCCTTCTTGTCGAAGGAAATATTCAAGCGATGAAGAATATTTTCGACAGTTTCGGAATCACTGAGAAGCTTGAAATGAAAATCCTTCGGTATGCTGACTTTCTCCACAATCACATCATTTTGAGAGTCTTTGCAATCATCGTTTCCTGAGTCATCATAGGCTTGCGGTTTATTGTCAACATCCTGGGATGTACCTTGATTCAATTGAGAGGATGCTGTATCGGTTATATCCGCGGGATACAATTCGGAATGTTGCATAGCCTTATAAACACCGAGCGATGAAGCATCGATTTCGAATGAAGGTTCCACGATGTGATTCGTCTTAACGTAGCTGCCTCCCTGGATTTCGTACTGTTTCAAGTAAATTATGAGTGATCTGAAAACAAATCATCCGTTCGCGTTTCGCATTCAAAGCATACTGTGGAAACACCGAAATGCGTTCGCTGGAGGAGGCAACGTTCGATTTACAGTAGCAACACTTTCTTTCAATGGGGGCCCATTCTCCGAAAGATTTCAGCATTTCTTGAATTGTGTTGTTGTCTCTGAAATAGGAAACCAAATTCGTTATGTTTTTTTTAAAGCATATACAAGTAAGAAGATAAAACCCTACCTAACAGTAAGGCGGATATCACTCTGTAAGTCCTTTTTCGATTCCGTTTGGTTGCAGTTTTGGCAAACGAGCATCGATTCGACATTGAACTTGAACACATCCACTGGGTTGAGAAAAGACACTAATTGCTCGAAGTCCATTTTCTGTGTTGATTTCCGATTTGCTATGAATAGATCATCCACTGCTCCCAGAAGAGTAACAAGATATTCATGTGCGTCTTGTTGTTGGTTGTTATCGAAATCCTTGCTTATTTTTGCAATCTCACGGCGGTATTCAGTCAACTTCTGAAAAAAAAACACATTTCAAAGTTTGAAAAGAACAATACGACTTACATATTCAGAAATATTCGCATCAGTTTCCCCAATCAAATGTGGAATCAAAACAGTCAACGGCTTGAAAACATAGTATTTGTTCATCGTAGCTGGGTTTTTTCTCTCCTCAGAAAAGAAAGAGAAATTTCTTTCCATAATTCGTCCCAATTGAGAACACCGAGTGCTGAATGGATAGCACGCTGTTAATGCTTGCATCGTCGAGTTGAAGTAGCAGGAGTTCCCAGTGTTTTCGAGCCTGAAACCAACTCTGAATAACTCCAGTTGACTACAGTCTTAAGTCTTCAGACTGATGTTACCTTCTCCTACGTAAACTGTCCAGTGACGGCGGTGGCGAGCTGCTCCATGAGTTGGTTGCGTATTTTGCCTTTTTAGTCTCAGAAGCCTCAATTGGAGAAGTTCTCTTGTTTGGAGGTTTCGCAGGAGATTCCAGTTGGCTTTCTTCGGATGGTGGCGATAAAATCGGCAATAAGTTTGGCGACTCCAGCACAGAATGATGTTCCACAGGAACTTCTTCAAGACACGATGGAGGGGAAACTGGGTTGGAGAGAGAATCCGATTTTCGAGGTGACGAGGGTTGTGTCCTGGAAAGTGAACGTTCGCGATGGGCAGCTGAAGCTCAGAATATGTAGCTGAAGGTTTTCTTCGAAATTATTCCTCATACTCACTTGGGGTCTTGCTTTCCTGAAGGGTCGATTTTGTCACTTCTAGAAATGAGCTCATTCGAAAAGTTAGGACACTTTTGAGATGTTTTTTCCAGGATGGAATGTTTTGCAATAGGAATTGAAACCTTTGACGATTGAGACGAATTTGAAGACGAATTTTGCCGTTCCATCTCCTTCCTGCACGCCTTCATACTGAATATAGGATGAATTCGAGACGGTTCTTGCCGGTTGTTACTGTTTGATGACAAAACTTTTACTGGTTTCCTTTTTGGCTTGCATCTCAACATTTCTGAGTAAAAAGATTAGATATTGGCAGTTACCATCCAGCTCACCTTCCTTATTTGCTGTGATCAAGTTGTTGAAGTTTGTAACGACCCAATCAAGAAACTGGTCATGTGGAGGATAGAAGTGAAATTTGATTGACCTGAATAGCAATTATGAACCTTTTCACCTCCTTATACCATCTCGCGTGGCTCCGCGAGACTCAGTAAACCCACGTAAGTTTATTGATGTCATCAGTCAACAGACTTATAGAGAGGAAACTCTTCGAGGACGTTTTCTTCAATTCCTTGTACACAATCTGAGTGCAGTGGAGTCTTGTTGATTCATCACCAGGATTTCGTCCGAGAATTTCCATGTATTTGCCTGTGAAGCGTATTCGATGGTTTTTCTTCACAATACATGCTGCGTTTCGTACAAGATGCACATCAACCATGAACTCATCTGTCATCTGAAAAAGAGACTTGATCAAGTATACTTGAGATACAAACTGAATTGAATGAAAATATAGGTGAAAATACAAAAATCTGGAAACAGTTTTGGGGTAAAAAAAAAGAGAAGAAGAGTCTTCACGATTCGAAGATGCAATAGAAACTGTTTTGTAGAATAGAAATGCAGTAATTAAGAAAAGGAGATGATCGAAAGCGGAAAAAGACGAACCGTGGCGAATGCGAGGGAGAAAACAACAATGAACAATTTACTGTAATTTGTGTGTTTTCCCGTAACGGTGTTTGCAGATTTGCGCGAAGAGACGGAAATGCAGTGTCCCCGAAAAGAAACGTGTCAAAGTCAGAAACTTTAAAAAACCAGAGTTTTGAAATCCGATTCGCGCCACTCGGTTGAACAGACAAATAGATCGAACCGTGAAAAAATTTTGATTCACTTCATGTGCTTTTAAAGTGTGATTACGAATTGTTTTTCTTTGCCTCCGGTTGTTGTTCAGAATGCCTCATTTCGCTGCGCATCTTGTGTATTTGTTGATGTTTAAAATGTCTAGGTAACTTTATTCAAAATTTTTCAAATGATCATTATATGATTGGTAGAAGTGAACTGAGTTACAGTATTTAACACCCTTAATCGAAATCAAAAACAAGCAAGATCTTAGGAATTCGAGATAGTTTGTTGTAGAGAGGAGAATCGGATCATGACAATATAGATCTAACACGGGAACGTATTTCAGATTCAAATTCAAACAATTTTTTACTGACGATCATAAAACAAGAGATAGCCTTCGGATCCTGATTTTTCCAGTACACTGGATTCCTCTATCGATACAATTTCGGCATCATCACACATGATCCATTGGTTCTTGTAGAGATCTTTTGTCAGCGCAGTATAGTGTCCTTTGTTCGCAAAAGAGCCCCTATGACAAATCACGGCTACGAGTTGATAATTGACGGTACTTGCAGTGTTTGAATTCTGAAATGATGAATGTAAAGAAGAAAGTGTCGTAAATCAGTTTTGAATGACACACCTGTGCTTCTTTTCTGCTCTCGTTGCATTTTCTCTTGAGATGATTCCTACTTCTCAGCGTTTGTTCACGAGTTTCACCTGTGGTATCATCTGATTTCCCGTTCGAATTTCCTTCGTCCCCACTATCGCTCGCTGATCTCTTTTTAGCTCTACGAGTGCTATATTTCGTTTGATTCGATTCAACGGATATCACCGGCTCATAGTGCTCGGAAGTATTGTTCAAATATATCGATCCAACTTGGGCAGCGCC
Organism: Caenorhabditis sp. 40 LS-2015; assembly: GCA_900536305.3. Taxonomy (NCBI): domain Eukaryota; kingdom Metazoa; phylum Nematoda; class Chromadorea; order Rhabditida; family Rhabditidae; genus Caenorhabditis; species Caenorhabditis tribulationis. Next base: position 160,302 of record LR544699.1, on the reverse strand, counting down.
TTCTTGCGATGGAGATTGACACAGCCAGCCATCACTCAAAAAAGTGTACACGTTAACATTCAGCATTTTAGAAACAGCCGCAATCTCGCAATTCGTGGCCCATGCACCATCTTCTTTCATCTCTTCGATATGCTCCTCATAGTTTTTATCAGTACAATACTTCTGGAGAACGCTTTTGCTCTTCTCGAGGTACTCCACAGTTTGTTTTCGTAGCTCTCTGTGATACTTTTCAGTTCCAGTTAGACACCAAGACACTGCTCGGAAGAAGCAGTTTCCGTCAGTTTCTATATCCACAGTTTCTCCTGGTGGATCGTTCTTTTCCATTGTTTTCGTCTCGATTGTTTTTAATTTCAGAAAGTGTGACCTGAAAAATCAAATCTCGTTCGTGCATCGGAAATAGTCTAAACTCACGTCAAAATATCCCTATCGCATTCGATCCCAAGATTACTCAAAATTTCAATGAGTACTCTAGAAGAAGACAGCGGCTTGAAGTATAATGAGTGGTTTATGACTTCGCTCTCGAACATTATGTCTTCTGATTCCGCAGTTTTTTCCTGTCCTCCTCCCAAGATTCGCGGGGCTGTCTCATACCCATTATGAATATTTTTCGCCGGAGAGTTAGGAAGAGACATATCAGAGAACAATCGACGACCTTTCTTACTCTCATTATTATCGAATCCAAAATTTTCCGCGAATGATGAGAACTTGGAAAGATCCAATTCTATAGGAATGTCGACTCGACGATCGTCTTTGTAAACCTTATTGTTTTCATTGTGGGACGATCGTTCCAAGTGGAATATAAGGCATCTGGAAAAAGAGTGCGTTATTCCTTTACTTCTCTTAAAGCAAGCATCTTATCGTTTTTACTTACTGTGGGAACGTGCTGAATCTACCTCTCGTGAATGCTCTCTCACAACTGCATTTAGAACATTTCATCTGCACACCTTTTGGTTCGAAATCCGACTTTATTAAATCGGTTAACTGGATCACATCGCGCTTTTTCGAGCTGTAGGATTGTGTTGATGAGTTGTAGGGGGAGCATAAACTTACTTGAAACCGAGAACTGTCACTTCGCGAGCATCAGAGTTATAGCTATGTTCGTTGCAGTCCTGGCAAGTTTTACATAGTTCAATCACGTGCCGCATTGCAAGAAGAGGATTCAATGCCGGCAAAGAGTCAGGACCACTCAGAAAAACGCTTCTTGAGAGATTCGCTAGTGTATCATGTCTCTTCATTACTTCGTCTATACTGTTGAACATGAACGTCAAGAACTCATGAGCGTCTTGCTGTCTCTCATTTTTGAAATCTGGACGGTAATCGCCGAACGTTTCCCGGAATGCTTTCAGAACATACTGAAAATACGAATGATAATTATTCAGTTTCAAAACTCCTCACCTTATTAAGTGTTCCTTCCTTATCGTCGCTTAGATTGTGAATAATCCGCAAAAACTTTATGAACACTTTGAATTCTACTCGCAACTGGTACACATCCTGAGTATACGGCTTTACATAGCGCCACAGTTGAGTGCATCGGGAAATGATGGACGGGCAGGAAGCAAGGGCTTGCATAGAAGCGTTGAGATAGCATGAGTTTCCAATATTTTCTAGTCTGAGTTGATAATGATTTTGAACTTACGAATCTCGAATCTTACTGTCGGTACGGAAACGCGCCGTTCAATTTTGTTTGTTCATGTGGTGAAGATGTTTGTGGACGCTGCTTGGATATCGAAGGACTAAAATGGAGCATAATTCCAGTTCGAGTAATTCTAAAATACCTGTTGTACTTCTTCGGAGTGTACATGACTGGGTTCTGACTTCTCGATGGGGTGCTTTGAGCCGTTCCGACGCTATTTCGACATTTCGAAAGAGTTGATTTCGGTGTTAGTTTTGGTGATATAATAGATGTTTGTGGTTGCGAAGAGCTTGGACTTGCCGTTGACAACATTGTGGAAACCCTGATCGTGTTTTGTTCTAGTCGGTTTCTGAAATCACAGTGTGGTATGAGCTTCTCAAAATCAGTCCTACCTATTTTCTGATGGGGTAACTGATGGACTTCCGGAAAGTGTTGGAACTTTCAACGTTTTTTTCGCTGGCCTAGCCATTTCTGCAACAACATAGGCATTGTTATATCTTAGGTCTTATCCTTACTATCTTTATTTGCGTCGGCGAATCTATTGAACGAATCCGCGAAGAGCAAAGCATAATCGAATTCCTCCCTTCTTACAGTGACTGTCAACCTTCTAAAAAATTAACAACTGAGAAAAAACACAAAGCCGTCTTCAAATGCATACTGATGTATTTAGAAATAACGTATTTTCTCTAACAGAACTGCACACCTCGACACTTTCACCTAATTTATCTCTGTTCCTGAAGCGGCTATAAAAAAGTGGTGAATTAACAAAATACTCATGTTTTGTTAAACAGTTCGTTGGTTGACCATTTTGCCAAACCTGTTACAGGAACCTAGTTAAACTTGGTCAAAGTAACGATGAGCGGATGCCGGTCTATCAGAAGAAATACGACAATTATTTATTTCTAAACAAATAATGAACAACACTTACTGTGTCTTATTGGGATGACCGACCAATTCAATGTGAAACCTTGTATATTCTGCATTCTTCAAAGGAGTAGGTATTTGCCGATACAGGATATGAGAGCAATCATATTCTTTGCCTCCGTCCTGATCCTCACTACCCCGTACGATTATTTTGGATTCATCGAAAATAATTTGACGATTTTTTAATGTTATTGTACAACCCTTCTCCTCGACTGCATGTACTAGAACGTACCATGTCTTCGCCATCTGAAAAAAAAAGTTGTAAATAGAAGTTACTGTATATAGGCGGAACGAAAAGGGATCAAAACATAAATATTCAACAAAAATATTTTTACGTGAACTCCTAGATCAATATCTGCAATTCCGATCAAAATATGTACTGGGAAAGAAAAAAGTTATACCCTAATCGTCACAGCTTGAACTCGGGTTCGAAACAAGTAAGGGACTTCCCCATTTAGAACATAATACAGAGTTACAGCACCAGATGGCTCACGTCGAAAGCTTCTACTTGGATTCCAACTTGGAAAGTGATGCGGCAATCCTTCCCGCCACTGAGAATGATTTGGTAAAGATGAGGAAAATGCCACTTGTAAAATAAAAACATCGCTATTTAAGATGATGGCCAAATTCATTGCCGACTTGCCACTCGACGATGATAGTATCACGCGTATTGTCGACTCGCAACTCAATTTCGAAAATAGCACTCAAATCGTGTCGGACTACTGCGTCGAGACCGAAGAGGATCACAAAAGTTCGAACCCAGTGTCTATGAGTACTTCCATTCTCGACAATCAAAAGTATTTTGCCTTGCCAAACGCCGACGCATCGCAATATGCTTGGAATCCAGCTGAATCTTCTCACTACCAATACGCCCAAAGCCCGAACATCTACACCAACGACTACTTGACCAGCGAACCGTCTGACTATGTTCACATGTAAAATCGATAAATGAAGACTTTGGATCGGTGAAAGCATATAAAAATAAAATAATTACACATGAGATGATGAAACTCGTCTCGTGAATCAAGTAATTTTCAGAAATACATTTTGCAAATATATTTATCACAGCTTACACGAAATATAATTAAAATCACAATGTTTAGAACGTTTCACAGGCGGTAAAAATACATTAAAGTTGACATGTTCTTAGTCAGCATCAGAGTCCGACAAGTATTCAGCGTATTCTTCCTCGTTCACTGTGTTCTCTTTCATCGATTTGTCAATAAGTGCAGCGACATCGGCGTCCTGAAAAATAGAAAAATAGACAACACTTTTGATTTAGTTAGGTTCTCACCTTCGCCACATCGATGGGTTGCTTCTGTTCTTGATTCCGAACGAATGGGTTGGCAGCAGAATTTAATAAGAGCCTGACACATTCTGCATGTCCTTTGTAAGCAGCAGCATGGAGCGGCGTGTCTCCGAGTTTATTCTAAAACACTTGTCGTCTACTCATATGTTCACGGGTATAGGCGATAAACCTGGACAGAAACTGCAACTTTCTTATCTTTGAGAAGGGCTTCAACAGCAGCTGCGTGACCACCATGAGCAGCCCAATATAGTGGAGTGGATCCAGATTTGTCGAGAGAATTCACGGATACACGTTCTCTTAGACATTCGACTAGCATGTCGATGTTTCCTCTCCGAGCAGCTTCGTGGAGCGGATTCGGAAGTTCCTCCATGTTTTCGCTTATCACTGAAACAACAAACTTTCAACATCATTGTTTCGATGGGATCGCTAACCGTAATTCGAAGGTACTAATCCTTTTTTGCCTCCTATGCTTGCTTGAAACCAGTCTTTGTTCGGTTGCTCGTCACTGACATACATCAAGTCTCCTTCGGTGAATGTCAACTCTTGTGCCTGAGACAATGGATAAATTGAAGCGATGAAAGCGTAACTTACAGATCTGGCTTGAAAATCGTACAGAGCGCGATACACTTTAACTCTGCCTGGTTTTGGTGCTGGAGGAGGCGGGGCTACTGGACGAGCGGTTGACATTTCACAACTGGAAAACACCCTTTATAATATGAAAAGCAAAAAACATGGAAGATATTATGAAAACCAAGAGATAGGTCTATCCGCATAAGATATAGAACACAATTGAATAGAGTTCATTGTAGGAGAAATGTACAGTTTTTGTGAAGGCGAAATAGAATGGTATCTAGAATATGTATGGAATGGGTCATGAATAGTAAAACGTCAGCGGACCACATCGCTCTTCCCGGATTCGTCGAATATGACGGAGGCAAGGGATCGATTTCGGAAACGATGGTCGGAGTCGCTCTGCTAGCAGTGGTCGGATATCGTTCTCGATGAAGAACAGTGTTGTGGGCAGTCGTCCCTTAGCCTTCAGTTCCTGAAAAGTAACCAAAATAGTTTAAAATTCTAACTTTGGAAACTAACTAATTCTCGCCAGTTGTCGAGCATTTCTCTGTCGTTCCTCGTCAATTGCTTGTTAGTTTTCGAGAGGATTTGATTTTTCTTCGATAAGAATTCTTCCATCTTGCTGATAATTTCGTTCAAGTTTTCTAAAGTTAAACGACCGAGCTGATATTTCGGAATAGTTTTGAACTCCTGTTCGGAGATTTTTTGAACATGTCGATTTTCATTTTCGTTTCGTTCTCCGGCAGAATCATTTTTCGTTTTCTTGGGATGTACTGGAGATTGTGTTTGATGTACTTGAGCATATTCAATTTTTCCAGCAGTACTGGCTGGGTTGCATTTAAGACCGAGAAAATTGTTCAATTGCTCCTGCGAGCAACTCATACAGAGTTCTCCACATGGTTCGATAATTTTCTTTCGAGTATTTGCGATGTCCTCCAGCAAAACTTTAACGTTGTTCATCGATTTTGTGATTGGGTTTAATGCTGAAAACCTCGTCGTTAAAAAGTTAAAAAAGTAAAGATACTCACTGGATTCGAAGTTTGGGATGTTTTCTCGGTATATGTTGAATTTATCATCTTTTTCCAAGTTGAACTTATCCACAAACGCATCCATTGGTAAGAATTAGTCGGAACCGTTAAATTATGCGGTGAGTCAGATTCGCGCCGATTTCTATTGTCCGAGTGGAGTACAAATGTTCAAGAGTGGAGCGCAACTGCTGTGCTTCAATTTCTAGACCGCGTAATCGATATTTTCGCGAGGCAGAAACCATTGTTTTTGTTTCAAAGCCACTGCCCGAATGATTCGAGGAATACACTTCAAAAATTAACTAACTGAACAAATGGAAGAAAAAGATGATTTTGATGTGTTCATGGAAAAAGCGGATGAAGTGGTTCGACGCTGGGAGGCTGGTGAAGATGTGAGTCCGCGATTCGCTCGATTTGAACAAATATAAATTAATTTTCAGATCGAGCAAGAAAGAGAACAACTAAAAGCAGAAGCTCTCCACGTCGATCCTTCTTCGGTTCCTTCTCCAAGTGTTAAGCCAGCTATTGTATGCGAAGTTATAGAAGTAAGATTCTGAACCAAATATCAATAGACAATTTTCTTTTTTAGAGTCTTCAATATTCTAACCGTCGTTCACTCTTCCATGATGTACAGAGCCATGGAGAAGTGGACCTGCCTAATCAAAATGAAGTTAGGTATTAGGAAGAAAAGCCACCACTTAAGGAAAATTTGCAGATAATAACCAACTCGTCACTGAATACGAACCAGCCATTATACTTTTGCATATCCATAATCGCTGTGATCATTTCCCTTCTGATCTTATACTACTTCAACTCGCAACGACCATGTCCTCGCCCGATTTGGTGAAACAAAACTGTGTACTTCTTGTATGATCTCATTGAAAAAAACTTTATTGAAATTCGAAAAACTGTTTGATTTTTCATAAGATGCAAAATAATAAAGGTTGAAGAGGAATCTGAGGCGAATTCAGTCATCTATGGCCAAGATGGCAGAAACACAATTGTCAATGATCTTTGATCCATCATCTTTGTTTGGATTACAGAGGATTTTCCTATAAATTATTAATTAATTTTGTATGACGTTTCAAACAGCTTACAGCATAAGCGAATTGTCGATGGGCTCGTAGACAATGTTGCTCGTGCGAACCTTGTTTTCATCCTCTTTTTCCAAACGGAGCTTTCGAAGCTTGATTTCGTGAGAACACTGTAAAAATCCAATTATGTGGATGTATGAATCATTGTCTCACCTTTGTCTCCTTCTCTGTCATAGTTGGCTGTGGGTAGACAGCGAAAACATCCAGTTCCTCCTCAGGATCGCCCTTGTTTCGTACGATTTCTCTGTTTCGTTCGATGTCCTAAAAACGGAGTGAAATGTCTGGATAACTGATGAAACACTACCTTGGAGGGTCTCTGACATCTATGACGATGCGAAGCGGTTCTATTCCCATTCCATGTTTTGTACCCACATTCACACTTGTACAGAATGTTACTTATTGATGTCAAATCGTAACCACCGCGTTCCGCATTCCCCTGGCATGCAACTTCATCCGTTATACGGTTCCCTTCTCGTGAACTCAAATGTTTTTTCTGATAGGTGTAGATCTTGGAGAGCCGTATGGTACGTGAGATTCTCATCTGGTGAATGTCGTGACGTTCATTCACTATCCATAGCGGGTCCAAGGGACTGTGATCCGCTACACGGTGAGTATCCAGCTCAGAACGACTGTTGAAGGAGAGAGCACACATACGGCAACGGAGTTGAATGTGTGTGGCGTGAAGTCTCATGTGATTCTCGAAATTCTTCAATGAAATGAGCTTGGTGCGACGAACAGTTGGGCTCAGATCTTCTTGATACACACATAATGGACAGATTATTGCGCTGAAAATCGAAATTTCAACTAGGCAATTGTTTGTCTCACATACTCGTTGATGTGCTTATCAATGAAGTGCTCAAAGAGATATTGGCGAACTGATGTTCGGTACTTGCACTTTCTGCAGTGATATGGACTATCTCCCAAAGGATGAACGTCATCCAAGTGAGTATCGCATTGCTTTATAGACGGGAACTGAAACGATGATGAAGTGAGAAACAAATTTCTAATATTTAGGAAACTTACATCCAGTTCGCAAATGTTGCACACCGAATCGCCATGTTCCTGGTGGCATTTTATCAGATGCTCTTGCTTGAAATGTCTCGAAGTGAAAGTGGTATTGCAGTACTCGCAAGTCCTTTGCTTCTTCACCGCCAAAAGGCTGTTTGAAGAAAATGAGACAGTATCAGCTAAGGCCAATGGCATGTACACTCCATTTTCTCTGAAATTGAGACATTTCGCTGATAGTTTCTATCAATAACTTACTTTGCTTCCTTTTGTTTCATTTTCGAAACTGGATCATAAACGACATGAGCCCACAAGTGATTAATGAACTCTGTTGCTGTCTTACATATTTTGTGGCAGATCAGCAAATTGTAGGAGCACTGAAACAATTATTTTTGATGATATTTTTTCTTATGACAATGTACTGACCACAAACTTTCCCTCGATTTTCTTTGTGCTCAGACGAGTAGAACGTCTGGATGGCTCGAAAGCTTCAGTCGCATCGAACATATAGTGTCCTTCATAAACTTGCCGATAGTTCGAGGCATTCTGTCCATTTCGGGTGCGTGAAGATGACGGTTGTGTTAATCGAGCTAACGTTACAGGGGATACTCTGAAAGGGAATAAAAACACATTTCAAGAACTACTGCGACTGAGAAACTAGATCAAAAACCGTTTCCGAGGTATCAGGAAAATGGAGCCGAAGCACAGCTATTTTTTGAAAATCTAGCATTCGGCACTCATTCGTATTTTAAACTTACCTGTCTCCAGACTTGATACCACAATTGGACGGGAGAACTTTCATTGCTGAAATCGGAGCGTTTGGCGAAGATGAAACAATTGGTCCTAATGGTTTGGAGATCCTCGCGATAGGCATATTCACTCGTTTCGAAGCTGACACTGCTGCTGGCATTCTGTGGTTCACGGCAGCCATCGGTGCTATTCCGATTTTCCCCAGATCCAGCGGTTTAAAAGCGGAGATATGCGCTGTTGCTCCTTGTACGGTGTTTCTGAAGTCGATATTTTTTTTATAGACATAAACTATTCACAACCTACCTGCTCGAAATGCTTGGCATCGGGTTGGGTCGTTTCCTTTCGTTCACAGGCAGAACCTCGACGATATCATCGTCCGAATCCAAAGTGATGACATCTTCAGCCATGAATCTTGTTTAACAATCGCGTTTAGGACGCAGATAACCTGAAAACGCAATGTTTTCAAAAAACCGAGGGAATGATTTGAGAGAATCGAATTTCCGATATCGTGGTCACAGCAGTGAAAACGGCGACGTTGGGTGTCTGTGAGAGACGCAGAGAGGTTAGAGAGGGGAAGGGTGCAAAAACACGACACACTCATATGAGCTCATAAGCAACGAGCGTCGCGGTAGACTTGCACAAAAAGCTCAAGCCGGAATGATGGGCTTATTGATGAGACGGAATATAAATTTGTTCGTCAGAAATGCCTCAAACATATTATCCATCCGTAAACCTTTGACTATCCGCAATAACGACACTCCGCTGTTCGGAAGTGCGTTAAATCGAAAATATCAAAAATTTCGCCCGCGAAAAACTTTTTGCACTGCGGTTCTTGAAAATTGTTTTCGCAGGTGAAGATTTTGATAGTCTCATTTATAGCGCATTGCCGAACAGCGGACTGTCGTTATTGCGCACAGTCCATACACCCAAAACGCAAGCCAAAAGGTATCTACAGGATCTTATTTTAAACTAATTACTCTTCGTACATGCGAACGAACTCAGCTGCACTCCACAATGTGAAATCTTCGTGGGTCTCGCAGCGAATATTCGCTAGCGAAAACGCAATCACAGCTGGACCATTTAAATCCCTTTTTGAATATTTTCTATCATCCATTCACCGGTGACCTACCGTCGACTAAAAAAGATTTATGGGGTAATTCACGGAACCAGAAAAAATAGGAAACAATTGCGCGAAAATTCGGAGACGGAACCAATCTGGCTGAAACTTCATTAGCGAGAATTGTAGGGAATCTTCTGCCAAAGTTTGAAATCAAAAAAATCGAGTTTGAAAATTTGGCTGAAAATTTTCAAAGTCGATTTTTTGACCCCAAACTTTGGCAATATGTTCCCTATATATTTTCGTCAATTTTCCCTGAATTTTCAGTTGGATTGGTTTAGGCTCCGAATTTTCGCTGAATTTTTTGCTGGTTTCGTGAGTAACCCCATTATGCATTGATTTGTCGTAGAAATTTTATTTAGAATAATAAATAAACATTGCTCGTTAACGAGTTCTGTTCATCGTTCATATTAATCGTGATAATATTCAGACAATTAAAAGCTTAAGATATTTACTTGTGGTTGCAAACCATGATTTTTAATAAGAAGACAAAACGAATCTAATAAATTTAAAAACTAACATTTTAAAAAAATATTGAAAACACATAAGGAACATGTCGAGAATTGGTCAGCATGAATCAATCAAACTTTTCTATAAACAGGATGCAAATGTTTAGAACAGTCCAAGTTGTCCTTATCAACGAGATACTCATAAATTATTTCGAAGACGTACAATGGTATCTTGTCTCTCTTGATCATCGCGGCACTCTGGAAATGATTTTTCTTTTAGAAAACAACGAATTTTTGATACCTGAGGATTCCATTTGAAATCTCTGGATGCAAAAACTCTGTTCGGATCCAGAGTTGTAATCTCAATATAATCAGTAATAGAATGGACGATCGCTCCACCGGCTTCCAATATCCCTGCTATCTGTTGTGTCTTCTTGTCATCGTGATGAATGACGCAACGCCAACCCGTGAAAGCACCGTTGACACGATTTTCCTAGAATGGATAACGGATTTTCGAATTTCTTATAATTAAGCAAACCATTCGCACAGAAGAAGTGATCGGCATCTCTTCGATTCTGATTCTCCAAATTTTACACACCGTCACAAGATTTTCGATAATCTTTCGAAGATCTCGCTCTTTTGGTGAGTCTTGATCAGCGGTCACTTTGGGAAGCTTGTCCAGGGTCCACTCGAACTTTTTCTCATCTATCCACCTTCCTGATGCAGTGCTTTTCGTTATATATTCCGGTGTTAGACACCACTTTCCTGCAGCAATTGAGCTCAGTACCTTAGGTGTTCTCTGCATGTTGCTCGTGACCAGATGAGTCACATCTCGATTAAAATCCTTCTCGATTTTTCCTCCCAATTTCAGGATTGCTCCTTGGAGTTCGGATATTTCCTGGAATGAATGGTGAACTGAAAGTAGAGGAATATCTTCCTACTTGTGGACTCATATTGGATATGCTCAGCAAGAAATGAGGACGCATTGCATATTGGCGATTGAGTTCTTCGTGTTCCTGATTCTGTTCAGCGAATGACTCGTCCATGGGCATAAATCTAGTAGAACGTTCTACATTTCTCACTAACACAGGAGTCTGGAAACACGAGCTGAACTCAATTATCACTGAGATCGAACTCCTACACTGGAAATAGTTCGTCGATTCTCTGCAACATTTTGCCTTTGTTTCAGAACATCACAAGTCATCTGTTCATCATCGTTCTCCTTTCCCACTCTACGTCCTGTGTTGACAACGGCTTTCCGTAAAATGCTTCCCACTCGCGAGTTCGTCATTGACTCTTGAGTTTCTGTCTGCGGCGACTCCATGTTGTCAATATACTCAGCCACGCCTTCCAGGTGGAGACTGCAAAAGAAAAGCCATTTCTGCAGTCATAAAAAAAAAATTTCAGAATCGGCAAGCTTGTAAAAAACTTACTTCATTTTGTACGGTTTCCTGAGATCTGGAAAGTATGGATTCTCATATGGAGCAGTAATACTTCCTCTTCCTTCGTTTCCAGTATTCGCTGGTCTATCTGGAACCTTATAGACCTCCTCAACTTCTTGTTCCATCTCCTCCGTCGACTCTTCTGTTTCTTGTACACACTTCATCCACACATCATCTTCTCGTTCGAATCCAGATAACGGCACACTCATTTCTTTGTATAAATGCTCCTCCAAAGATTGAAGTTTACAACGACTCACGCTGGCTATGATCCATGATAGATCGGCGGTACGGGAAGCATACTGTGGCTCGTCCTTCATCGTTCCATGTCCGACCATGATTTTGTAGGCGTTGGAATCCATATTTTCAATGACTATTCCACCATTAGCTTCGATGATTTCCTTTACAAATGCGATGACATGCTCATAACCATTTCTGAGAACGAATCGACGGTTTTGGAAAATCGGAATAGGAGGCCTGGGGAGAGGCACTAGAAGGGCGTGATTTTGGAAACGAGGGCAGAATCCCTTAGCGATGCAGGTATCCTGAAAAAAAAGTATTGATTACTTTGAAAAACACTTTTAGATCCGTCTTACGATATAAAGGGTAGTGACGACAAGGTCGTAGGAGAGCAGAGTGTGAATCGGCGCTGAATGCCCGAATACGACATATTGTGCATTTTCTGGGTTCTTTTCAATTTTCCCGTCATTGTCTCGAATTTGTTTCCTCAAGGTGGCAACATCATTTTCTCCAAGGGATGGATGAACGAAGAATGTCTTTGATCTGAAAAGAGTGGATTTTGAAGAACTTAGTTTATGAAAGACATAAATATAGTCTTTTCTTGTTATCCTTCTTCTCAGATTTCAACATATTGACCGATTGTCTATCATGATGTGTGCTGAAACTTACGAGAAAGCGAGAGGGCAAGAAGTGGCGTTGGAAAGGTTGGGATCTTGGATTTTTTGTGTACGCTGCGATGAGTTTGACGAATAAATAGCAATTTCGTCTTTTTGTGACTGAGAATCTTCCATCAAAACTTCCGACCATCCAAAATCTGTAGTATTATTTTTAGGGAAAAAAACACACACGTCTTAACTAACCATCTACAGGAAGCAAGCTTCTCTGCTTCACAGATTCTACAACCCATTGCTCAGTGACTACACTTATGTCCTCCTGTTGCATTATCTTTCTGATAGTTGCACGTTCGTGTTGATTGGGAGAAACGACGACAACATGAGTGGCAGATTCGAATCGAGAAACGCGGGTAGCGCCTGTTTCGTTGAAGAGACGCACGTAGCTTTCAGATTTCTTTTCGTCCAATCCGATCATGTAGAATATGCAATTCTGAAGATTTCGTTTTTTCTGATGAAGAAAACTATAACTAACATCGAAAAGCTCTCTGAGTTCGCTATCCACCAACTTCCTTAAGTCGGTAATAGGATCTGCGGCAGTATCAACTTGACTTTGAGTTGACACACTCGGAGTGGTTGCAAAGCGAGCCATGGGAACGGCATTATTCCGTAGAGTTGGAGTAAGGCTGAAAAATCTATATTTGGGAAGTTCTAACTTCCTGACTTTAATAACTTACAACTGATCACTCTTTCTCGCTCCTAAGATCCTTCCGATCGTGCTATCGGAATCGATAGTGGTTGATGCCACATTTGAAGTAGACGACATTGAAAGGAAAGAAGATCCCGATTGACGACGAGAAGAGGATGCTTCTACTGGTGTCATTGCAGAAGACATGTTGAACGAGGACGCATTCAAGCGACCTCCTGGTCCAGCAATCGAAGAGACATCTGGCACACTTTCAGACATGATCGCATCTCGTTTGGGAGTTGATGATCTGATATGTTCTGCGGAGAGATATTTCGGGTGGTATTTTCTAAAATACATTTTTGTGGAGAAAAAATTAGAACGAAACCCACGCTTCTAAAATCAGAGATCCTGCCTCGATGCATTTCCTGATCCATCTCGTCTGAACCACACTGATTGATTTCCATTCTGTCGCTTTCGCATATTTCTGCCCACTCGTTTTGTCTGTGATCAAATGACTGCATTTACTTCTTGACATGTTTCCAGGAATTTTTCCACCGTGCTCTTCGACTAATTGAATCAAATTGGCACGATCTGCTCCATCAATCGAGGTCACTGCCATCTCCTGTTAAACAGTTGTTTTTGAGGGGTAGTGTTAAAAGGAGATATCATCTTACCAGCCCTTCGAAAACTCTCAATTTGAATGTATTGATGGCATCGTTACTGAGAGCACTGAATTTCCCCATTGCCGTTTGTGATGTCTTCCACAAATCATCAACCCATTCTTTTCGCATCAGGTGAATGGAATTGCTCACAGCCACCTGAATTTCCATGTAAATTAACTCAACGACAATTGAACCTTCTACCTTATACTTCTCCGTTTGTTTCGCCATTCCAGCGATAAGATGAGTAGATTCATAATAGAGAACACCACTAACAGCTCCATTCATCCAAGCAATTTTTTCGCAAAGTTCTTTCTGGAAAATAAAAGTATTTAGACTTGCAGCCGGGTTCCTGTTTACTCTTTCTTCTGGCTCAATCGATGTAAAAGTTACTTTGGCTCCTTCGAAAGCACTTGAAAAAATGGGATGAGTCCATTGTGGTAATGGTTTCAGATCGTTGAGACATTCAAGAACGATTGGTGGACCATAGAGTCTGCGAAGAATCATTTAACTTCAAACATTGAGTGACGCCTGACTCACTTTAGCTTATTTGATTGCATTTTGCGAAACAGATTTCCGCGAAAACATGGAAGGACATAAAAGTCGTCTGATGATTGGATAAGTTCCACAGATTCTGAATTGATCCATTCTGGCATAACACCTGCACTTTTTGCAATCTAAAATTAATTACTATCTTCAATTTACAACGGAATTCTCCCTACCTTGAACAGCTCAGTGATGTTTTTAATTTCTTGTTCTGTCGGATTTCCGTCTGAGGATTCGACAAAATACAATGTGAACGTCGAATCTTCTTCATCGTCGTCGCAGACTATCGAATCTTCTTGCATTCGGCTGCTCTGAAACTGTAAAGATAAAACGGGAAGTTTTTTCAGAGAATAACTCACTTCATTCTTTTTCGCCTTTTTGGGAGCCGGGGGAGCCAACATTACGAAGAAGTTGATATCAGAATTGAAACTCAAATTTAAATCAGAAAATAGATCATTTCAAAATTGACAGTTTCGCGCGGAGAAATCATGCAGAAATCGTGCAGCCGTCTGCGTCTCCGCACTCTGTTGACTGAAGAAGAGTCTTCAATTTTCCCTACAGTCAGCAACGCAGTGCACTGCAGTGTTGAAATTTCATGACAACATTGGAACTTTTATGAATTTTTAAGGGCAGAAGCTTGAAGCAGGAGCAAAAAAGAAACAAAGTTAAAAAAAACTGCTGTCGATATCAGAACAATATGATTCTCCAACAGAAAAAGCTCTGGAATTCTTGGAATGCTTTAGCTAAAGAGCTTCAGGACAAGTTCATTCATGAAGTGAGACCAAGATCTTAATATTTTGCGGACTTGAATGGAAATCGCAGAAATTTGTTGACCCATTTTGAAGGACATGACACCTCTTTAAAGAGAGCTCTTTGAAAATCCGATGGGATACCCTGAGAAAAGGTTAAAGTGGTGAACACGTTTTTAAGAACGCTCTATAAATAGCGATTGAAGTTTGATTTTCGGTTTATTTCGAGAATAGAGTTTTTACTGGGCAGTCAAACATACGAGTGAGAAACAGGCACACTACAGTAAGAAAACATTTCGCTCATTGGAATTCACTCATTCCCGATTTCAGTAATATGGCACCACGAACTAGGAATATCTCCAAGAGGACCGTGGTTCCAACCATGAAGAAGCTTTTGGAGCCCGATTGTGCCGACACGGTTTTCAATTTCGAAACTAATGAATTTCCGATGAAGCTAGAACTGAGCTTCTCCGACTTTTTCGAGAAAATCGACGAGCTCGTTGCTGGGGTTGCAGAAAAGTTGGGACCATCGATAGATGTTAGAAATGCGCTCAATACATTTTTCGAGGTCGAACACGTTTTGTATTACTGTAGATGATCAACAGATTTCAGGGTATTCTTCGACCAGTACCTACATGTCCGATCAAGCTTCTCGATCAAGCTTCTGGCCAAAAAGTACAGACACCACAAAACGACACACTTAATCTTCTGGAGACATCGATTTCATGCACTGAACCTCAAAAAGAAGTACTGATGGACGTCGATGAAGATTCGAACAGAACCTATGACATTTTCGGAGTTCGAAGTGAAACATTGACATCTTCGGAGGACGATCTGGACACGACTGCAATATCTGAGGCAACGACACAACTGGAGGAGATGTCTTTGAACGATGACTTGATCATGACCACTCCCCTTCATACGAGCACTCCACTCAAGTCAGAGGATGTTAGTTCTGAGTCGGAAGCTTCTATTAGTGTGATTAGTCCACCCAGAATGATCGTTCGTGAGCCGCCGAGTAGTAAGAGCGAGCATGCCAACAGTCTTCGCAGCAAGTTTTTGATGACAAAGAGAGAGAAGCTTCGGGAGGAAAACGAGAAGAAGGCAGCAAATGTTTTGGAGCAGAATCGTCTTCTTGAGCAAAAGGAAGGTTTTTCGCGTCACGGTGCATCGTTGAAGAGAACCGAAGCGTTCACTCCGAGTAGTAGAGCAACGAAGAAGACACGTGTTCATCTTTTCTCGAAGGAAGATAAGCCACCGAAGTTCAATGAAGTATTGGTGAGCCATGTTGAAATGTCTAAATTCAACTTTCATTTTCAGATCACCTGTCATAAACCTGAAACCAGTACTAATTCTATCAAGAAATCTCGAGCCAAGAATAACGAAAAGTCGTGCCAAGTAACACCGGAACGCAAGAATTATTCTGCTGATTACGGTATCGATGATTTGCACAGTGGAGGAGAAACCGATGATGAAAGCGATCCACGCAAGCCCATTCCTAAATGGGCCCATTCGGATAGGGTTAAGAAGAATGTTCGCAAGCAGATTGAGAATCCCCCATTCGACGTTGATAAGTTTTTCGGAACAGTTGAAAAGGTTTGAAAAAGCTGTCGTTAGAGTTCATAATCTGTCTGTTTTCAGCCTGACCTTCGTGAAATTTTCGGTCACAGCCACTAAAACATAATTCGGGCTTTGTCTTCGTGTTGGGATAAGAAAGCTCGTGCCTAGTGTCTTCTAGTGATTGCATTGATAAGGAATGAATGATCATATAGTTCATTTTTCGCGATTATTAAGTTGAATTATTTTTTGTCCAATTTCGAATCCAGTAGGGTTTCCACTCGAATCGAAACGAAAACGGTGATATAGCTTATCAGTGAGCTTATCTGATACTAGAGCTTTTCCACCGATGGGACTCTCATGATATACTCGTCCCGTCGATGTCATTGATAGTGTTGATGGCTGAAAAAGTGAACATTTTCGAAACAAAGTCCTTGGCATTTACCTGAAATGGCTGGAATAGTGTGGATTGGCCTATGCGAAGGGACTTTTCATCTGAATCTAATTCGGTATAAACATATGGTGTATCGTCACATTTCAGAAAGTTTCGCTCGATTCCGCAGAGACTGACCCAAGGGAAAGAATCCTGAAGAATCTCTAGATTTCTATATTACTGGTAGGACTACGATACCTGGTATCTGTCCGTTGTGTTCTTTTTGATTCTCGAGTAGAAAAAGTTGAGAAAGGGAACATCTGAAATAGAGAGCACACTTTTTCTCCTTATTAATCATGTACCTTTGTATGCAGCAGTGAAATTTTTCATTCTGGAATCATCGAGAAAAAGGAAACCATTATGACTCACAAAATAAAAATATTCTCTGAAAATTCCATTTTCGAAATTAGAAATATCCCTCTCAAAGTACCTTATTTTCCCATTGTACTGTCCTTGAGTATACAGAGCTCGTGAAAGTGTCATTCTTCAATTTGTCACAACTAGATTTACGCTTCGGGTGTATGTATAAAATACCGTATGCGTCGAACAATTGACTCATTGAGAAAAGCGAATCAGATTCAAAATCTACATTTATTCACTCTGAACCAAATGAAAAAGCAACAGAAGAAAAGGAAAAATAATTGCTACGAAAATTCAAGAAAGTCCCAAGACAAATCGTTCTAAAAAATGTTCCATCGAAAAGATTGACAAAAGATTAGAAAAGACGGAAGTCTGACTTCTTTCCTTGTTCCTTGTCGAACTCTGGATCTTGGGCAACCTGAAAAACAATGGCCTCTTGATTTTATTTTAAAAATGGAGACAAAAATCAGCGAAAAACACTAACGTTCTTATAGTATTGCCAATCCTTGGACAACGGCTTGTCTCCTTCGAGTGGTGATTTGGACATGTGGAACTCATATGGTGGCTCGTAGTTCTTCTTATCTTGGTAGAACATTCCCTTCTTCCAGAAGGCATAGTCGAACTCTCCGTTAGCTAGCTTCTCCTTGTGGTCAGCGAGCTTCGCGGAACGCTCTTCCATGATCTCTGGATGACGACGCTCCCAAATCATTCTATGCTTTTGCTTCATGTATGCGTCGCGAACATCAGCTTCTCCTCCCAACTCTCCATATTTGATGAAGAAGTTGAGCTCATTTTCTTCCATATCCTCGATCACCTTGGCGCATGGAGAATGATCAGGGTTGTTATACAGCATACACCGATCAACGCGCTGGCGAAGAGTTTGTAGAATAAACCCATCCACCATTTTGTCAAGACGATATTGTTCGTTTGCCTCGTAATAGCAGGCCTTGTCGTTGACTCCGCATTCGTCAATTTCAGGCACACGAGTGAGTTGCCGGTGATAGTAAGGAAGACGATTCTTGTTGTTCAGTGGTTGGACAACCGTCTCTGAAAAATTGAATCGAAGTGAAAAGTTTTGATTACATTTGAATTGGTGCAGATTCCAAAAAATTTATACCTCTAAACCAAGTAGCTGGAGCATCGAACGCCTTGTGAGCGTAGTATCGGAAACGGGGGTAGATAGATCCACGAGAATCGACGTCCCGGACTTTCCAGTAGGCATCCCAGGATGCTTTGTCGTCAGATTGACGCTGTTCCACCAAGTTCTCACCCATCCCTGGGATAAACTTTGAATATATTAATAATTTTACGAGAGTCAGATATAATATGCGCTGAAACGCAGTGAAGTGAATATCATACTTTGGAAGTTTTTTGATAGACGATTTTTTGAAATAAAAATCAACAAGAATAAAATTAACAACAACATGAGATAATAAAAACGATCAGCCGGAAACAGACTTCGTGAAACTGTTTTGAACCAACGAAATGAGCTCATCTTCGTCTATCACGAATTCAGATTTATTGATAACGTCATGGATCTTGATAATGTCATCAGTAGTTGAGGCGTTTATCCAAATTCTTCCATTCATTCCGACAGTGATTTCAAACTTGAAAAACTTTCCGATAGTTTGGAGAATTCTGCAGTTTGGATTGATCAAACGGCGGCAATGGTTCAGTGAGACCTGAATGAATTTAGTTTTACAGATTTTTGACGGGCTTCATTGAAGTTACTTTGAACATAAAGCCATCATGAAGTTGTCCCATTCCGCGAGCTCGCTTTTCGTCGTCTACGCATGTGAGTTCAGCTTCTGTTCTAGGTGTTGTGTCGAAAACAGTAGCATAAATAATATCGCCAGTTCTCAAATTCGGTCTGTTTCTTTTCGTCGCTCCTTCAAAATTGGTGAAGTTGATCATAGCAAACTCGGCAGTTCCGATATCTAAACGGAAGAAATCACCAGTCTTCGAAGTAACAACTGCGATCACTCGATCTCCTTCTTGTGGAATGTATCTAGAATTTTACTACTAGATGGAAAATTCCCAGAGTCTCACCTTCTACTATGCACACTGAGCCAGCACTTTCCTTCGTCGCTTCGATACGCTCCAGGCTGTGTCACGATTTTTTGGTCTTCGCGAAGGTTAATTCCATATCCAATAATAGAAGAATCACTTGAAGTTGGCTCATTTATCACATCACCGGGAAGATATACTGTCATCTATGAAAATTAAAAATTAAACAACATACCAGTAAACCGCAAAAGAAAGAGTTCGAAATAACTTGAGAATGAACGTTGGGGGATTTATTGATTGAATTTAACGCATATGAAGAAACTTAAAAAAGCAATATACAATACTTTAAAGCTCAGAGTATCTGAAAAAAAAAGTTACAGCAACGAAGCGGTTATCCAAACTCTGCGTTTTTTGCGTGAGAGTGTTTGCGGACTTGTCTACCGTACCTTAAAGGAGAACAAAATTAATCTGCTCTGTAAAGAAAGCATTTGCAAACAAATGCATTTTTGCGAAGGTATAGAATTCTGTTTCTATATAGAAATAACAATTGCTGTATGCTGGAAAAAAAACATTAGATCTGATGTTTTTCTTTCAGAATACAGCAACTTTTGTTTCTAAACATCCGCACGAATCTAATATTAGAATCAGACATCAAGACATACAGTAGAACAGCTAGATTTGTTTCGCAATGACACAATTTCTTAGAGGTCAGAAGACAGCCCTAGAAAAATATGTGATTCTCCCTGAAAAACGTGAAAAAAACGTGGCTTTGAAATATCCACGAAAGTCTTCTCATGATTTACCATTAAATTCATCACTTGAAACTGCGAGGAGCGATGAAGGTGTTGTTCAATTTTTTACTGACATTTTAGAAGCGATTTCAGATCATTCTCGTGTTTCTCTCCCTTACTGCTGTTTGTCTTAATGCTCACGTAACCGACTTTTCTGTCTACATAAAGGGACAGTTTCTGTGCAATGAAGTGCCTTTTAAGAACTGGCCAATGGAAGTAATGGCTGAACATGACAGATGTAAGAAGACTATGTGGTCCACACTTTTAGCGACTTCCTAATTTTTAGTCAGATATGAGGATGACATGGATCGATTCACCAAGGAAAACGGAGAGTTCAGCATCAAAGCTTGGATCAAAAAAGATGCTTACATGATCCGACCATACATCATAATTCAACACAACTGCTGGGAGTCGAAGGAAGTTCCACACAAATGCTACCGTAAAATTATTCAAGTCCTCGAAGCACAATATGTGACTAAGGATTCTCAAACTCCCGATGAGAAGAAATTGTTCGATTTTGGAGTTGTCGACCTTCGATTCAAGCATCCATCAGAATTGCCAGTTACTTGCTGAAATCGCTAAACTTCACCTATCTCCATTCAAAAGTTTTGATTCCAACCAGTGTCTATTATCATAAAGTTATCCCATCATAAAAGTCTGATTTTATATTCGAAAATATGCAGTGCTTTGCTGTTTTACCCCACCGTGTAGGAGACGCAGAGAAAACGTCGTTTGGGCGGAGTCATTCCCCACAGAAAACATGACGGGCGGCGGAACCCGCGAGGTGTCGGCTGCTACTTTGACATATAGTCAGCGGGCGAGTTGCCTTCACCGAGACCATACTATACAGAATCATTTCTGCAGTATGTATCTCGTAATTCCCATCAAATTGGTAGAGATGCCAACTGCGATGAAAGGGAGACGGGCATGCCGCGAGCGTGAAATAGTCCTTCTGGACTTGATGACCGCACGGAGCCGATGAATTTTGGAGCCGTAGTGGCCTGCTCTTCTGAGCAGTTATTGGAACTTATTAGTGAAAAGGGTATCGAAATTATAACATCAGGAACACACAAAGACAACTCGAAATATGAGATTACAGATGATCTTCTTTCCAGCCACTCTACGTTATGAACCGCTTCTCTCGCTTGCTTCTTCTCTAGCCGACAATAAAATTCTCTCCACACCCTTCCCCTGCGTGCTGTGGTCTCTATGACAACCAGAGAGGCTCATTCGCTTCGATTTTCCTCTCCCCTCTCATTCTATTCGTTTCGTCCGTGTTTTCATCATGGAAGAGTCTCCAGAAGACGATCAATTGAGTAATCATCCGTCGGAGTCCACAGCCACACAAGAAGTGGCTGAAGATGGACCAGGCAAAGAGTATGAAATGTATACGAGGGTGAGTCACAACTTTCGAATTCCGCACAAAATTGTTGACTCGAAAGTTTAGTTGAATGTTTTTCAGAACGAGGAACTGGTTGACAAACTCAAACTATTGAACTATGAAGATGAATTTCTGAAGCTTGGCGTCGCCTACAAACCGATTCTAAAGTATCTGAATATTTAATCGCAAAAAACCTGAACTTGTTTTAGACACTACTTTGTGAAGTCTCGAAATGTGGGAGAACAGTTCTTCTTGTTCACTTCGTTGGCCATCTGGTTGGTTAAAAAATCAGGAGAGAACTCATACAATATGCCTCAAGAGGTAACAGAGAAACTTTTTTAAAATGTTGATTCGGTTTCAGTTCGATGATCCAAACTCGACGATTGCAAACATAATGGCGGCGGCGAAAACGAAGGTGGGTTTCGGTGTCGAGGATTTCTGAATATTGTAAACTTTTTTGGGTTTCAATGAAACACGGTAAATTTCTCGGCTAAATAGTTTGAACTTTTTTTGGGCTCCGCGACGTTTGGCAACTGACCATTTCGCAACTGGACAGTTCGCAACACGTTTATTATTTTATTCGAATTTTTCAACTGTGAAAAATTCACGTAGTTGCGAAACGTCACAGTTGCGAAATGGTCATTTGCCAAACGTCGCGGAGCCTTTTTTTGCCAACACGCTTAAAACGATGAACAAAAAGTTGAGCCTACAGGGCACCAAAAGCACAAAAATATAGCTCTGAAGGGTAGATGAGTAATCGAGTTAGTGTAGGGGGAGAGCTTTTTAGGCTCAGGGTTACAACTTCCAGACAAAATTTTGGACCTCTTGTGACTTGAAAGCCAGATATTTTTGCTCACCGTTTTCGACATGTCAAGAAGTCTCAATGAGCCAATTCTTACAAGAAGATTGCATGGGTTGAACTTTTTCTCGCAATCTCGATCAAGGTAAAATCGACTTTATAGATTTATCTAAGCGTAAACACAAAAATTGCTCGTCGTGAGGTACAACTTTGCGAGGTCAAAACTAGAATCACATGAACATTTTGCTGATTTTCATTCTAGGTTCTCAATATGTAAAGCCGAGGAATCTCCTTGTAATGTACAACTAAACATTGACTGTGCAAAAAATTTTATTTGTGATTCAAACTTCAAAATATGTCCATCATCAAAAATTCGAAAAGAAATCATCTATTCATCGTCCTCCTCGTCACCATCCTCATCATCATCTCCATCATCATCAGCTCCAACTCTTACTGCATCTCTTTTGAACCTTTCGAATTCCACCACCTTCGCACGTCCGTCAGAATGATGACGATGGACAGAAGCAGCATAGGCAAACGAGAAGATAATAAGAAGAATTAGAAGAAGTCTCATGTTTGGTACTCAGTGGGAGGTCTTCTATTCACCAAACTCACCACACTTTTATACTGTTTTTTCGTTGACTTCTGATAGGAAAGGCTATAGATCAAAAACAGTCTCGAAACAAAGGTATCAATAGACAGAGGAAAGGTCAAACACGTCAATTCTAGGTTTTCAACCATGAATCACATGCTGGTCATTGGGCGGACATTGTGTAAGAGGGAGGACGCATGTAGTTTGAGATGTAGACGTATCAGATTGATTCGGTAAAGACTTTTCGATTTTTTACACTCCAAAATAGATCATGTTTGTCGGATGGTGGATGGAAAAAAAGGGGCTCTGTTCAATGATTACGTAGTGCTCAATTCACCAACTTTGATGGTTTTCAGTTGAAAAAAAGGTCTCAGTTACTTGATTCTCCTGAGAGTCAGCGGGTGTTTAGAGCAAGTCAGGATTTTCATTTTTGTCGTTGACAGAAAAAAAAACGGAACCCCTTTTCAACTGCTCAAAGATGACAACTTTCCATTAATAATAATTTAAAGGAATTCTCCAATCATTTAATTTTTCGAAATAACCCGTAATAATCATGACAAGCAGCCGAGTGACTAGAGAGTGCAACCATTTTCTCCCTCTTCGAAATCAGTGGATATCAGCTGATGAATGTAGATGTTCCTATAACTCTTGTACGTCACGAATTCACTTGCCACGTTTGTACACCGGAGTCCTGGGAAAGCGGGAATGTTACAGTACTCGGGTCCTGAAACAGGTAATAGTGTTGATGGATAGTTCGGGAAAGGATACCTCTACAAGTTCCGATGTCCTTCATACTGTAGAAAATTCGATTGTAGCACACCTCGATAAGAGGGTAGTAGAGGGATACTTTGGGAAGGCGAGAGTAGATCTGAGAGGATTTTAATAATAACGATGAAACTAGAAACACAGTCTTACCGCTTTCATGCTCCCTTCTGACACTCTATTCTTGAACTTTCTCTGAATTTTGAGACCATCCGAAACTTTATAAATTGCTCGTTTAGTTGCATTCAAATGGTAAGGATCAAAGTACGGAGGATTCGATATTTCTGAAATTGAAATGATTTTTTTTCAAAGTTCTCTATGAAGTTCGCTTACTTGATCTGTTGACCGTCGGATAGTCGGGGAACTTCCAAATTCTCAAGTGATAAAATGCATTCACATCGACAGGCATCACTTTCTGTTCGTAGCCCTCTTTGATAGAG
Source organism: Caenorhabditis sp. 40 LS-2015 (assembly GCA_900536305.3). Classification (NCBI taxonomy): domain Eukaryota; kingdom Metazoa; phylum Nematoda; class Chromadorea; order Rhabditida; family Rhabditidae; genus Caenorhabditis; species Caenorhabditis tribulationis. Next base: position 136,369 of record LR544699.1, on the reverse strand, counting down.
TAGGATCTGTGGATCCAGGTGCTGTCCACTCTTTCCGGGCGGACGACTAGTTTTCCCCATCTTTGTTCTCCCTGAAAAAGTTTTAAATGCGCGAGAAAGATTTAGAAGATACTTTTACTTACCTTGAATTTGATGGATGCCAATAGGGAAATCGGAGAATAAAGGGCAGGAGTGGTGGCTAGAAAAGTTAGTTTCCAGATCAATTTTCCCAGTCTCAAGAAGCAGTCTTTCTTCTGAAATTGAGCTCAACCAAAAACTCACAAGATTCAATAGAAGTCTGTGTCATATTATACACAACCGCTCCTGCCGTTGGAAACATATTGAACGCCTGCAAAAACGCCGATTTGCACTCTATTCCCCCAGGTTCCCAACATCTCCAACAATAGATCTTTTCGGAGATAGTTGGGATGGGAAAAGAGCGTATCAGAAGTGAACTGGATGCATTTTTGGAATTTCAACAAGTTTGACTATTGACTGACCGCTGTGAACTCTTCGTGATAATTTTTCCCGAGAATAGGAATCAAAACATCATCTGGATCCGGGAAGACAACGAATTCTGCCGATTCTTTGTACTGTAGAAGACAGTCAGTCATCGCTGACGCTTGATTTCGGAACTCCAATTCTGTATTCGGGTCGAACATTGGGGAAGCAGCACGAGACTCTCCGATTCTGATAGCCGGCCATGGAGAGATTCGAGTCTAAAAGGAAGATGGATTATTTGGGAGTTTAAAGAAGGCAGACTTACATTTTTATTCTCTTTGATCAATTTGAACAAATCAGTTATCATAGATCGGACATAGAAATGCAGAAAAGCTCCGTAATGAGAATATATCTGAAATTTCTGAAGTGAGAACCAGAAATAAGATGAAACAGAAGATACCTCAACGGTAGCCAAAAGAAGTTGCCATCGTTCGTTTAAGAAGAGAGGAGAGAAACAGGCAACCACTTTTTGAGGGGTTTGAAATGGGGTTCGTAAGGAGAGCTGGAATGGGAATCGAATGGAAAATTAGTGAATCCATTTCCACACTATTAGTCAAAGAGTTTTAAATAAAACGGAGACAAATTGACCGGATTTATCTAGGTTTCTGTAGCATATAGAAAAAAAAGTCATCTAACAAAATGATCATGTCGAAATGAACACAGTTTTGTTAGTAGGCCGCTTTTTGACATCTATTACAGAAACCGTGAAAAATTTCGTCAAAGTGAACGATCTTCTATTATACAATTCACGACAGTGAGGATTATGAAAGTTAGACTGCAACTTACCTATAACTAATTTTTTGTTGTTGTAAATTCAGTCTAAAGTGAACTTAACTCCTTTTGATGGGTATACTAACCTCCATTCCATCCTTTTTATTTGTTGACAACTTTAGAAGTACATGATCTTCTGGCACCTGTCCCACAGCTATATATGGAACCCATTTGCAGAAAAACGGAATCGTATTTATAACTGGCTGAATTTTGAATTGAACCTCCACATTTCCTTGCATTGTCTCTGCCACCACATTCAATGTGGAGTATTTCAAATGGAATACTTGAACTGAATTGAATAAAATCACTGCTGTATTAGATGGGAAGCTCTTCGAGTTTTCATAATAGGTAGTTGATAAGACAACGATGTCGTCGTTTCTAGCCACATAGTCGTGAAGAATATGGTTATGCTGGCGATCGAATATTGTAAGGCCTGAGAGAAAATAGGTGACGATTTCAGGAAGAGGTCAGTTACCTGCTAGAATAGTGACTGATATCAGGAAGCCTAAACAGACAATTATGAATATAAACAACCTCACGAATCGTTTGCCTGGAAAGTTTCAGCTTTCGATTGATTGATTTTTGTCAGTCAAACCTTTGAAAATGAGTCGACAGCCTTCTTGAAACATCTCCCAATGAAGAAAAAAGGCAGAAAATAGTGCGTTGAAGGGAATAAGAAAGGAGGGGGAATCTACGTATTGAAGAGTTTCCTTCCTTTCGGAATAGAAGATCCAGATAAAATCTTTTCCGAAAAGGTTTCATGCCCCGTCTCCCCTTCCTATTCTTCTTTGTGAATTGCTATTTTTGTATCCTTCAGAAGACATAGGTACGTCTATTAGGTACAAAAACTTATATGGTCAAATATAATGGTATGGTATTCAGAAGTCTTGTTTGAAGCTTTTGAGAGTTTCGAGAGATTTCGGATTCTCCTGGGTCTAAAAAAACCGGTTGAAAACTAGGTGCTGGAAAAATCAAATTTATCGTAAAACATCTTTTTTTTTCGAAAAGATCAAAAGAGCGATCTTGTAGGGCGTCTCGATCGACTTCACAGCGGCAAAGCTGAAATCTGGAGCTGGCGAAAATGTGATTTCAATACTGAATGCTCTCGCTGACGCAGCTTTGGTTCATGTTGGGTTTCAATGGCAAAGGTATTCAAAGGACTATTTTCAATGGAATTTCTGAAATTTTCAGAATGGTTCCTCCAAAAGAGGAAGACGAGGATACTGCAGTTGATGAGCAGGACGATGAGGATGACGATGATAATCTGGAAGAGGAGCCGACGAACTTTTTGGAGGATGATGACGATGATAACGTCATTGAGATCGATCTGAAGGCACAGGGATTGGTCACAGAATCAGTAATTCCCATTGAAGTAGATCTTCAAACTAATAATAACTTATTCAGAAGAATCCACTGCAAAGTGTTCTCCAAAGCACAACTGATTCAGTTTCATGGAAACAAGAAGTTGAGAGAGTGGCGCCCCAATTGAAGATCACGTTGAGACAGGATGCGAAGGATTGGCGTCTTCATTTGGAGCAGATGAACTCGATGCATAAGACAGTGGAAGGAAAAGTTGGAACTGTTGGGCCACATCTTGATAATGTAGGTTACCAAGCAGAACTTTCAAACCTGAAAACTTTTCCACTTTACTACGACGTCTTTTATCTCGGTTTGAGAATTTCCAAAAGCTGTCAACTAAAAGGAAGTTTTCGTCATAAGAGCTACATTTTCTTATTGAAAGTTTTTTGAAATGAATTTCGGTCGAGATGAATGTTCTTGTAGTCTTCTTCGTTCCATCGAATCGTTTGTTTCAGATGAGCAAAGATATCGCGAAAACTCTGGAGCGAATTTCCACAAGAGAGAAGTCCTTGAATACTCAATTGTCGAGTATGATGAGCAAGTTCAAGAGAGCCACTGATACGAGAGCTGAGCTCAGAGAGAAGTACAAGTGAGTCAACGGACCGAGTACCTTCAGAGAGCACACATATTTTCAGAGCAGCATCGGTCGGAGTCAGCTCGCGAACTGAAACTCTCGATCGAATCAGTGATGATATTGAACAGTTGAAGCAGCAAATCGAGGAGCAAGGAGCAAAGTCGAGTGATGGAGCTCCGTTGGTGAAGATAAAGCAGGCAGTGAGCAAGCTGGAGGAGGAACTACAGACGATGAATGTTCAAATCGGAGTTTTGGAGCAGTCGATTCTCAATACTTATTTGAAGGACCATTTCAATTTCAGTGCAAACCTTCTGAATATCATGTGATCTGAAAATGTCTCTTTTGTAATGGTCTGAATCTCAAAATAAACTGATGTATTCCCTCATTCTTCTCGGAAATTATGACGTCTCGTCTAGTCGTTTTCATCCGAAAAGACGAAAGCCAAGGGGCTGAATCCGGCCCGAAATCCCGTGGGCTCAATTTCTCAGGGAAGAAAGTTTTGCGCTTTTTCTCTCCTCTCTGACACCTACTAACCTACAAAATATCTTTTCTGTATGTACATATGTGCCCTTGGCGAAAAAGAAAACTTGACTAATGAGCATTGGGCGGCACAGAGACATATGGGAAGAGCTCTGAGAGCCGCCGAGGGTGACAAGTTTTCGAAACTTTCCATCTTTTTGTGACACGCTGATTGGAGCCAGCTGGAGAGAAGCGGGAAAGTGTTGCGAAACTGAGAATTACGATGGGGTGGGAGAAGTGGATATAGTTTGATCCTAAGCTGCAATCGAAGTGAAACCAGGAGTAGAAACTCTTTTCTTGAAAAATGAGTTATCAAAACTTCATTCGATATTCATAAAAAGCGATTAACATTGAAGAATGAAGATCGGAAGAAATTAGGGTTAGAAGAAAACGGGGGGAAAAAGATCGATTCGTGAATGATTTGAGAATGTTTTGGTTCAAGGTGTTTGGATTTTGACGTCAATTCGGAAAGGGAAGTGGGACTAGTGCATGAGAAACACGGGAACCCGTAATAAGCGAAATTAAGAGAAAACCTATAAAATTATAATGCGAAAAAACTCTTTTAAGTTGGGGTCATTTGTGAAAATTGGTATTGTAGAAAAAGATCACAGGCGACGAACTAGAAACAAGGAAAAGCAAGAGAGAGCGGGAGAGAAGAAGAGATTTAGAGAAAGACACAGGATCGAATAAAAGGAAAACAAGAAGATGTTCCTAGGCGAAAGACACTTCGTAACGGCATGGGATATCAGTTAGGTAAAGGCGGGAATAATTGGGTCCCCATCCTTTTCCCACCGATATTACCAGATTTTGTTGAGCAAGTGCGGGGTCCTGGAAAACATTGAATTGAAGATTTTTGGAATTCTGGATTCCTAAATAAATGGAGATGCTCAGTTTCTCCTTCGCGTGAATTTTCTTTCATAATCTGGATCAAAATAAAATCAATCCTACAGATTCAGAGTCAGCCCTGAAAAATTGCGAAATTTTCATGATTTGAGTTACAGCACCGCTCAAAAGTATATAGATGTTGATTATTTTTCGTTTATAAATGAAAACTTGGAGCAGCTGAAAAACTGAAAAACTGGTTTACCACTACCCGATTTAAAAAATTGTGATCTTATTAAACAGATCAAGATCTTCAGCTTTGCAGTTTACAACGTTTTTCGAAAATCACAATAAAGCCAGTTAAGGCACGTTGTAGTCACGAGAATTGTTGTCTACAAAAAGGAAGTTCTTGATTTGTTTAATACGCCCACGAGTTTTTGAAAGAATGTGATAGTTTTGAACCCATTGTGTCAATTTTTGTTTAGAATCGGAATCTACATTGACCCAGATTATGTGAAAAAGTTTAACCCTAGAACTTGAGGAAACTCCTTGTGAGGTAATGGATTTTCAAGGTATGGAAGTTGAGAAAAAACATTTTTTGAAACTCCCGCTAAAAAAAGACATTAATTACCTTGCTGGGCCTTCGCACTTTGGTCCGTTCACTTGCGGGTGCTGATGCGGAGACTTCTCCTCGATGTACTCGTATGCAGTATCCAGGTGATAACCTTCGAAGAGTATCCTTCGTTGATGATACATTTGGAGTCATTGATAGAAACAACGGGCGAGTTCCACTGAAATTCAAATTTCGTTTCGAAACTCCGAAATCCACCAACCTATTGTATAGCCAAACGTCTTCGGGATTCGTCGAACCGATCGGATCAGCTTGTCGTATCAGAGCGAAAGAAACTTCGTTCTTTAAATCCCAAGGACTACATTCTAATTGGGCGTCGTGGACTGGAAAGTTTCAAACATGAAGGATTCGAGTGAATTGAAAAACTGACCAGATTTCGATAGGACTCCAACAGCTGCGAATGCACCGTGCAGCCATACAGTGTCACCGATTTGCTCCTTCCGCTCATACCTCGTCATCTTTGCCCATGCTGGAAACGTTTTTTTCAGCTTCCACCATTTGCGTTCATGGACTTATATTTTTGAATTAAAGAAAAAAAACTAACATCGATTCGACTCGTGGTGATGATAATGTATCAGATCATCCGGATCCTGAGAACTCCTCGAAGTACACGGAGGGGAGTCATCGGGTATCGGAGGAGTTGCATTTGGCACTGATGGAGGAGGTCGATCCGGTAGTTCACCGGCCAGAATTTTGGGGAGTTTTGAAATTTCTGCATCGTGAGTGTCTGAAGAAGAAGAAGAATTTTTAGGAGAACTTCAAAAAAATTTAAAAAATTCCGAAAAGAGACTCACGATCTCGATGTCGATAAGTGATGTGTCCGTTTCCAATAAGTGATGATCTATGATTATTTTGATGAACAGATGAGTTCTTGTCCTCCGATCCATCATCATCACCACCGTTTGTTTCTGGCCTAATCCATAGAGCATAGTGATACGGGTTACAACAAGATACTGGAAACACTTTGTACAAAGTTTTCTCGAATTGTGACTCGAAACCCAAAGGGCAATGAGTTTCATAAACCAACACCAGGTTCTTCATTTTTGTGTTTGCAATGTTTGGCTTATCAAGATTTCAAGATTTCAAAGAACTCACCAGTGGCATTATTAATGGTTACTCTTCCAAATCGACACCAGGGAAGTGCTTCTAATCGATGTAATGCTGCATCCACTTGTAAATCTTTCCATCGCCAAAGTTTACAACAAAGATACGGCATACTCATCGGGCGGTCGATTTGGGGGATTAGGCCTAGAAATTCTGCGTTTCAGACATATTCCTATAGGTCAGTTTTAGATCCGAGTTTGGAAGAATGTCTCAAACGTTTTAGTTGTTGTGTTGAAACTTTTGTTTTGAAGCTGAAGAGTTTGTGGACCCAAATTGACTGTGGGTTGATTTTCGACCACAAGTTGCGACTTCCATCACTTAGTTGTCGACTAACAAAATGTTTTTACAATGTTTAATTGATCAGTTGAAAATGCGGTAACACTTTGACGTTTGAACGCCAGCTACAACATATTCGGAATCTCATCTGACCAACTTCAGAACTCAGCAACACTCGCGTTCATAAAAGATGAAAACTCACCCGAATCTTCGTCCGGCGGATCTTCTTCTACCCGTTCATCCATCGGAGGACCTGGAGCGCACGCTTTTGAATCTACACCATCACTTTCGACTGCTTTTCGTATCACTTCCACGTCTTCTGCATCGAAGCCTCGCATCAGTCGGAGAAATCTTAAAGTGTCCGTTCTGATCATTACTCTCCACTCAATTCCGATACCTCCTCCTGGCCCTCCGCTCATCTGAAGTGACGAGAAGACGTCGCCGCCAGAGTCTTTCGACGTGTCGCCGTCTCTCGCTGAACACACACCACATGCCACAATCCATCGTGGTGCATGCCGTGATGTGTTGGGAAAACACACACAATCAGCGATACGGTACGGGTCTTCTGATGACGATGGATGGGATGAATAGTGTGTGAAGAGGGGAGAGACGAGGCAGATGATGTTATCCAGATAGCCCCTCTGAAAATGAAGATTTGTTGAAAGTCTTAGGAAGTTGAGAGAATGTACGAATGAAGGTACAAATCTTTACGAAATGTTGCAAAGTTTTTCTGAAATCTAGAAAATCGTGAATGAGATCCGATGACTCCGCCCACATTTTCGTGTAAACATCATAAAATAGGAGCGGAGTGTCTGTTTGAAAGAAGTCGTAAACACTTGACTAATACCCGGAGAGAAGCAAAAAAAAAGAAGAGGAAAGAGCAGACGGAACGAAAAAAAGAAATAAGTAAATCATTTCGTTCCCGTGTTCTTCAGCTCTCTTGTTGTAAGACCTTCTTTGTTCCTCTGCGTCTCTTCTCATCTAGATATTTCTATTTTTCGATCCTTCTTCTTAATACGATGATGAGATCGAAAAGACATTTTTTTGCTGAAGGAGATGGAACGGAGTAAAAGTGCACGGAGCAAAAAGAGAGAATGAGAAACAGACAGAAAATGTCGGCGTCCATCTTTTGACGTTTCGGACGGATGGGGGGGACGGGGGACGAAATTAGCTGCCATCAATCACAATTTATTACCACGCAATATGAGCAAGAAAACGACAAGAGATTGAAATGAACGGAAAGACGCAGATGGAACAAGAAAAATTGGGGCCAGTTTTTGGGAAACAGGTGCACAACTGGTCAAGATGGATGTGAAGGAGATTCCGAATCCGGTATCAAAGTTGACAAAAAGCATTTGAAATTCAAGCTCTGACCTCACAAAGCTGCTCCGACGTTTAAAGAAGCTCGCGTTAAATTTTTCAGTAAAAGTTGGAAACCGGATAGTATTAGATCTGACTCATGATCAATGTTAAATTTTAGCTCTCAGGTGGACAATGCCATTATTAGAGAGAAGATTGGATTTGGAACTTAGCTTGGATTCGAAAACCAACTTTGCGGCCATTTTTTAACCACTGCATATTATTGAGCGAATTTTGGACATTTGGGGAGAAGTTTGGCTTCTGGCATGATTTTCGTCGGATTTTTTGAGATTTTCAGCTCAAGAAATTCAGTACTACACGTTATGGATTTCGATCGATTGGCCACTTACATTGGACACCCAACAGGAAACTGAGTGGGGGGACCCTTAACCATAGACGACAACTTTGCGAGGTCTTAGCTCGAATTCCACGAATTTTTCACCAGTTTTCATTTCACAATCTGAATCTGTGGGGTCGAGTTTACATGGCGCCATACTTCGAGGAAAAGTTGAACCCAACCAGCCGAGGAATGGGTGAATTAAGAAAGTCAAAGGATACTTGGGATATCCCATAAACTTCCGAACATCCGGACACACCTAGTTCTAATTTTCAGGTTTCCATTCCCGGGGGGAGACCCTTCCCTCTAACCCCTTCTTCATTTGTTGTCTCTCAACTTTTTTGTTTAACTTTCAATCTTTTCCATTGTTTCACTCTTACTTTTTTCTCACCCCAAACGCACTCTGACTTCTGAGAGATAGCGAAAAGAGGGGGTGGAAAAAGTGGAAAAAAGAAACTGAGAAAAAGAAGAAGAAGAAGGAAAAGGGTGTGAAAAATGTTTGTAAATTTATCTCAGTTCATACAAACATCCAAACAACATCTTGAGTTCGAGTTTTGGGGTGAACCTGGGATCTCATTCAATTTCGGGAAAGTGATAAAGTCAAGAGCTTTGAGAATTCAAAAAACTACAAAAGTATATGGAAGTATTCAAGGTTCAAAATTGTTAAGGTTTCAGTTTTGCATTATAATCTTAGAGCAATCAGAATCGAACTTCGGCTCAAGAAAACTAACGAAATTCCAGCTTTCCAAAATTTGAATTCTCAGAAAAGCCCATTTCTCTCCAAACTTGTTCCCCGTAATTTTCAAAGAGAAGAAAGATTAAATAGGCCAAAAAGAAAAACAGAACAAAACAAGTGGGTCCCAAGCAGAGAATTAGAGAAAACTACGAAGAAAATGGCGGAGTTTTTTTTGGTGGTGGGGGTGACGAGCAAAAAAGTTTGTAAAATACGAAAAAGAGAGGGTGGAAAAAGGGGGCCTCCCTTCGACACCAAATTGGTGGGGGCGAAGAGTGTAGAAAGGGAAAGCAGAAGAAGAGATCCCAATCCGGATGGGAAGAAGAAAAACGGAAAAGGGTTGCGAAAAATTAGCGAGCTTTCTTCGACTGCTAGGTGGTTTGGTGCTAGTCTCGTTCCCAAGAAAGTTTTAGTCGTCATCGACTTCCCTTTTCCAGATCTTTCTTGTTGTTCGAAACCGAGAAGATGCAAAAACACTTTTTGGTGCGGGAGGATCAAGATTTTGAAGCGACTGGAAATGTATGAGGGATTCATGGTAGTTGGGATGCATCGGAATTCTGAGCTTGAAGGTCTCAGGAAGCTAGAAAGTTAGAGAACTTTCAATCTACAGTAAATCCTGTAATAGAAGCACGCAGCCACTTTGCCCAAACTTATCTTGGTTCCTGCAACTGATGCCAAACAGTGATCAACTAAGAAAATGTTTTTCATTTTATCATAAACATTTTGTAAGTTGAAAACTTTTTTACCATGTCGAGATCTAGCTGACTGATGACAAAACAACTCGGCCAGCTGGGGAAATAACGGAAAGCTTGAAAAAAGGTCAGGTAGGAGAGATACTTTCTGAAGTTCAACAATAGTGTTGGGTTTCTGGATTTTCTAAAAAATAATTGAAAGTGGCAATGTCTCATTTCTGGAACACTCTTCCGAAAGGGGTTCATACCAAATTCGAAGTGTAATTTCCAAAATGAACTAAAAACTTTCAAACGTTTCAAAATGAAGAAAGTTCTTGTATTTTAGATCAAAGTTGTCCGTCAAAACTAATCCAAGTGAATCTCAAATCTTACTGACTAAACATGCTTTGAAACATGTTTCTGGGTAAGGATCAGACTCCTTAGCTGGTTTTCCGGTTCGTCCGTTTTTGATCGCGAATCGTTCTTTTCATCGAGAAGGATAGAGTTTTGGCAAGTTCTCCGAAAAAGAAAACAGGAACACAATTCTGAGTGCTAGCCAAAAAATTCAGATACAATCCAGTATGTTCAATTGTGGCAAACGACTTCAGTAGTTCTATTCCTTTATGTTCCATATTAGTTTTTTTTCGATCAACAATGTTGCAAACTTCGCTCTTGCTCTCCCCGAGTAAAAGTCACTTTGCACTTTTCGTCTTTCAACAAAAGGAAATAGTCGAAGCTTCCTGCTCAGACCTCCAATTTTCGAATTTTCCGTGTCAAGACCCAAAAAATTAGAGAGGTCCTAGGCGTAGGAGGCGAAAGTGGACGAAGAACAATGGAAATTGAATCAAAAGAGCTTGATGGCTGTTGGCGCCACAAGAAGGAGCAGAAGATGCAGCAGAAGAAGAAGAAGAAGAAGCGGGTGTAAAAACGACGATGGCGGTGGCATCGTCGGGGGGCATGAAGAAGAAGAAGGGGACGGCGGGAAGGACTTGGGGCAAGAAAGAAGAATAAAAGCAGAGCAACAATGGACATGACAAAAAGGGGTTGGAGTGCGTGTGTGTGCGGTGACAGAGAGACATAGAAAGAGCCCAAAGGGTCCCCCGATTAGTTGTGTGTAGTGGCGGGATGAAATGACAAAAAATGTGCAGGAAACACACGTGGATGATGACAAGTCTCCGAGCTGAGACCTGAGGCCGGGGGATTCCCCCTTTGTACTGCTTGGGGATGGTCTTCGGTTCTCGAGGTCGGACCACGACCAACTTTCAGAAAACAAGAAAACTGGATTGAGTCGTTGAGGGAAACCATTGTGTTTTGTGTGCTTATCTTTAAATTTTTAACACTGTTCAGAAATGCGAGAAAATGGAAATCAGCGATTTCCTTTGATGGGAAGTTTGGATATCACAAATCAGAACACAAAACCATCAAAAAACTGGTTGAGAAATTCTGGACCTTGAAACAAAACGAAAAGCTGTATGGTGGTGATGGTCAAACCAGGTGAACTTCTAACGACAACCCGAAATCGCTTGAAGAAAAACTAAACTGGATATATGGTAGGTTCCGAAGAGCAGTCTTCTGTACTGAGCAGCATCGATCATCGATGGCTAAAGAAGGAATGGTGCCCTCTGACCACTTCAAGGTATACTGTCTTGGTTCTCGTTAGGAACTTCGAAAGGAAAACCATCAAATAATAAAACGTAGCTCTTATTATGACCACCATTTAAGTTGTTTGCAGATTTTTGAATACCCTTCAGAAAACCAATAGAGATGTTCTTGGACTGAGGCTACCGGGGACACCACTTTTAAAGACCAATCATACTTTTCGTCCTCAAAGTCTTCCTCCCGACCCCAATCAAACGTCATGATTCACGTGGTTTCATTGGGTGCGTGGGAATAATTCAGACTCCAAAATCAGAGAGCATCCCCTCTCCTTTTTTTCTCAAATGCTCTTCTGTTATTGCCCATTCATCATCAGTTACACGTGTCTTGACTTCTTCTGCAGAGAAGATCGATCAAGTGGGGGGACATGGGAGCAGGAAAAGAAGATGAATGAGCGGTAAGGAAATGGAAAGAAAATTGAACAGAACATTAGTTGGGAAATTTAGAAGTTGGAGAATCGGGCCAAAATTCAAGAAATCGGAGATGAAATTTGCAAAACCAAACTTTTTGATGCAAAAAAGAAGTTGAAGAGACCTGGCGGGGTTTTCTGGACAAGTCAAGACACCAAATTAGAAATTTATATTGGTTCCGAGGAAGCATGTGAATTTTAGATCTGCTTTCTCTCTCTCTCTCTCTTTTTGACATGTCGTTTCTCTCAAAAACCGGCTTCTGTGTGCTCACATAAAAAATCACATTTGATGCATTTGCATCTCATCACCTAAAACTACCGTATTCCTTCGGGGGACTATGCTTGTTAGATGTACAAAACAGCGTCTCGAATGTAGCAGTGGTAGGCAGAAGGAAGGAAAAGAGAAGATGTGATTTGGAAGATGCTTCTTCACTACAGAAAGTTACGGGTCCCTGGAGAATGGTTTCTTCCGAAAGAGGAGCCACAAGTCGAGAAGTCAAAGTGTATAGGGAGGGATGGGGACTTGTTGGTGCAACTACACCCCGCATGAGCAACGATCATTTTGTTTATAAAAAGAGATCGATTTCTGTGGAAGAATTTGGAAAGAAAGTATTCTCTTTGAGAACATAAACATAAACATTTTCCTTCGTGACTTATATTCGAAGAAAAGAAAGCGACAAAAACGAGCATTCAGATGTGCGCTAGTTTTGGAAGGAGGACCTTCTAGAATACATAAAATTGATGAACCGGAAAATTATTGTTATGTCTCTCTCCTCTCTCTCTTTACCAGTCACAAAAACTTCGCATTTCTATTGTTTTCCTTTTCGGGAGAAGTCTTCAGAGAGCACACAGACAAGTGGAGATCACTAGAACAAATCTGGTGTACGATCGGAGGAAATTGGGTCTTGCTGGTCTATTCTGAAGTTCATCCCTAGCAGTGTTTAGAAAACAGTCTTGACTCCGAGGAGTTCAATTTGAAAAAAAAATACATCCTAGTCGGTCATCTTCCGGTAAACAGATCTGATAGACTATTCTAGCCAACTGTAACTTGGCAACAACTGGTCGTTCAGATAATAATGAGGCGCAATAGGTAACAGTGATGACCACCAATTGATGGACGCTGGTTCGAGTTTTGGAAGAAAATCTCCAAGGTTTTTTTTGAAGGACACATACGTAGAGAACGAAACTTCTGAAGTTCTATCATGGAGCTTTCCCATCTTTCATTTGTTCTGATCAAAGCAGAACCAGAGAACTCAGTGAGAAGAGATGAGAAAGCACAAGAAAAGAGCTCTCATAAAAAATGAGCCAAAATCTAAAATTACGAGAGAAACATGAGAAGAAGAGAGATGTAGAAAAAAAGGAACATGGTTAACTTGTTGCCGAGCATATCGGAGAGCAGTTGTTGTCTAGTTTTTCAAAGATTCTTTTCGCTGGGAATTCGAGAAACGAACTGAACATTGAAGTCTCTCGAAATACTCAGGGTGATAGGGATATGAGCATCAGGGATTCCACAGATATTGAAAGAGTTCGAAAAACTCAGACATGGAGGACTGCACCGAAAAGTTTGGAAAACTTGTAGTTCAAGGAATTCAAATAAAGGTATCGAAAAGAGAAAGAATTGATTGAAGATCTGTTTTCAATTGAAAAACCAAAATCCAGAAGGTTTTGCAGCGTTGGCTCAGAAGAGAACTGTATACAGTACTTGAAAACAAAAGTATCAAGGACTTCGAATGAATGTGAATCTGATTTAGTGATTCGGGGGCTGGTGTTTCTGTCAGTTGTTGTCTATGTTTGCAAACAAAAAAAGGGGTCGGGCTGGAGGGGGCGGAGAGATGAGTTGCCGGGGCCAACACGCAAATGAAATTCAATCCGAAAAGCACAAGAAAAAAGGGAAAGAGAAGAAGAGGAAGACGGGCGGAGCAGACAAGAAAACGACGACTACGACGGACCGATTATGATCTTTTTCCGGAAACTCAAACAAAAGCGAAAAGTGAAAGGAAAAGAAGAATAACGAGGAGGAGGAAGAGAAGATGTGGAGGACGCAGAAGGGATGGTAAGATTTACGATCATCCCAGATTTCCCACTTTTAGAAGGGGTTCTCGAGATTCGGGGATGGTAGGAGCTTTTCGAATGTGGAGTGGTTTTCCAAATGGGTGTGTAAGGTTTCAGCCTTGATCTCGCTGAGCAATTCTCAAAAATCCGAGTCGATAGAACTTGAATATGGTATTTTGTAATGGGAATTGATCTGATCAAAACGCCCGTGGCAGCTTAGTTACTGAAACCTTTCCGAGCAAATATGGGTTCTCAAGACGAAACATTCAAAAGTTGAAGAAAGTTTGAACCAAATACAAAAAGACTGCAGCGAAAAACTTTCATGCCAGATAATCAAAATATCTAATGTTAGTAGAAGTCTGACGATTTTTTAGAACCGAAACAAACATTTTCCAGTAAGATGAAATTGATGGACTATAGGATGTAACTGCTCTCCAGATAGTAAAAACTAGTAACAGCGTTACCTGCTCACTCCTCACTTCAAGACGAAATATCTCGGTTCGCAAAGATTCGTTGAAGAACGTGTTCACTAAGGAAATGTAGCTCTTATTGTGAAAAACGTTTTGTCAATTGACGACTTTTTGGAGTTTTCAATCCTAACCAAGATAATTCTCCTTGAAGTGCAGCTAAGAGAGGTGAAACACAATTTCAGATGTTATGATAGTTCTGGGCATGGTTGTCAAGGAGCCCGCTATTTCTCAATTTGGGTTTTAAGCATTTTGGAGAGCAAAAAACACAGAACCCAGAATTAGAAAAGCTCATTCTTGCTCACATCATGAAATCATTTCGTAAGTTCGAATTTTGAAAAAAAAATGCTAAACGGATCGACAAAAATTTCTACTGGTCCGGTCTTTGCTCCTGGTTTTAGGAGCCTCAACTAGGCCTAGAAACTGTGAACCACTTTTCAAATTGACGGCTACGCAGAAGTCTCAAGAACTTCCGTAATATCAGAGAATCTAAGACTCTCGGAAAGTAAGACATTTCGGACAACTACTTCCAAAGTTAAAAGGAATTTCAACGATGCCACCTCAATCTGTCACCTCTGATCTAGGGACCGACGAGAAAATTGTGACACTTGCACTAATTGAACAGCTGGACATTGAAAACAACTTTTAGGAATGTGTGGAATTCGAAAACAAGGATCCAGAGGTTGTCAAGATAGAGCATAATTCTGAGATCCTTGTCGGTACTATCGGTAGAAATTCCATATTTGAAATGAGTGACAGTCGACAAATAAACGAAAGAATGAATTCCTCTAAAAGGGATTCTGGGAAGAAAGAAAGGAAGTGCGATGCCCATGTTCTGGGATCCTCAAAAAAGAACACAAAATTGTTGGAAAAGTGAGCGGAACGGGGGAAAAGATGTTAGTAGTAGGAGGGCGGGAAGAAAAAGTAGTAGTCATTCCCTCTTCTTTTTCTCTTTCTCTCTGTCTCTGGAACAATAAAAATGAGTGCTGAAGGGGGGAGCCGGCGGGCGGCTCTCTCTATCTCTCTGTCTCTCCCGGCATCATCAGGCACAGAAACCGCAGGTGAGAGAGAAGGTCCCGACTGCTTTTCGGATCACCTATCACTCATATTAGCACTTTATCAATTCTCCCACACCTTGGCAAAAAGGATATCATCTTTCACCTTTTTTCTTATTGCGTTTCTTTGCTTTCAAAACTGCAACATCATGTTTTTTGATGATGGGTAATAAGGGAGTTGGATCTGATTGGAGGGTGAGAAAAGTGCGTTTTCAATGATCCAACATCAGATGCCATTGATGATATCTGGGGGTCTTGACCCGGAACAGTTGATCTATCAGGTCAGCAAACGTTGTCGGTTCTGATATTCAAATGGAGTCGATCGGTTGGAGGTGATTGTAGCGTGTCGGAATCAGATAAGTAAGTAATGGGTTTTCAGATGTCGGAAGTCGGAGGTCGGAAGCGAAAATTTTAAAAACTGAAGTCAAGAGTCGGAATTTCGCTCAACTTTGCTATATAGGCACAATCACAAATAGTGGACTTCCAATGAACTATCTCAGGCTAATCTTATATAGTCTTGATTCTCCATTTTTCAAAAGCTTCAGGTTTTTGTCTTCAGAGTTCGGTACACCTGTCATGACTTGATCTTTTTTCCTACAGTTTTTCTTTCAGACTTTCGAAAAAATATCCGAAATTTTAACTTGCTGCAACTCGACTACAGTTCATTTAATCATTTATCATCGCGTACTGTTTCATGAAAGTGTCGTCGCGCGATGCTGAAATAGAATCTTAATGCGTATCACCTTTTTGACCAAATTTATCTCTTTTCTTCCAACAGATATCGAAAAATTGTCAACTAACAAATTGTTTATGATAACATCAAAGACATTTTTATAGTCGATCATTTTTCGACATCTGTTACACAAACTGAGATAAATTCGATCAAGAAAGTTACGCTTTCATTACGGCGTCCAGTTATTTCGACTCTCAATATTTGTCCCAGTTGTTTTCCCTCTTCACACTTCTCGGTTGATTTCATTTTTAAAAGTTGTGTATATGTTCGACACCATGAACCAAGTCGATTTGCGAATTTCACCCAATTTGGTTAGAGACTCTTTTTCTCCCTCTTTTCAGACACTGACCAACACGACGACTCCAATTATGTCACTATTGTGTGTTTGTTTGTGATTTTGACGAGGATAAGAAAAATAAGACGGGAGAGCAAACACTACAATTTTGTTTGGTTATAGTAGTCATGCAGAAAAAAACTAAACTTGAAGGGATTTCAAAGGAAAGTTTGTGATACGTGAACTTTGAGAAAGAAAGAAAGCAAAACAAAAGCGTTTCAAAAAATCAATTTGAAAGGCTTTGCAAATAGTGATTATTCTGAAAATGAACGCTTGCAGAGCAATAAATAATTGCTGTAAGTTATCTTCTTTTTCAGATCAGCTTTTCCATTTTTCAGTACTGAATATTCTTCAATTCGGAAATGGATTTGTTAGGTCTGATGGCTCGCAGTTGTCTGTGATGAAGTTCTTGGATAAGGTGAATTGAAAAAGCTCCATATTTCAGAAATCTCCCTTTTCAGACCTGTGGAATAATAGCAATTGTCAAAACCGCCTGGATTGTGTTGTTCTTTTTCATAGTTCAACTTCCTTTTGAGTACGGCAGAAACGATTTCTTTCCGTACACTTTTCTTCGTCTTCTCTGTGGATTGTGGTTGACATACAGTGTCTCTTATCACTTCTGGAAAGCGAGAACTGCCAAGCCTATTAGATTACCTAGGGTTGAAAGTTGATTCAAGAATCTTTTATTACAGATGACTTTTCAGAAAACAACGGACGGACCCAACTGTTCTTTCTGTTCGGCTTCAAAACCACATCTGACGAGCCACTGTCGTACTTGTAACACGTGTATATACAGAAGAGACCATCACTGTCCATGGATGGGACAATGCGTTGGGATTCACAATCAGGCCAATTTCTTCCTGTTTCTTTTCAATGTCTTCCTGTCAACTGTGTTGGTTCTCTATGTGGAATATGCATTTTGGATGGAAAATTGGAAGGTTTGGATGGAAGGTCATCGTTCGGAAGTTTTGAGTGAAGGGACTGGTGCAGCTGCAGCATTCAGTATTGCGATAACAGTCACACTTCATCTCATAATGATTTCTTTTGTTGTCGCTTATTCATTTTTAGTTTCCGGTGGATTCAGTCTCGTGGATACTGTGGTTAGAATCAAGAGAGGAATATCGTTTGAAGAGGTTTCTGTTCCAGATGCAAAGAGAGGGAGCGAAGAGGATGACATTGTTAAAAATCTGTCTTCGTTGGAAGCAATATTTGGCGATTCGTCGGAACGATTCCATCATTAGAGCTCTTTTTGTTCCATCCGATCGAAGCGTTACTGATTTTGATTTTTGTTGAACATCCGTGTTTTTATTAGAATTGCTACGAATCCAATAAAGTTTTTGTTGGGAATGCTCGCGATCTTCATTTTTGTAATTGAACTCTTTCTTGAAAACTACAACAGAGTCAGTTGTGCCCCTTTAGAGATCATAGGTCCGAAAATGTTTTAAAGTTGCGTAGTTATACGCGACATTACTGTCTTGATTATGATTCACTAAAAAAAGGTGTCAATTTCAAAAAGGAAAATATAGAATGGCTTGATACATCCACCAATTTTCAGAACTTGCGGGTCTTTACCAAGTCATCAAATATGACTTTTTTTCACTGATAAGCATCTTAGCGGGTTATCATCATACTAGTTTTTGTTTTAAATCCTGAATCCCCAAACCAATTTTACCTCGGCCAAGACTTTAAGATCAAGTTCAACTTGATGGAACCCGAACTTGTAAGATTCCGATAAGTTCCACGTGGCACGTGATTTTTTCTTTCATTTTCTCTCTTTTTTTCCAGCCCCGACCTCCAGAATGGAACGGTTATTTCTGGTGGCCACAAATCGTCGTGGTCTTCTACTCAATTTTCCCTCTCAATCCACGTTTCGGAAGAATGGATGTATGCAAGCTATTCAATAGATTTGGTCAGTATTCAACCCAAAATCATGCCGATTCCTTCCGTTTTTAGTGTATTTTCTGGTTGAAAAATCGTTGGGTGATGTCAAGAAGTTTGATCCTTTCGTGTTGCTGAAGATGGTTGCTTTGTGGGGAGGAAGGGTGAGAATTCGGGGGCTTGAATGGGTTTAAATGGATTTTAATAAATTTTCAGATCTGTCTCTTCATATTCATCGCTTCACTCTATGCAGTTTCTTACGTGGTTTTCGTCAAGATCATTCCGGAGGAATGGAGGTGGAGACTTCTGATTCTGGTACTTTTCAAAGCTATGTTTTTAGTGTATGCACGAACGTCCCCTATTTCGTGTTCCGAATCATTGCATTCCTCTACATTTACTACAGTCTCGTGTTCCATTACTACAAAGCTCGCACTTTGGAACCAGTCAAGAATCCAGGGGTATTCTGGTTCCGAAGTCGTTGTTTGTTTTGAATAAAACAATTTCAGACTCCAAGCGACAAGTTTTGTATAAACTGTAACAACTGGAAAGGACCATCAACGTCTCATTGCAAAGCCTGTGACAAATGCATTTACCGTATGGATCATCACTGTCCACACATCGGACAATGTGTCGGAGCACACAATCAGAGTCATTTCTTCTTGTTTCTCTTCTATCTTTTGATTGCAACTGGATTCTTCTTTTTGTTGGCTCCAACTTTCTGGCTTCAATGGATCAACGTATGCTTTCAGTGTTTATGAATTGAAATTTGAAATTACAGTCTCGAAAAGAGTTGTTGAATATTCCACAAGAGATGTGCTGGTATCCTTACTGCTTCAACAAATGGTATCTCCTCATCTATCGATCATACGGAAGTGAGCACGATATTCAAGTGTTCTCTAATTGAATATTTCCAGGAGAAGACACTCTTATCAAGTTCAGCTGTTTCCTCTTTCTGATGCTTCACTGGATTATGTGGGGATTCGTGGGAGTCTACACATGGATCATCTCTTGTGGAATGACAATGTCTATGAGAATGGTATTATGAAAATTCAGACTCCTTATTGAAACAAGTTTTCAGTTCCAAAAATCGGACGCTGAGTCTCGTAAACCGTTCACTTTGCTCACTGTCCGAACTCGTTGGAGAAAGTACATGAACTGCCAAGAACAACCACTTTGGAAGATCTTTTTTATTCCGAAATCTCGTAGACTGGTTTCTTATCAGGATTACAAAGAACTAATTATGTGAATCCCATTAGAATATTTACTTGGCATTTCTGTGACCTTTGTTGTTTTTTTCTGTTCTGATTACAAATAAATGTCGATTTAATATCATCATTCTTTCTGTTTTTCCTTTTCTGAAATTAGTTTCGACGAAATATGAGTACTACAAAATCGATGAAAAGCGATTCAAATTCAATTTCGGAAACTGCGAAGACGGGAACAATCACTGAAAATGAGATTTCTTTTCGTAAGGACTATGAAGGAGATCGGTTTGGAATCATCCCAGAATGCACTTATTGTTGCTGGAACATTTTTATTGGAATATTCTTGCTCTTCACCACTATCTTTATGATGTCAGTGATGAACGTAGGACGAAATTGAATTAAGTTATTTCAGTCCTGGAGAGATGCCTTCAGTTGTTACGCAATGCTTCGGAGTCGTCTTTGTGAGTTAACGCATATCATAACCGCAATTTTAAGTGCTTCTCACAGATTTTCGTGGGTCTACTGGCTTTCGTTTTGATTTTCAAATCGGCTCGTTCGATCTTCATCGTCTTGACTGTTTTCTCAGGGATCACAATCGTCTTGACTACATTGACAATCATTGGTTTCGTTTATACAATCGAAGGATCTTTCCCAGTTCCTGAACTGATGCTCGAAAGTGAGAAACGCATGTAAAGTAGTAAATACTCATTCAATTCTTCCAGATCCGTTCTTGGAAGTTGTGTTGGGAATCCTACTCCTCTTCCATATTGCATTCAATTTGTTCTGCTTCTTTATCTTCTTGAAACGATCTTGGTGAGAATCGAGCATTACTGTTCAAAACTAATAATGTAATTCCAGCAAAAGTCAAGTTACTCTGGAGAATGAGCATCATCAGCGATCATGCAGAGCCGTAACACCAGAGAAACAAGAAAAAGGATCGGCCGAAATTATTGTGATGGATTATTGAACTTCATTATTTTTGAATAAAATGAATACAATGATACTAGAAATTTTCCGAAAACTGTTCTTTGTGATTCACTTTGATAATGGGGTTCTTTAGGGAAGCGGCAAAAAACTACAGAAAAAGAATAAACTCTGCGAAAACTCGGAGACTAAACCAATCCGACTGAAACTAGGAAAAACTGGAAAAAAAAACTATACGGAACATATTGCCAAAATTTGGCGTCAAATTATCTACTTTGAAAATTTGTCTGAAATTCCACGGCAAATTTTGAAAGCCGATATTTTGACCCCAAATTTTGGCAATATGTTCCCTATGGTTTTTTTTTTCAGTTATCCCCGAAGTTTCAGCCGGATTGTTTTTTGTGTTCGAGTTTTTTTTTCCTTTTTTGCAGAGACGGTTTAAAGGTGCATCATGTTTTTGAATCAGGTCTCGCAGCGAAAAGTTACTGGAGCAGTATTTTTGACGAAGCAGTTTTCGGGATTTTTCTGAACTTTTTCCTTTTATTGTCTTCTGGTTTTTTGAATAATCTCGCGAATCTTCCTGAAATTTCTTTTCGAAAAAATAGACAAAGTAATTTCAGAGTAGAAAGTTCTGTCTCATCAGACATGGCCACATTACAGACGGTTAAACGGACATCAACAGCTTCGACTGCGAATTGGGATTCAACGTTCCCAAAAGAAATCGAATCCGAGAAAAATTCTGCTATATTCGTACACCGGTTCATCAATATTACAGCGGCATTTATTCTGGATAAACGTGGGCTTCTTGAAGATAAATGCTTCAAGACGAGAAACATTGGTAAATTCTTAAGCGGTGCCTAAAAATACTTGCGTGTTACTAGCTTCACCTGGTTTGTATGTCAAATTGGATCAATATTATAGAAAAACTCCAAATGCCCACATTCTGCAAAGATCATCCGATATCGGCAAGGCTCAAAGAGAAAATAGATGCGCTGAAAGAAGCCATCAATAATAAGTACTTGTTGGAATTCGCTGTCGTTTTCTATCGGAAGCCCGACGAAGAAGATATCATAGAAGTTTACTCGTTTCGATTGGCTTATGGATCGGGAGGAGAAATCAGTCTCTCGCTCGATACGTAGGTTCAGGGAAATGAAGCAAAGGAAACTTCTTATTTTTCAGGGGTCTCGGTTCCGAGGCGAACAGTCAGAATCTCACCACCGCTACATTCTCCGATTTAACAACTACGAAGAAATATTTCGTCGATACCATCAGAAAACTTCATCGCTGCATTAAACATTTGGATTCATTCCCAGAAGAGACTGATGCCAGCTTCCGAATCGCATTCACCGAGCGTAAGAATTCATCAAGAATTAGCGTATCTAATGTTGATTTTTAGACACTCCGAAGGATTACATGCCGAAAGGTTTTGATGAATCCGACAAGTTCTACAAGATCACCCCAGAAGTGACCAGAGATCAGTTTGGAATTCTTTGTGGCAAGTATCACAAACTGCAACTTCTCGCAGCATCTCAATGTTGGAAGGCGGGCAGTGATCTCAATAAAACGATGGACTCGTCATTGAACCAGTCAATTTTTGAGCCTGCAGCAACAACATCAAAAGCGCCACCGTCTAAAGGAGCGGAGAAGAAAGCGGAGAGAACGGGTAGACATTTTCCATATGGGAAATCAGCAACAATGAGAAGCAGCGGAACCACTAGCTGTTCTTAAATTATCCTATCTTGTTCAATATGAATCTTGTGCGATGTCTTCATAATTACAAATTTTTATGTATTGTGTCGTCTTGTATAATCTTATCCGTCCTTAAATTGCATTTTTGTTTCTTCGTTCGCCTGCTTTTGTATTGAACCTGCACCATTTTATGAGCCTCCAATACAAGGAGTAATAAACGTTTCCCGGCGCGTTTGTTGTCTGCAACCGAGAAGCGAAGAAAAGAGGGTATGATCGGTACTTTATCAAATGCTCCCTTCTCACTCGCACGGCAAATAATCGTCACTCCACATGTTGACTCATTTCACTATGATAGGAGTCATGGGGCGTTTACTTCGTTTCGAAAACATGAAACACTATTCGCAAATTTGAAAAATTACAAAACTCGCTCCTAATTTTCCCTTGATTATCAACATCTCGATATATATATATATATATATATATAGGTTAGAGAACTTTTCAGAGGACAAATGTTTGTGGACGATTTGAAAACAGCGAGAAAAGTGAGCTTGGCTATTCTGCTCGTCACAATTCAACTCGTAATTATTGCTGCTTTTGGAGCAAGTAAGTTTTCAAAGAATCCTCAGTAAATCGTTGTAGTTTCATGCAATCTTCATCTGAAACCTCACTTTGATTTACACTTTGTCATTTCTGTTAATATCTGATCAGTACCTTGTCAATATTTCCACCGTAAGTCTCCGTCTATAGCTGAAAATATAATACATAGAAAGACTTACTATCGTAAACCCTGAAGTTGAAGACCACTCCTCCTGACACATTGAGCCAAACCTATTCCAGTTCCCGTAACAAATACGAAAAGTGGTCAACTAACAAAACGTTCATGACACCGTGAACAACATTTTGTTGGTTGACCACTTTTGGTATCTGTTGCAGGAGTCTAGATTAATTTTCCCAAAGGGATTGTAAATGTGATTCTTTTACAGACTTTACGGTTGCCGTCTTCGTGACTCTCATAGTTTTCAATGACCTTATAAGTGCTTCTTTCCGTTGACACCTTCATCTCAAAGTTCCTCACTAGAGTAAACTTTAAAAGTTATACATCAATACTCTACATTCTCCAATTCCATTGTTTCTAGAAAATCAATTGAATACCAATCGGTTTAGTCATTGATAAGAATGTACATAAGCATGCAGCTTTGAGTCGAAAATATGAAAGAGTTTAAATTTTATTGGCGTTACGAAAAACATGAAGTTTCAATTGTGCGTTTCAATGGTTAGGAAACCGATCTGGAAAAGAACAGATAGACCATCAAATAAAGAAGAAAAAGTTGATTCCAGGATGGACCTCTGGGGGTAAAATTGTGTGGACCGTTGTTGGGTTTACACATGTATCCGGAGTCTCCCCACCGTATTCCACAATCATCCCATATCCAAATGTAAGTATTTCTTAAATTTACGTATTTGCAGTACCGATAAAAAGTAACTTGTCAACTTCGCGTAGTTGAAGGAAGTGATTCTCAAATCCGAGATATTTTTAGTGCGTTTTATTGCATTAAAAAACGCAAGCCGAATAGTGTGCGAAATATGCACCATCTTTAGTGTTGCGTCACTATGCGCATATTCATGAACTTCACAGCAATTTTCAGAAAAAGTTGTAAACAAAAAAGGAAGGTCAAGATTTCTAGGGTCCCAAAGTCACAAGATAATACACTTGTTCTGAAAGCTAATCACTATACTTTTCAGTATGCGGATTGGTGGTTTGGATTAACCGCAATCGTCATGTACATAGTTTTGGTCTTCTGTTTCCTGTATATCATGTGGACTGTTGCACAAATGTAAGTCGATTGAGTGTACTTGAAAAATAATTATTTTCAATTTTCAGTGCCTTGCCTGACAAAATTCCATTCGATCTGAAGATGATCGTCTTGGTGGATGTTGTCTTCGCAGCGCTTCTCACTCTCATGCTTCTTTTCGCGTATTGCTTCTTTGCCGGAGGATTCGGAGGAAAGAATATTCCTTATTTGGGATATGGATACTGCTTCTGGCTAGCAGTCACTTGTTCGATTTCTTCCTTCTCCGTTGTCCTTATTTCCGGAATCAGTTGGTATCGAAACAACTAGATCTTGCCTTTCTGTTGAACTTTCTTTCTGTTACTCATTGATTTGCCCAAAATAATTTATTGATACACATTGAGTATTTTTTCAATAAATATGTTGTGAAAAGTGTTTGCTGCGGGTGAATATTTGGGGAGAGATGCGGTGAAAAGCTGGAGAGGACTAGATGAATGAGAATGCGTTTTTGGATCATTTAGGAGCTCTCAGCGGCCGTCGTCATTTCAAGAATCGCACTGACAGCAGCTTCCTTGTCTCCTGAAAATATCAGTAATTATCGAAAATTATTTACGATGCAATTTTACCTCTTCTCTCCTCCAAAATGCACTTGATGACTTCCTTGTCAACAGTCGGGAACATCTCTTGAATCTCCTTAGTATCCTCTTCAGTGATCTCGACTGCTGAAAATCAAAACGTTTTGTACCTGATTACTTTGGAATGTCTTACGAAGCGGAGCCGGAGCCTCCTGCTGCTGCTGCTGTGGGACCTCTTGTTGAAGAGGAAGTTCAATCGGAGCAAATGAGAAGTGCAAATGAATCATTCCCTCTTTTCCTTCTCCTTGCTGTCCTGACAAATGAAAATAGTCGTCAATGTTGTCTCCGTTGAAGATGGCCAATGGGAGCATGATATGAGCCCATGCGATGACCTCGTCAGGTCCGAACGCCTTCTCGTCGAAAATCTGAATGTAGATACTCTCCACATTCATCGGAAGATACGCATTCAGAGTACGGTTCCAGTTTGGAGCACGACCGGCGTTTGCGGCCACGTTCGTGTCGAAGGCAACGTTCCCGACACGGACACTGCAGAAATGTATGTTTAGTAAGAGTACATATTCAAGTTCATTCAACTCACCGACAGTATGGGTCCATTCGAACCAATCCGTAGTTTTTGACGAGGTTGGCTTCCATAATGGTCACCGAAAGACGTCCACGAGTGTTTGGTGGCACGAAACTGACGATGCGGGGTTGAACGACCTGAAGGGTTTGAGTTGAATCTTCAGAGAATGAGTTTTAAAAGAATCAACGGTCACTGCCTGCATACAGGATTCCAAATTGGACCGATTGAGCGAGGAAGTCAAATCGGAGCATGAAAATTCTCGACTTCGAATCTTCTGACTGACTCTAATCGAGAAATCACAAAGGGATACTGGGCTGATGCAGAACCTCCGTAGCCCCCAACATCCGGAAAGAAATGAGATCTAATTTTCAATTATTAATCGAGTTCTGAGCCTAATACTAACTTTTATTCCCTTGGATTCAGAAAATAACTAGAATTTAACACCATCATAGTAACTCTTTATTCCCTAGCTCTTTTATGTTGACTTTTTTGTTTCTGAAAAAATCTCTTTCAATTGAAAACGCACTTCAGGTTCAGCAACGACCGGTTGAGCTGGTACGGCGAGACGAAGGAAGTGAGGTGGAAGATCTCCGACGAGAACCTGAAAATTAATAAAAAACTGGGCTTTCAAAACTTCTACAGTGCCGGCCAATGGTATTTCGGGCAGGTGAAATTCAGTGAACAATTGTCAACTTTGAACGGTTGAAAAAATGATTCCAATGGTTATATTATTCTGAATTGTATTTATCGTGTTAAGCAACTCTAAATCTTCATCTTTGCAATTTTAAACTTTCCTGAGAAATCCTGTGAAGTAAGTCAGGGAGCAAGAAGTTACGCAACAAATGTCCGACGATTTCAAGCACGTCATAACTTACTTGCAAGTGGTTTCCCAGGAAAGTTGTCAACTACAGCAATACATTTTAAGGCTGCTAAATATACTCATAAGTTTCCAGAAAATCTAACCACTGGAACTCCCTGTTTGAAAGCTCAAAATTGACCATTTTGCACTGAAAGTCACCAAACGAATCTAGAAATTGTAATATTTGACTCGAAAGATTCTTCATTTTCCCCCATATTCTTCCCATCGCTTTTCCTGGTCACATTTGTAGTTTCCCCTGATTGTTTTGATGTTCGTCTTACCTTTCTACGACGTTCGGCCACAGTTTCCGTGTTCATTGTTTCGGGAAGAATTTGTTTGTTTTGGATTCCTGAAATGACTTGACGTCAATATTTGCTCAATGATGATTCACAACGGCTCTCGAAAGGAAAAAGAATCGATTGGGAAAGGCATTGAAAGAAACTGAAAATGTTACACATTTAGATGTGTGAAGTGAGAACAGCTGAAAAATTAGGAAGACGGAGAGCGAGGAATAAAAGGAAAATCGATAGGGAAGACGGGGTAGAAGGGGAGGAGTTGTCAACAACAACAACAAGTCTTGTTTTGGAGGAGGAGATGAATGGGAAATTGAAATTTTGGATTGTCGTATGGCTTCATGAACACTACATAATGGTCAATGAATGAATTGTGAACAAATGAGTCCGGAAATGTGTAACAGGGGAGATTCCAGATTCTGTAAAATTGAGAGAATACTGGGAAAATGATAGTTGAAAAAAAATTTTGAGGCCGTAAAATTGAAACAAACTTTCTGGTTCTCATATATACCTTGAAGATTTCCGAAAATTCGGAATTGAAACAAAACAACAAAGCCAATGTTCATTACAAGAGAGAATGTACTCTTGATATTGTGCCACTTCAATTATTGGTCAATGAACCTTGTGACCTCGAACAAAATCCATGAATACTTAATTTCTCTCAAAAATTTCCCGAAGTCTGCCAGGTGCGTTTTTGATATTTTGTCAGAGAGTGAGAATATTTGTTCAGCTTTTGAAAATTGCTTGAAATAGTTTGCAAAAATCTGACTTTCGGGTAATTTTCCAGAGCTCTCACCGCATGGCCCAATTTTCTGAATTTCGAATAGCAAGATCAATCGCTTTTCCAGCTGGGATTTTCAAACATCATCAAGACCTCGACTCAGGGTTCTGCGTGTCTATTGAGAGTCATTTCATATTTAGAATAACGGACTGAAGTTTTAGTTTTTGTAGGATGAAGCAATTATAAACTTTTGAAAAAGCAAGACAAGGCGAAGTTTCCTTATTTATACATGAAGAACAATCACGAGTTTTGAATAATGATGTCACCGTGTTTGGGACTGGCAAAGTATGAAAATACCGTTTTGATAAATATCAATTTTATCCAAAACTCAAATCGTTATGGCTACTACTGGATGGCAGTAAACACACAAAACTCTGCGTCTCTTCTGTGGGCACACTACTTCCGTATCTCTAACCATCTACACCAAGGTCGTTGTCTTTTCATTCACCATTCCGTATACACTCTCTCTCCACCCGTCCAAATTTTTTGTTTGTTTCTCTGACCACTCTCCACGTGTTCCTGTACTGTCTCCGTCGGGAGTCTCTCTTATTCCCTCGAGGATTCGACCAACTTTTTTCGGCGATTCGGAAGAAGAGAAACGCCAAGACGACGACGTCCAAAAGAGAAGTCTCAAACGGAAATATTATTCCAGAAACGTTTCATTTCGCCCAACTCTTCTTCCTCTCTCTTCTCTTTTCCAAAGAATAGACAATGATGACCCAAATGACCTTGTTGAATACTGAATGTTCTTTTTCCTCTCTTTCTTATCCATTTTCGAATTTTAAACGATTTCAACATTGAGGAACACTACTCTTACTCCCCTTCAAAATATATACTAAAAGTTCTTTCAAAAAAAGGATTTTAAAGTGTAACAAGACCCCCACCTTGTACTTTTACGTATTACGATTCATTTCGTCCAAAATGAATTCCTTATCTTCTTTTTCACTTCTCGGTCTTATGTCCTCTTAGCATCGTTTACTTCTCAATAGGTGGTCAGCAGGAAACTTCTTCGTTTTGTACGTTGACCCCTGAGCACTTGAGCTTTCGATGATTGTTTGAGTTAGCTGTGAAGTTATCTCCGAGGGGTCAGATTTGTTTGTGAGAAAAAACGATGGCACTCAAAGAGTTGTAGACTTTTCTAATCCTTATCAACTAAATTTTGGTACAAATATGGAGTTTCTTTCGGTTCGAGTTTCATTTGTTTCCATGATACTTTTTGATTTATTCTTGAAGAAAACTATTGTGAATCTCTTTCTGAGGAAACATTTGAATGCTTCAATCGAAATCCGTCACCAAAATATTTACAGTACTGATCAAAAGTTTAGGTCTTCTTCGTTTATTAAAGTCGAAAGGTGTTTCCAGGCACTCGTTCTTTTTCGAAAATGTGTGGGATTAAACAAGGGTAGATCTCCATTTTTGGATTTCTTTCTTCAATGCGTTATAACGGATTTGACCTCAAACTTCAGGGAAAGTGATACTCACACAATAAAGATCTGGATTTTGCCTTATAATTCCACCAATTATCAGAGAAATTGGGCGATTGCAAAATACTTTTTTTCAGTTGCTCAAAGTTAATCTTTTTGCACTGAAAATCACCAAAGTTTATATATGTTTCGTCAACACTGTAATTCTACTTATCCAGAATCTTCCAGTTTTCAGAACATCACAAGTTTTTTTTCTCGACCAACTCAAGATGACCGGTTTCCGTCACCAACTAGCCCCGCCCCAAGCATATTTCCACAAGGAGGAACATCATTTCTGAAATATCCCATTTCTTCGAAAACTCTCGTTTTTTATCAATGGTCCAGAATTGTGTTTGCTGAAGCCAGCTCTTCTTTTATTCTTTCTCCTCGAAAAGTGTGCATTCGTAATGTGAAAGCTCACAACAACTTCTCTCTTTTTCTCTCGACAAAACGACAAACTGACCACTTTTCTCCGACAGCTTCTTTCTGCTGACTGCTTTGTGTATTTATCATCTTTCTTCTCTGAAAAATATTTTATATTCAATTAAAGTTCTCGAGAGAGATAATTGAAATCCTTCCTCCATCTCATATTTCCATTCCTGTTTTGTTTTTCATTTCCGTTATCTCGATTCTTTTTATCCGGTTGAAAAGTTCCATTAAAACTTTTCCCACCTTTTTCACACCTTTTCTTTCTTCTTCCGATTCGATCTCTTATCTTTCTTCTTCCTCCTCCTCCATTCCATTTTCCCATAGTCACTTTCGAACACATTCTTCCCCCATTCTTCGTCCATTCTCCCAACGTTTTCTTTTTTCAAAAGAAAAAAAAGATTTTTCGTTTTCTTGCTGTGTTGTCTTGTGACCTGTTGGCTTCTCTCTTGAAACTTCGAAACTTCGAATTTTCAATTTTACTGAAATCCAAGAAAATAAATTAGAATTGTGCTTTTTCGGACTTCGAGTGTTTTGGCTAGACTAGATTGGAGCGGAGTTGTCTCGGAGACTTAGAATTTTGTCTAGACCAATTTCGATCCACGGAGCTTTATTTGAAGTTGATTTCTGTGTTTCGAAACCATGTTTTCTCGGTTCAAGCAGAACTTCAGATCGTGAACCCCGAAACCAACGTTTACTATCACAATTTTGTAGAACAGAAATGGCTCCGTTACTTTGAGGTGACTATTTTTTGATATCTGTAACAGGAATCGAGAGGAATTTGGTTGCGTGATGGTAAGAGGTAGGGTTCCATTACAGGAGAGAAAAAAACATTTTGAACTCCGCTAAATGATCAAGAGTCAGTCTTATATTGAACTAATTGCTCTAAAATTTCCCAGAGAAAATTCACCTGTTCTTTCAGCATACCTCTTCTTTGTACTCGTATTCATCTGTTTACTTCAGATTCTCCCAACAAAGAAATATTTTCTTTCTCTCCATAGAATAACCGATTTTCCGTTTGAGCAGAGAATCTCTCGATCCACTCCTAACAGAGATGAAGAAAGAGCTCTTAAACCAGATTGACATCTTCTTCTCCTCATCATTTCTTATGCAAATTGAGGCGTAGCGTCGCCGCGTTTCCGAATGCCTTTTTGTGTGATTAGTTCTCTTTTTTCGCTCCCTTCTCTCACTCCAACATTTACTCCATTTTTTTGAAAGGTTTACTCAAGCAACAATCATGTATTCCGAGTCATTTCTTGTTGCTTCGTTCAGCGAAAGAAACATTCAAAATTTATAGATATTTGGGATCTCGAATGATGATTTTGGGTGGGGAGAATGGTTTTCAGACTGGCATCGATTATTACGAAAACTAAAGGGCGAGGATCTTGGTGAATGGAATCTCGACGCTTTATTTCCGAGACCATATTTCTTATTCTGGGGTACTAGGATGCTCCCGACTCGAACTTCACCAACTTTTCATATCTCCGATAAAAAATGTTTATGTTTATAAGATCCTTCCTCTATTCTGTTCTATCCTCTAATTGGATAAACTCTTTGAATATTGAAAATTTAACGTAATTCATGGTTCTTGAATCAGAAATTGAATCAAAAATAATAGAGACGCATACCGTGCAGTAACTTCCATCAAATGTGTTCCTCAAAAAGTGGTCAACAGACAAACTATTCAGGACATCATGCACCACATTTTGTTAGTTGACAACTTTTTGATATCTCTTACAGGGACCGAGATTTGAACAAAGTAACTGTGTGCTTCATGATTGTGGTGATTTTTTTCCCTTTTTCGAGTTTCTATGAGCAATTTCTAGTCTTGGCAACCGAATTCCGCCAAACAGAACACAAAAATTGTTCATCAACAAAAACGGAAGCATGGGATTTGAAACTAGTTGGATCTTCTCTCCCTCCTCGTTCCAACTATTTTTTTAATTGGGACCCCTCTCTTTTTTTTTTCTTCCTCTCTCTCTCTCTCTCTCTATTTTTTGCCGTTCGATGATTTATGTAGGTGATCCCTCCCTCCGTTTCCCTCCGTTTCTCTTCATTTCATTTTTATTTATTTCCACATCGTCACCTCGTTTCCTGTCCCTCCGATCTCTCTCGAAACCAGTATTTTTTCGAAAATTATCGATTGTTTTTTTTTCCAGAGATGATGCAAGCATATGATTACGATTCGGACGAGTCGCCGACGACTTCAGACGAGCATATTAATTCAAGGAATTGTGAGTGATAGATGAGGATGAATAAGTTGAGAGAGTAACATGATATTCGAAAGATGTAGTAGATCAGAAACTTGAAGGAATTTCGGAGTTTCAGCTTAATCCAATGCATTGAATCAGCATCCAAGCTATTAGACTTTGAAAAATCCTACAAAGAGACTTGTACTCTAAAAATAAGCCTGAACGCTCATTTCGAAATGCTTCATAATGGACTTCCTGCATTCGTCCTTTTATTCTCTAGAACGTCATCTCAACTCTCTTTTGTTTTCATCCATTATTTCTTCTTCAGCTTCTCGCTCTGACACTGCATCATCCTCTTCCACGCCTCCAATTCTCTTCAATCCCCGACCGCACGTCGTTAAAATAGTGAAATCAGAGACTGGATTTGGTTTCAATGTCAAAGGACAAGTGAGCGAAGGAGGACAATTGAGGAGTCTCAACGGAGATTTGTATGCTCCATTACAACATGTCAGTGCTGTTCTCAATAGGGGCGCAGCGGACACGGCGGGTCTTCGGAAAGGGGATCGGATTCTGGAGGTGAATGGGTTACACGTGGAAGGAGCAGCACATAGGAATGTTGTGGATATGATAAAGAATGGAGGGAATGAACTGACGATGATTGTTGTGTCGGTGGAAGATCCGGATATGGATAGATTTGATTATGGAGAAGAGAGTTCAATGGCTTATGGGCATGATTATACGGAGAACAGATCACTCCCGGTCACGATTCCATCTTACACCAAAGTAGTCGATGCACTGGAAAGGTATACGGTGAGTCGAATCTCATCGAATCCCTTTTCAAGTTATGTTCCAGGTGTTCAATATACATATGGCAGGCCGTCAACTGGGTTCTCGGAGATATTCGGAGTTTGTTGAGCTCCATTCGGCACTCAAAAGACACTTTTACGACTATTCGTTTCCTCGACTTCCCGGAAAACGAATCTTCCGTCTGAATGAACAAGAGTTGGATCAGAGAAGAAGAGGGTTGGAACAGTACTTGGAGAAGGTTTGCACGATTCGAGTCATTGCGGAATCGGATTTGGTGCAGGTTGGTTTTCAGAGGGTTTCTTATCTTGAATAGGATGAATATTTCTGCAGAAATTCCTGATGGAATGCGATCCAATGTGCGAAGTGGAGATTCGATTGATGCTTCCGAATGCAACTACGATGTCGATTCGAGCTCGAAGAAGTATTTCAGCATCTCTCTTCTTCACAACAGCAAGTCGGAGATTACTAATGAGTAGAGAGGGAGCTGCCGCTTGTGCTCTCTTCGAGCTCTTGGATAACTCTTTCGGTCAGTCATGTGGAAATCTAAAATCTGGGATTCTGAATTGAGGACCGGAAATTGAAGTTGGGTTGGGGAAATGGGTAAAAATAGAATAGATGTCTCAAAAGTTCCTCAAGCCTAGAGATGCCTTTTGTAGCATTAGGACGCTCATAATTAAGGAAGTGCTACGCTTTCTGTTAAGTATGCAGTCAAATAGGAGTACGGTATCAAAATTCCAACTCATTTTCAGAGCGGAAAGTGAATGAAAGCGAGAGTGTTCATGAACTCTACACCCACAACTACTCATCGGCCTCTTCCTCTTGTCTTCTCTTCCGGAAGTTCATATTCGATACTGATAGGGAAAAAACCCTCTGTCGACGGGATATGATCTTCAAACAGATTTGCTTCTTCCAAGCAATTGCTGATATTCACAGTGGAAAAGTGGTGACAACTCGGAAGAATTATCAGCTGAAAGCCATTCAAAATGAGGCGAATATGGATGAGTTTCTGGAGATGGCAAGGGAATTGGAAGGATACAATCAGGTCACATTTCCACCGAGTGTCTGCGTTTTGAGGAAGAGAAAACAGACTGTGATCATGGTAGTGAGGTTTGCAAATCTTCTACTGAAATGTCCGGAAGATGTAAGACATCAAGGCTTGAACTCAGATAAGATTATTTGATTTTCAGGCAAGTTCCATGGAAATCGAGTGGGATCGTATCCACGACTTTCGGGTTTGTGATGAAGCGACCGCTTTCTCATTTGAATATGCCAAAGAAAGAAAAGAAGATGGAGAAGAAACAGGAAGGAAGAAAACGAAATATGTCAAGTTGGAAACTGGATTCGTGAGTTTTAAGTATCATCATCTCTATCATAACTACCACATTTCAGGCCGAGTACATGGCTGACTGCTTTGCTCAGATCAGCGCTGAACGCCAACCTGCATCAGAATGGAAAAATGACCAAAGGAGAGTTTCAGTCTCCAGTGAGCCCGATCCAGAACCTCCGGCTCCTCCCGAATCAAATGAAACGACTCCTCCGCCTGCCCACAAAATTCATTTCGAGAAGCGAATTCTGGAGCAACATCGAGATTGCATTGATTAAATTTCAAATTGAAACAGTATTACCTAGGCACCAACTTTTAACTTTTTGCTTTCGAGTATCCTCATGACTATCTTTATATTTCATGACTACTTACTGTTATTAACTTTGTTTTTTTCCTGTGCTTTAAAACAATACGTCGTTAATCAAAAGCCTTCATTCACCCTCGGGTCTCCCGTAAGTTTCTTTGAGATGCCTTTTTCAATGAACTCTAAAATACATGGTAATTAATAAATGAGCTATGTTAAAACATGTGTTTCAAAGAGGTTCTACAGATATGTACATGGATTATGATCAGATAAGGTGATCTTCAGGCAATTTTGAGGCCTCTAAAAAATTACCTAGCTTCTAGATTTTTTTTAAACTTGCGATCCAATTAAATCCATTTTTGAAGATGACAACGTTACCTGAACATAGGGAAGAGCTACCTGACTTTCTGAAAGCTGAATCAGCCCACTTCACTCCTTTTCCATCGAATTTCACAACCCCTCATTATGATATGAAGCTGTCGAGAAGATTGAATCGGAGCACCTCGGGAATATAATTATTGTTGTCCTATTCATTAATCGGTTGCCATGAGAGGTGTTGCAAACAGCAACCTCAGCTTCTCTTCTCAATCCCTCGCTTTCTGGCGGATTTTTCCTTCCCGTAACGGAAATTGGATCTGCTCACAGAGTTCCCCAGTCTTGCCTGAAATAGAATGGCTTGTTGACCAAACAATAATTTTTGTATTCATCTGTATAGCG
The DNA here is from genome assembly GCA_900536305.3 of Caenorhabditis sp. 40 LS-2015. Classification (NCBI taxonomy): domain Eukaryota; kingdom Metazoa; phylum Nematoda; class Chromadorea; order Rhabditida; family Rhabditidae; genus Caenorhabditis; species Caenorhabditis tribulationis. The sequence goes on along the minus strand of LR544699.1, from coordinate 102,217 downwards.
GATATTTTAATTAGACGACAGAAACGATCGAGAAGCGAAAACAAGTTATCACCCACGTGTTATGCTGGGTCATCCCCTTTTCGACACTTTGAGCAAATTTATCTCGGTTCCTGCGAAAGATATCAAAAAGTGGTCAACTGACGGACATTATGAAAAGCATATTGTCTGTCAATTTCGTTTTGATACCTCTAACAGGAACCGAGATAAGTTCCCTTAAACAGGACAGTGAGGGTGAGCTTCTATCTCAGCATTTACGGCATCCGGTTTCCTCTTGGATTTGACAGAACTAACCTGATTTTCTGAAACAGAATGGTCAACAGTAAAAATTCATATTGTCATAAACATTATGTTATTGGTTGATTGCTTTTCGATGCCTCTGACTGGAATCGAGATAAACTTGCTCAAAGTGATGAAACGGAATGGGGCTCAATTACAGGATTTACTGTAATTTTGAAAATCAGATCTGTAAACTGTATTTTTAGGAAGTTTCAAACAAAATCTTGCCAAGAAAAGTTATTTCTTCACTGACGTTTCTGTAAGGCAATGAACACGCACGACCAATGAGAAGAACTTCTCCCGAAAACCCAACATGTTTCTCTTCCGGGAGCTTCTGAGAAGTCCGCAAACACATTTTTTCTGGATGATGAATAATTGCAAGAAGTCGTCAATTTTTTTCTCCAATTTTTCCATTCGCCTAATAACGAAAATTGAGAAACTCTTCCTGTCGTTAAAGTCGCATTATTAAGTTCATCTTCTCTTTTCTTCTCCTTTTTTTTCTCTTTTTCTCTCTTCGATTCCCACAATTTCTTTTCAGTTTATACATAAATGAGCACTATGCACGCCTTCTCTTTCTTTTCTCTGATCTCTCCTCTCCGCTAACAATATTTCGGCATAAGCTGGGAATGAGAAATGGGCGGAGTCCGGGGTTTGGGTTGGCTGAAAAAGAGAGGTGAAGACCATTGGGACTGTTCATACTCATATCTATCATTTTCTCTTCATCACTTGTAAGTTTATCAAAGAACTTTGTATACTGATTTCGAAATATTTCTAGTCATAGAGCAATTTCGAATTTTGAACCATTGGTGGTTCGCATTTTAATTTACATTTGCTCCTAAATTTCTAATTACCTGAATTATTCATATGTTTTCGAATGCAATATGTTTCAATATTCTCCCCTCTCCTATCCTCAATTTTTTGGAAAAAAAGGTCTCGAGGATAACAAACAAAAATAGTTGGCAGGTTTTCCTCGGTTTCCGTGAGTTTCACTAATGTCGTTTCCTCCTCTGAAGAATTTGTTTATATGATGTAAACAAAGTTGTCTGAAAGTTCACCGTTTTTTCTATGTCTCCTCTGCTAGTTCTTCAAAGTTTAAAAAACCTAGACTTGTTCAGAGTGACGATGCCGATGATAACTCGTTCTTCTCAACCGAAATCGAAGGATATTGTGAGTTCATTATTTTTCGAAGATTCGGAACTTTCATTATTCTCCAGAAAATCGAGAAGCCTGAGAAGAAAAACGCTTTGGGAGAGAGCGATTTGATGGTAGCATGTAATAGAAAAAGACGAAAGAGAGCTGAAAGACAGGAGAAGGCGATCAGAAAGTTCGAGAAGCTTTTGATCGGTAGTTTCTTGATTATGGAGTACTGTAATACAGTCGAATCGTTTCAGACGGGAATCCAAACTCCATTGATCACGCAAAAAACACTGTTGCAAGTGTTGCAGTGCTGAATCTTCAGTCCGAGATGTTTCAGATACTTTTCGAGTGAGTTAGAGGTGGTTAACGTTGGATAAAAATTGGTGAACAAATACCGTAAATCTCGTTACTTTGTCCGCGCATATCTCGGTCGCTACGAGAGGTATTCGAAAATGATCAGTTGTAAAGTGTTCCTCATGTTGTCCGAAACATGTTATGCGTTTCCCACTTTTTGATACCTGTTACAGGAATCGAGACTAATTTGATCAAAGTGAGTGGTGAGACGTTTTATTCCATTCCATGATTCACGGTAATTCAGCATAATTCTAGAAACGGTGCAAATGTGAATCTTCGCTCCGGAGGAGAGAGAAATCTGGTGATTCATGACATCCTTCACATGATGTTTGGAGATCCAAGCCGCATGGATATTATCATTCCTCGACTGAAACCATATGTCGTTTCCATGTTCAAAACTGCAATCGATTTCAAAGTGGACATGAATGCCAAGAATAGAAGAGGAGAGACTGGAATTTCTCTTCTTCAACAGTTAGAAAATTTGGATGAGTCAGAAGAGGTTTGCTGTCATACAGATTAAAACTTCTGAAGACAGTGATTTCAGGTTGATCAAATGAGGATGCACTACCTCAGGAGTATGCACGAAGAGGTTGGAGAAAGTGACCATGAATTCGGGAAAATTGTAAAAGTTAGTTTTTTGTTAGGTGCTAAAAGAATGTTGTGAAGGGTTCAGGAATGGATGGAAGGGATAAATGAAATTGAGAACACTCAAGGCGAAGAGAGACAGGTAAAACTTAATACCGATTTCGTTCCCCCAAGTAAAAATACGAGTTTAGCCGTCTGTGGACGAGGAAAGTCAAGAAAAACCTGACGAGAACGCAGCAAAGGACAAAAAAGATGCAAACGAGCAGAGACCAGAAAAGATGGTCGAATATGTATGTTTCTGAACCTGATTAGAGTTATCTCTTTTTTTCCAGGGTTTCGACTCACAAAATGATTCTGAAGACATGATCGCGCCTGCTCCAACAAAGAAACCAACCGACATCCCAACCGAAATTTCATCTGGTGAGACAATTTTATAGGAAATTTTATTTGAGTCCTCTTTTCAGAGCATCATTCCGACCCTGTTCGTGCCAAAAAGCCATCATCGGCATCACTGAAGAGAACTTGTGACATTTCCGATTCGACAACTCAAGATTGGATCCGAAACAAGAAAATTGCAAACGTGAAGCAGGAAATCAAATCGCCGATGTCTCATATTTGTCATGATACTTCTGAAGGATTAAAGATTCAAATGCCAAATGAGACTATAACAGTGGATTTGACAAAAGTCAAAGTGGAGTTCCTTCAAGGTAAGAGCGTTTTTTTTAACTGTGGAGCAATAAATGTATGCATCATTTAGAACCAGATCATAACAATGATAACACCACGGTAACTAACCAGAGCATCGACGTCTCCCAAAAGGCGAGGATTCGCTCTAACGAACTGAATCAAACAAAACTACTTTTGCAGTTGAAGCATTTTGATCCAAAAATCGTTCCAACTGAGTATCCTCTCATAAAGACCGAAAAGCTAGAAGGTACAAGTTGAAGAAAACCTTATCAACAATTTTCATTTTATAGCATCCACCCATTCAATTTCAAATGTTGCGAACTGGCAAAACGTAAGTGCTTCATGAGACAACTGATATATTTTATGAAAAAATTTATTTCAGTATCCGAATAATATCTTGCTGACGATTCAAGAGGATGTTCAAGGCCCCAATCCATCTGGAATCGGTTATATGCTTCGTTCAGTTGAAAGCCTTGGAGAAGCCGTAAATCAGTCACATCAGAATGTTCCTTCCATAATAGAACAACCAATACCCTTCCAACCGAATCTTCCTCAAACGAGTCATCAGTTTCTTGAACAGGCAAACCTTGATCTCTCGCGAAACATCTACTCGAATCTTGCACATCCATTCCCAACTCAAGCCTGGAATCCCCATGCGAATCCAGCAGCTCAAACATACCTTGGTAATTTTCGGGGAAAAACGGTCAACGTTGAGGGGTTGAAACAGTGATTTCTAATCACACGACTCTTCTAAATGTTTGTGAGTCTTTTAGCATTTCTAGATCTCCTTTTTAGCACTTGACTTTATATTCCAATACCGCCACAATAAAGTCAGTTAGGTAATCTTTATTCACACGACACCAAATTTTGGTTTACGTGGGTGCTAATTTTGAAAATCTTTCTACTTTCAGGCAATCGAAACATCTTTAGTTATATTGAAAAGTTGTCGACTCCAAAAATGAAGATTCAGGGTTGCTTGATCACGGTTTTCGCCACCCCTTTCGGAAATTTGTACTCCAGCTGAAGTTAGTTTAAATACTGTTTCCAGGAATCTCTCATCTGACACCTACTACCAACCTTACTCTTCATTCAACTGCTCCGCCGGTTTTCGACTACTCCTTCGCTTCACATATCAATCCTTCGACGTTTCCATACAATCAAACCACAAATGTGTTTCCCCACAATTTTTCGTTCTTTCCTATCCACACAAGCCCCAACTACCTCAATACTTTGAATCTCCAACCCTTACAACCCCCACTTCTCAACTTTTCACAGAATCAGACGAATCCATGGATGAACAACGGTATCATTCCAAATCCAACGCACAATCTACCTTTCTAGTTGCTATTTTTCTAGTTATGTCTGTTTTAGACTGCTTCCCAGATTACGAGAGTTGAAAATGTTTAGATTTTTAATTAGTAGTTCTTATTTGTCGCAGTTTTACCTTTGAAAAGCTATATCCTTTAAAGTCTGCTTTTTTCAAGACTTCGTAATCCCGTGAACTTTTAATCAAATCCTCATATTACCCCAGCTCAATTACATTATAAATCTTTCACAATCAGTTTCGAATTTTCTGTTCTGAACAATGGAGAAGGTTGCTGCTACGAACAATGCTGCGGATGAAGCGAGAGTGGAGATGCCACCGCCACCAGCCGTAGGATTCCTTTTTGATAGATTATCCGAATGGTTTCTGTTAGGCTCCACAAGAAAAGTCAGGAATGGAAAAGTTGCCGATTCCGGCGGAAAGAGAGAAAAATATTGGGGAGCGGAAGAATGGATACGAATACTCCATTGTTGTCATCAACTTCAAGCCGGGGCTGAAATTCGGTTTAGGAATCAAGAATGTCTATAAAAATGTGTTTGTGATCAAAGCCGACGAAAGTGAATACAAATCATTTTCTCGTTCATTTTGCCATCATCAAAAGTTTCCAGATTCGTTGGTGACAGGCCTATTCAACGTGGCTGATCGCATCATTGATGTAGACGGAGAACCGATCTCCGATAATCAGAAATGCAAAGTTCTGCTTGTGAAGGCTTTAAAAGAGAAGAAAGTTACATCTTTGTTGATTGAGAGAGGAATCACTGAGAAGGCTTTGAAAGATGCTACCGTAAGATTCAACTTCTAATAACCCATAACAGAATCATCTCAGGATGAGATGAACGAAGAACACACCCAATCTGTGATGGCTCCACCGGACGTCAGAAGCATCATGAGAAAGCTCGAAGCACACCACCATCTTCGTAAATCCCCATCTCTTGAAAGTGCTGCAGGAGTTATTCCAAGTGCAATGACAAAAAATAAGGATGGGAAGGGTGATCGAAGAGCTTGCATCTTGGAAGATGGTCATAAGTCTGTCATTATTCGTATGGATAATGAGGAGAATCGGGATAAACTCAAGGTAAAGTTTTCTCTAATTCTTTCGAAATAAGGTTCGATTCCAGAGAGTGGAACCGAAGGAGCCGAAAAAGTTGGAACCGAAGACGCCTCCGAAGCAAGAGAGAGCAGAAGCGAAGCCTGAAGCTAAGCAACCAGAAACCAAGACTGATGGAAAATGAACTTCACCATTCCTTGGACTAAAATTAAACTCGGTTTTTTTCTCCTTAATTTCATTTGATGAAGTTTCACGATTTCTATATTTTTCATGCTCATTGAGATATTTGAAGGTCTTTAAAGATTTATTTGAGTTTTCAATTGGAAAGGAAACTCCGAATACAGAATTCTTCCACAGCGCTGCAAACGCGCACCATTGACAGTTGTGTGCTCGCGTTGAAAATAACGATTTTCGGTTCGCTTATTCTACTTTTAATCTTTTCATTTTGCCACCGTTTTCAATTGAGATTAACTGCAGTAATAAATAAAACTTCAATGCACCTTTTACTTTTCGCTCCACACAATTATTAGGGGGAAAATGCTCGTGAATTGAGCTCCTAATTCCTTAAAATGGAGCCTTCCTTTAAAATATTTGATTGACCTGAACTTGAGTTTCAGATGAAGTATCAAGTCGAAACTCAAGCTGTTCCTTACTCAACCATCATTCTACATTGTCTCAAGTATCCATCAAAAGGTGTCGTCGGATTGCTGATTGGAAACAAAAAGGGAGACAAAGTCACTGTAAGTTTTACAGACATTTTAAATAGTATACGTATATGCTTTACAGTTTTATCTCCAACCTCTCATTCATCTTCCAGAAAAATCTGAAAACTGACAAAGTTCCTTTTCAGGTTACTGGATGTGTCCCTCTCAGTCATGAATCTACTCCACTTGCACCTCCTCTTGAACTGGCCACTGCTCTGGTACACGGGAAATTCGGAGTTTCTCTTGTCGGTGTCTACTTCTCAAATTCGATTCCAACTGACACCACTCTCAATGTGTATGCTACTCGGCTCGCCGATAGAATTTCCTCTGTCACCTCATCACCTGCCATTCTCGTGCAAGTCATGAACGAGAGACTAGTATCTGATTGCGAGCAGGATAGATTAGTCGCATATGAGAAGGATGGAGACAATTGGAAAGAGGCGAAGTAGGATTTGATCTTAATTTAAACACTCATTCTGACTTTTAGAACCATCTTCCAAGGATCCAACTTCTTGCGAGGACTGCAAGCAGTGATTCAAAAGAAGTTATACCGAGAACTTGCCGACTTTGAGAATCACCTGGACAACCCAGAATTCGATTTCTACAATACGAATCTGAGCAACAAACTCGTGCAAGTCTCCGAATTCAGATCTTAGCCCTGACGAAGATGTGTAACTTATTTTTGTTTATGATTATCTGGTGTCGTCTGAATATATTTAATCCTATCCGCTCGCGGGTTGAATAAACGATTTGATGACGGAAGAGCCCTCCTGGATTATATTCGTTTTGATGAACATTACTAATCTCTGATAGAAATGATGTAAACAGAAGACAAGGTCTTTGATGGAAGCAATACTTTATCAACATTCAGCAGAGATACGAAAAAAAGGTGTAGAACAGCTACACAGCAAAGCATGTATTAGCTTATTCGTAGACCCAGGAGTTGATGAATGGACTGGCGTAGTCGTTGATCTCCTCTTGCTTGAACCAGTGAGCAATCTCACGGTTGGCAGAGTCGACGGCGTCCGATCCGTGGCAGATGTTGCGTCCGGTTTGGATGGCGAAGTCTCCACGGATGGTTCCTGGGGCGGAGGCGAGTGGGTTGGTAGCTCCGAGCATGACACGTCCTTGCTTGACAACATCAAGTCCTTGCCAGACCATGGCGACGATTGGGCCAGAGCTCATGTACTCGATGAGAGATGGGAAGAATGGCTTGTCCTTCAGGTCTTGGTAGTGAACCTGAAAATATTTGAAGTTGGCCTAAAACTTCAGTTTTCTTCGAAGCTAACCTCGAGATGAGCCTTCGAAGCAGTCAATTGCTTGAGAGCAACGAGCTTGAATCCGCGCTCCTCGAAACGAGCGATGATCTTTCCGACGAGTCCACTGAAAAAAAAGAAATAATTACACTGAAAATATCCTAAAATCTCATCGAGATGAGATCCTTTCCATCAGAATGAGGGCTGATTAATACTAACCGGTGGACTCCGTCAGGCTTGACAGCGATGAAGGTTCTCTCGGTGTTGCTCATTTTCGGACAGTCGTGCTTGGAACAAGTGTCAACAGCACAGGCGACAGCGACGAACGCAAGTGAAGCAAGTAAGGAGCCGACGCCCATTCAGTCAACTTTGACACAGCTGAAACGAGTGTAACCGTAGCGCAATGCGTCGTGAGACCCTAAATGCGGCACACTTGGCTTCTTGCCAATTGTCCAAAAGAGCGCGATTACTGACCCATAATTTTCTATTGAACACGGTTTTCGGACGCTCGTTGAACTTATCAGTTGTAAAACAGATTTGGAAACTGGTTTTTCCACGGGAATTGGGAACATTGATGAATGCATGACGTCGTCTGAAATGGAAAATACAAGAACTGAATATGCCACTCGTTTTGAAAGTAGACAAAAGTACTTCTAGAAAGAATCATCGCTTGCGACAGAAAAGCCATTACGCGCCACACTTTGTCCCAGATTTTATGACTTATGCTCGTTTTTCGTGTTTTTCGGCAACAGTCACAATTGTTTCACGTTCTTTTTCGAAACTCTTCTTTGGTTTCAAACACAGTTAGCTCTGAACGTAAACCATGTCACATTTTCAGGCACTGCTTCGCAGCTTTCCGCAGTAAAGGGAACCGGTTTTTTTCCTCTTCACCTTCGATTTTCTATGTTTAGAATCAACTGAATGTAAGGTTGCCTCATTTCTGTCTGCCATCTAACTGTTTGCCTACCAAACCGTGTGGATTGTTTGCAGAACAAAGTGGGAGCCAAATTGCGGGAAAACGGGGAAAGTCTCTCGCACCGAGAGCCAGCGTTTTATCATCTATCACCTGTTAATTCACGAACGAAGTCGATGGAGAACGAAGTGTGAGTTTCTGAAAAAACGTAGTTGCTTCAAACCATTTCGATGTAAACTTGAAAAGTGCCTGAACCTCTTCTCAGTTCCAGTGTCCTCCCCACGAATGGAGTGCTGAAGAAATGGACAAATTACGTAAATGGCTGGCAAGATCGATACTTCGAAATCACAGAAGGAAATCTGGTTTATTTCAAATCAAAAGCTGAAAAAACGCACGGGTGTCGAGGAAGCATTTTTTTGAAAAATGCGATTATTGCAGTAAGATATTCTCAGAATAAGGTCTCAATTTTTATTGGTAACGTTTTTCAGGCCCACGAATTTGACGAGAATGAGTTTTCGATATCCATGGGTGAAAATGTCGTTTGGTATTTGAAAGCCGAAAACTCCCAATCCAAATTGCTATGGATGAGATCTGTCGTCAGAGAAACTGTAAGTATATTACAGATTGTTGTAGTTCAATTCTAGACGTCAGAAATGCTGCATTTGGAAAATCAGATTTGTGAACAGAATGATGACGATAAAAACCATGGTTAGACATACTTGCAGAAGGCCGGGCAGGTATGAGGCTTTCTCCGACCCGGTCCGCCTCACTCAGCTGAAAATTTTTTTCGTTCAAGTTTTTTTAAAGAAAGAGAACGAAAAAAAATCGGGAAACAATCTGCTTCAGTAAAGACTGCTTCCGTACTTCTTCTATTTATAACCGCTGGTCGGGCAAGCCGGGCTGACCCGTAATTTTGCAATTATAATAGAAGAACTATGTAAGAAGTCGTATTGATTATGATCAAGTTGACACTGAACGTTTCCGTTGGAGTCGTTGAACATCATAGTTCAAATATCCCGTTCAAACTTCTGACTCAAAAAGTACCTGAAAAAAACTATCATAAATACCACATTGTTGATCTTTTTCTGTCCTTCCGAGTAAATATGTAGCTTCGGACAATGAAAGACAGAGAGTCAATAGAAGTTTTTCGAAATGCCTCTGACTACATACTATTATGAATTTGCAGTTCAATAATGAAACTGTTCTGATGACTTGAAAATTTAGGTACAAAACGACTCCGACTATAGCTCCACCAGTACCAAAAGTCATTCTCGGAATCCATCAGTCTCTTCTGCTCTTGTCTCAACAAACAACAAAACTGAAGATAATAATGAATCCACGAAATTGTTCGCTTCAAAACTTTCCGAACTGGAAGCCTACCGTACCATGTGTAAGGATCAAATGACATCGATTGAACGACTCCTGGAGCAAGGGGGAGCAAGCTGTATTGTTCCTCAAGCAACGATTTTGTCAGTCAAAGCAACGCACTTGGCTTTAATCGTGAATATAAATCATATTGTGGATCTCGTTAAAACATCTAAAGTCGTGATTCCCGAAACTCCACCATCGACGTTAACACATTCATCATCTTCTTCTACGCCGCCTCCGATTCGAGAAGCACTGTGTGCTACTAGAAGTGTCTCTTCCTCTGGTCTTCGACGCCAGTCTGTCATTGAGCAGGAATACATGTCAGATGATAACTCAACTATGACAACTTCTACAATACTTGCCAGACCAGACATAGACGTGGTAAGAAAAGAGTCGCAACTTTAGTGTTCGACGATTTATCAGCTTTCAGACGAGTGATTGTGATGAATTCTTCGATGCTGACGAGTTCGATGTGGAATCAAAGAACGGCGATTCGGCCGAATCCAAAAAAGAAGGGATCACATCAGAGGACGAACAAAATGGAAACTCTGCACCAGAAACCGTTGAACCCAAAAAACCTAGCTTCAGAATTGTGAGTTTCGTTTTTTTTTCCCCAAACGCGTTTTTTTTAGGAAGGAGATCCTGTAACTGGGCATTATGATGATTTACTGGTTAACCAAGACCACAATCTGTTCTCAACAATAGACAAACTTGCTGTTGAACAGCTAAAGTGAGAATTCCACCACCAATTTGGTGGCACCAAAACTTTGACATTTAACCATTTCTTTCAGATACGCCCTTGCCGGTGTCGAAGACAACGTATGGAGTTTATTCGCTGAAGACGGACCAATGAGAATGTACACTCGACAAGTTGAAGATGAGGGAGGGTTACCAGTGGATCCACTGAAAGCTACTCATTCGGTTGAAGGAGTAACTGCATTGGAATTCATGCATTATTTCTATGATGCTCGATACAAAATGCAATGGGATCACACTCTGGAAGCCATGAGTGTTGTAGAACACATCTCTCCGGATTCCGTTGTTCTCCATCAAAAGCACAAAACTATTTGGCCTGCGGCACCGAGAGAGTCTCTCTTTGTTTCACATATTCGACGCGTTGATGAGCATAAGAGAGATGGATCACACGATCTGTACATTGTTTGTAATCGTGATGTGCAAAGATCTGATGTCCCGGTAAGGCAACAATAGTTATTATTTTATTAAAGTTCTGTATTTCAGTTGAGCAGCTCTTCATCTGTTCGAGTCGGGTTGACAGTCTCAATGATTTGCGAAACCATTGTTAAAGATCCACACATCGAAAGAAAACTTACAAGAGATGATGTAAAGTGTAATATAATATATGTTTCTCAAGGTATGAACATCTTTCACAGTTAAAAATATTGATGATTCATTTTCAGTGCACCCGGGAGGATGGGTTCCAGTCTCTGCTCTTCGCCACGTCTACAAGAAAGAATATCCAAAATTTTTGAGAACTTTCACAGAATTTGTTAAGAAAAATGTAAAAGGAAAAACAATCAGTATTTGAACTGTGACTCTTATTAATGTTCCATGTGCCATCCCTGTTCAATTTCTAACTTTTCTCTACAATGTAATTTATGGTGAAAATGTAATTAGAACTTTTTTCGTGTATTAGTTGGTTGTGAACGAATTTTACTGAACATTGTGTTATGAAGAAAACTTGTTGTCTTTACTAATTTGTTTCCAAGCGGTGAATGTCCAAGAATCTTTCTTATTGCGATGCGAAGTGGAAAAAAACAGTAGTCTTCAGTTTTACATGATTGTTCTTGGGTTGTTTTGAATGTGAAGAAGATGAGGGCATATCAACGATACACTTCTATTGGATTGATCCTCTTTGTAATTGGTATTCTGGTGCTCGAGGAGCACCAGATTGGAAAAGGGATCATCTACCTTTCGAATCAATACAATCATGAGGTCATAAGGAATATAACAATTACAAGAAAAGGTGTCCATTTTTGGATATGTTGACTGCTTGATTGACAGAATATTTCAGAAAAACGAGCAAATATCGGGATTGTAATCGTCTTGAGTGGTGTGGAGGATGAAGAAAAATACCAGATGGCGTTAGACACTGTAAGGTGTTACGGTCGTCATTTCGAGTACGATGTGTATGTGATTCACGGGAAGAACGAAGCGAAGAGCAGAGAATTATGCACTCAGAAAGATGTAAGAAATCCTGCTATAGCGTGTAAATCTGTAATCTCTCGCCGCATTTCAAGAATAATTATCTCGGTTCGCATCGAGAATTTCAAGAAACTGTCAAGTAATGAAATGTAGCTGTGGTTATGAACAACATTTCATTAGTTGGTAACTCTCTGAAATTCTCAATGCCAACGGAGATAAATGCTGTCAAAGTGGGATCAATGTTGACAGCTTTTTTGAATTCTTGATGCGAACCGAAATAAATATCGATAAGGATATTACATTTGCCGTATCTTTATCACTATCTTTGAATATAACTATATTACAGTTCATGTTCCGTCGTCATTGCATTCTTTCCTTGAAAATGCCATCATTATCGAATTCTTGGCTGCTTTTTCTCGATGGTGACATGGGAGTTATCAATCCGAATCATCTCGTCGAAGACTATGTGCCAACCGATCCAGATGTAAATCATTCTTCTTCGTCTTCTAATTCTCTCATTTTCAACTGTTCAGATTCAAATCGTGTTCTACAAACGCATTATGAATCACGAAGTCATGGCTGGATCCTATTTAGTTCGAAATTCGGATTGGTCTCGAAAGTTTTTGATGTTCTGGGCAACTTTCGAATCGAAACTTCCAAACTCCTTCCATGGTTCTGACAATGGGGCGATTCATGTAAGTTTCTGTTAAACTAGTACAAATCAAAAATTACTTGTTCCAGAGTGTCATCTTGAATCAAGATCTACCAAGACTAAACAGTAAATTGGAGTTCTGTGAGAAAGAATTTTGGGTGAAGTCAACTGATTATGCGAGTTTGTCAACATACGAAGTTTGTGCACAAGAAGTGATAAAAAACCATTCGATTCCGCAAATCAAAATTTTCCAAAAGGTTATCAAACCATCAACTTTTTTCAAATCAATCATACATCTTAGGGAAGGTACGCATGGGCTCGAGATGGATGGCTCACGAATTCCGTATGGTCAGATACGGATTTTATTTTCCATGGCTGGCAGAAAAAGTGATAGGCAACATCTTGAGAATTCTTTATTTTACATGTTTTAGGCGTAAAGATACAAAAGTATTTGCCATGTGGCACTCTCCCTTGGTCTACAACGAGCCGTGGAATCTGACAAAATGTTCTGAAGGAGAGGCATGGCAGAATTGGAAGTACAAAGACACTTTCATCGGGAATGCCATCGATGTCGATAGAAAGATTTTTGAAACTATTCTAGAACAAGAGAAATCATATAAAGCTAACCTCCAAATTGTTTTGTCTCACTGAGAATTTGTTACTTTTAAAGTATTTCATCACTCGTCGTTAAACATGTCATAATTTCAAATATTGAGATCTTTTCATATTTTGTGAGCATAATCACCTGAATAAACATAATCTCTTTTTTTATCGGTATGCCAATTGAAAATCAGTTGTATGGTAGTTAGTTACAGTAATCATGTTCAAACAACGTTTTGGATTTCGATTTGGTATGCAGATTTCAGATTACAAAGCATGGTTGAACGCTGTTACTTTAATGACGAAAAACAGCAAATGATTGATAATGAGATCACGAATAAGAAGATGAGAACTGACACTTTTCGAGCCTCACTTTTCGGCTCCACATGCTGCCAACGCTGTCTCGTATTCCTGTTGTAAAAAACCACTAGAATCCATTTGTATTTAACATCATTTCACTCACTTTCGAAAACTTCGCATAATCATCACGATTATAATGGAACTTTTTGAGAACCAAATACTCGAGAATGCACCGATGAACGTAGAGGTATTGCATTTCCGTTTGAATCGACTTGAAACGCTCATCTCTAAGTTTAGTTAGAAGACGTGGAACTCCGAGGAAATCAGAAAGAAGAAGGGATTCGAGGATGATGAGAATGAGAGCCAGTGTCCCCGTACGGCCAACTCCTGCCGAGCAATGCACGATAACTGGTTTTCTGAAAAAAGTTTTGTACCGCACAATCAGTGACCCTACAACATCACGACAACATACAACTCACGTGCAACTTTTGACAACTGCCAAGAGACGGAAAGGAGACAAGAAGTTGTCTGGAACTCCATGATCAGGCCAGTTACGCCAGTGGATATGCTTGACGATTTTGACTACGCTACTGTCACCTGGCTTCGAAATGCGCATTGTAGACATCGTCAAAGTTTTGTCTAGCTGAAAGCAGATACAATAAAAACTCAGTTTCAGAAAAATAAACTACATCAACACTGGCTTCCTTGGTAACTGTGCACAATTTCCCGATTTTCATGGTGTCTCCAAGCTTGACTGGGAAGTATTCCGCACTTTTCGGTTTCCCCTTCTCTACCAGTTCGCAGAGCATGATAATGTATTCTAACCCACAAACAATGATCATTTTCCAGAAATCTTCAATCGTTCCATTCAGTGGGGCTTGGGTGCAAATGAAACGACGAGGATTCGGACCAGAACTTAAAAAAAACGTGTCAAATTGATTGTGTTACCGAGAGACTCACGAAACCAAGTTCGCATGGATGTAGAAGTATGGATCATCCGCCAAAACAACACGAGTCGTGTCACAACATGGAATATTGTTGTACCGATTCTTGGTCGGATTGTCCGAGAACGCGGTGGCTCTTTCCATGGGTGCCTCGTTGAAACTGTCGCGATATTCCTTCTTCAAACCTTCCACTCCACATTGCAAAGTTAAACGCATCCAGCTGGTGATTACATCATTTTTCTTCCTGAAACAATACCAGGTGAACTGAATGAAGCACACTGTGACACTACTTCTTATCCGATGTTTCTGCTCCATCCACGGATCCATCATCCTTTTCACGAGATGCTCTTTTGAGTGGCTCCGGAGTTTGCTGTTGCGGTGGCGCAGGAGATGATGGTTGAGCGTTAGCTCCAGGTGATGGTAGAGCCATGGTTGCTTTTGGACCGAGTTGAGCTGTACTTGGTGATGGAGATGCCAAAGATTGGTTGACTACACCAGGTGGAGGACGGGGAGCTGGAGGCATCGGATCAGCTGGATTTTGATTCATCAGAGGATACTGGGGAACTTGAGGTTGAGTTAGTTGAGGTGGGCGAGCGACTGGAGCCATCTGTGGCATTTGAGACCCTTGTGCAGGTGGTTGAGGCATTTGGGGGATGTTCGGGGCAGGAGCGCTCTGAGCGGGAGCAGCAGGTGGGGGCAGCATCACAGTTCTGGTGAAGTCTTTCGGCTTTGAGTTTATTGGTTGAGAAGGAGCAGGCGCTTGAGTTTTTTTCTGATTTGGTCCTGCTTCATTGTTCGCCGTTGGCTCTTCCAATGTTTGCATCACGCTTCTTTCAGTGTTTCTGTTACGACCACGTCCCATATCAACGACCAAGTTGGTCTTACTCGGACGCTTGCTTGCTTTGCTTTTCTTTTTAACATTTCCAGAAGGTTCTGAAACACAAGGTTACTGTAGACGGAATGATATCAAACTAACTCTTCGGCGGCATCTTTGTCGTCGTCGAGCACTAGCAAGAAAATTTCGAAAGTGAAGAGTGATCGTGCATGAAATATTTTGATGTTGCCACGTGGAAGCCTACATGTGCTAGTTCACGTTGAGGCGGACATTTTCAATGTTCTAAACAATAATAAAAGTCACGTGAAAACTATGAATAATTTGAAAAGGTCACCTTTATTCATAAACCAGTCCATCAAGATAAGATGCAGCATAAAAGAAGGAGAATTGTCCAGAACAGCAACATAGCGAAATCCTTCGCCTCTACTAACAAATCTACTCGCGAAACTAACTACTAACACCAACATGGTCAAAAGAATCACCGTCTACACTGCATTCGGACAATTCATCGAGATGGTCGAACGGCAGACTGAGCTGGAGATGGAGCAGAAGAGGGAAGTGGAAACAGACCGTTACCCCATCGATCATCCATTGAGTGACTATCAGAATGCACTGACTTCGGTAAGTCCTGTTTCATGATAATTCTTCCATGCAAGCCATATTTCAGGGTCAGGATCATTCTGTCAAATCTTGTCCAGTGAATGTTTCGGTTCCAGTCTGGCCACTCGTTAAGAAGTCTGTGAGCTGCCCAGCGTTGTCTTTTGCTGGATCTGTGGAAACAGTAGAAATGGCTGTTTCTCCAATTCCAACAACCATCGAAACGAGAAAACTCAACGAAGCAACTGCGCTGATGATGTCCTTCTGGAAGGTTCATGTCACTTCAAGAAAGCCGAAGACCGAGAATGAACATCAAATTTCTTCGATTTTCGAGAAGCTCGATGGTCTTTTTTCTACTGCATCCACAACATCCGTAGCTTCGATTTTCGGAAAGTTCGACGAGTTCATCGAAGACATGAAGAAAGAAAACGAGAGAGAATCTCTTGTTTGGAGTTCCCCGGATCAACCAGCATTCCCCCAGCTTCCAGTTTTCGTGAAGTCTCCAGTTGATTCGATGAAATTCTACAAGAGATCCGATCAGAACACCGATGAGATGGCTGACGATGGTAAGCACTGAATCAACAGCTTCACTTATACGAAATTTTTAATTCAGAGATGACACTGACTCCGACGTCAAGACTATCTTCTTCAACATCTTCCACGACTTCATCGAACCTTCCCCTGAGCTTCTCCGGAACCACCATCACCACGAAAAAGTTCGTCTCATACCCTCGCCGACTGGTCCAACGAATCCGTTTGCAACAGGCGATCATCAAGAAGCAGAAGAAGCTGATTGGTGACCTCTACAAGCTCCAAACTCTGAACAAGAAACTTTCGAACTGTTGTAGAGGAGTGTAATCTTTTGGCTAATAAACTAATTCACTGAATTTTAGAATTCTTTTTCTGTTTCTTTATCTTTTTTCTCCTTTTGGCCTAACCTGACAACTTCAATACTGTTCAATTTTTGCCTGATAAAAAAATGGTGATGATACGATAGTCCAAAGAATTCAAAAATGACATCACTCCAAGTTTGATTCATTTTGAACCCAGTACATCCTGAAGTTCTCCTTTCACCTCCTTCGACCGAATGATGTTTTTTGAGCGAGAAGAGAGATGAGGTGAGATCATTGAGCAGCTGTCTTAGTTTTTTCTCTTTGAAAAGACGAGTTCGACAAGAGCTCTTGATATTTTTATAGAGAGAATTTTCAGTTGTTTTTCATCCGTCTAGCTTCTCTTGCTTTCTTCTTCTCAACTAATGGAGCTTTCGATTGAAAATCCTTCCAAGTTACCAGAATCAAATTGATATTTTGAGTATAAAAAACCTTTGTTCGTCGCACTTTCAATTTCCAACAGAAGTCCCCTCTACCATCGTAGGCAGAGTTTTCATTCTTTAGGACAGGAAATGTGCGCGAATAAGAAGCTGAAGATCTGCCATGTCTGTGTCTCTTCCAATGTGCACACTATTTTCTTGATTTCTTCCTTCTCTCTTTTTCAAACAATCGAAAGTGTCAGCTAGTTGCGGTCGATTCTTACGAAACGTTCTGTTGCGTATGTGTGCGTGTGTGGGTGTCAGTGTGCCAGGCCTAGAGGGTCTATCGATCGAATTCAGATTCTATTTATTTTTCTGAGGCATTCAAAGAAAGCATCGATTCAAGTTCTCTCTTCGAAAAACATTTCAACAGTAGTATCAGATTGAAAAGAATTGATAAGAAAATCACATGCTGAAGTACTGACATGTTCAAACTTTGATTTCTGACAATCAATCGACTTTACACAAAACGTTGTCAAAGTACATTTTCTTGTAATTCGAAGCGTTGAACATTTGAAAGTAATGTGCGATTACTGATACTACAGTTCAAATGAATTGAATTGCTCCAATAAGCTTCCGCCATTAAATTGCCTATATAGATCAGAATGCACTTTCCGCGCGGAATCCAAACTGGTTCCTTTTTCATTCACCTCCCCGTGCTTTCCATCTCACAATGAGAGAAATGTACTTTGAAACGTACACTTCCTCGTCTTTCATCTTGTGCAATAGACCTCAACTCAATCATCTGATTCGATTCTCAATCAGATGGTATAGTGTTGACTATAATTTTGCATGTACAAGTAAACATCAGTAATATCAGTTGTTTTGGTTTCGACTATTTCTCAATCGGAAAACACTATTTTTTTTCGATAAAACGTGAAATTCCCTCCAAGACCCTTCACATCTTACTGTACTTTTGAGTTCTTCAGACACGTCCGTTGCTCATTCATAATTCCAATATATTTAAGTTTTCAGTTTCATCAAAAGTCGGAAAATTTTCGGTCCGAGTACAGCTAATTGTTTTTATTTACTATTCTCGGAGTACCGTCTCTCTCGAATGGAAAACAATCAACCATCGTCTTGAACCTTTCAATCACTTCAGCACCAAGACGGGTTCCCCACTGGCACTGCCTTCATTTCTCTTTCCCGCCGTCTGCGTTTCTCTAATCAAGCGCGCTCTCTGGCTGTCTCTTTTGCCCCTGTTTCTCTTACTATCTCTTCTCATCGATTTTCGCCTCTTTTCCCGCACTCTCGTTGTCAGAGACCACGAATATGCCTTTATTGATCTTTCACGTTTTTAACATTTCTTATGCGAAAAACAGGACACTGTTCGATAAAACTGAAGACATGTGGATCTCTTTAATAACTTTTTAATGTTGCCAACCATTAAACTTTCAGGTAGCGAAAATCACGGGAGGATGGCGTGTCTTCGGAAGTTAAAGGAAGATATCCAGGTTCTGGAGAAACTATTCCCCAAGAAACATAGCCGGTTTCAGGTACTAAATTGAAACTCATTTGAGAGAAATCAAATTCTCTTTACAGATTATGAGTGCGTCGGTTGACGAGTTGTCGATGAAATTTATCACAGGAGATAACAAAGGAATTATTGTAACCGCAAATATCCAGGAGAACTACCCACGTCAACCGCCAATCTGGTTCTCGGAGTCTGACGATGTGCCCATCATCGGATCATCGCTTCAGAGACTTACTGAAACTGAAGAGTCCACTAACATCCTTCATCAGGTCCATCGTTTGGTTTCTGATCTGTGCTCATTCTACGGACTTCAAACGCCTTGCGAATTGCCACAAATTGCTCCTCCAGCGAGAGACGACATTGATGAAGGCCGTGGAAGCGATATCAGCGATACTGGTTCAGAGGTGATTTTCTACTCATTTTTAGCCAACTGCTATGCATTCTCAATTGTATTTCAGAACATTGATGATGATATGGCGGGAGATGTCCAAGACGTGGACGAAGATGAAGATGAAGAAGATGACGAGCATGCTGACGACGATATCGAAATTGTGGAGATGGCAGAAGAAGATCCAACATCGCAACAGGATATGGGAGTTTCAAAAGAAGGTCTTGATTTGCTAGACAAAGTTTCTCGTGTCAACAGACAACAACATCTGGATGGCAGAGTTCAAGGATCAGTCACAGCCACAGATCGTTTGATGAAAGAGATTCGGGATATCCATCGCAGTGAGCACTACAAGAACGGAGTATACACATTTGAGTTGGAGAAAGATGAGAATTTGTACCAGTGGTGGGTGAAATTGCATAAAGTAGACGAGGACTCGCCGTTGTTCGAAGACTTGCAAAAGTTGAAGAAAGAAAGCAGTCAAGACCATATCCTATTCTGCTTCGCATTTAACGATAAGTTCCCCTGTGATCCACCATTCGTTCGGGTCGTTTCTCCACATGTGAGTTTCTGGAATCCCAGGTTTTCTATACAATCGCACCTTCATTTAGGTCATCAATGGATTCGTTCTCACTGGCGGAGCGATTTGCATGGAGCTTCTTACCAAACAAGGATGGTCGTCAGCTTACTCGATCGAAAGCTGCATTTTGCAGATCGCTGCTACTCTCGTCAAAGGTCGTGCGAGAATTTCATTCGATCCGAAGGTACCTACTCTGATAATATGTATTTTACTATATTTTCTTTTACAGCACGCTTGTTCATTTTCCTTGGCCCGTGCTCAGCAGTCGTTCAAGTCTCTCACACAGATACATGCCAAGTCGGGATGGTACACACCACCAAAAACTGATGGATGAACTCAACTTGCTAATTTTCTTCAGTACTGTATAGTTCCACAAATCTGAACCATTCCTCCTTTCACATACTCTCACTTTTTGCTTCCTATTTGGTATTTTTATTTGTATTTCAATTCTTTCCCAATTCTTTGAATTAATGGTTTCCTGACTTCTCGTTTTCAGGATTCATTGTGCGGGTAGCTCGACATAACTCTCTTTATTCGATTCTTATACTCTCCTGATATTCTCCTTCTCTTCCGTCGTTTCTCCTTTTACAATTTTTACCTCCATTGGGCAATGCGCATATACACGTTATTGGAGAAGAAAATGTTCCGTCAAATTACCCGAGTTTGAACAAGTATCATCAACGCCTTTCTCCCAAACAAACTCCTGGACAGCAATCGGACATTTCTTGTTTTTTGTTTCAGTCAAATGTTCATAAATCATTTTATCTCTGCTTTCGGAATATGAAGTCATGTATCCCCTCGGAATTGAGGGATTATTTTCAGGGGAATGAAAAAAGTTTAACGTTAGAGAGAACCACCGGAGGTTACCCCCATATAATACCATCAGCAGAAACTGGGCGCCACTTGGTGTCGCGTGAGAGAGAGGAGGGCGCAGGCGACGAGATGAAAATTCAAAAAAAAAAAAGACGTGAAGAGGCCGTGACACATTCAGCTATTGAAAATCCTTATCAGGAGAACAGTTCTGATGACATCTAGATATACAATGGTAAATTTGATGAAGCTTATTTTGAGAAATCATAACATTGAACCTCATTTCAACTGACAACAAAGAAAGCCGTCGCGCCGCATACGTGTGTGTACCCGCTTTTTTGAAAATTTTTCTTCGCGCCAACACCGTGGAGACGCAGACACACCATTCTACGCGCCGCGAATTGTCAGCATTGAGCTTTCCATTTTCGTTGCATTCGATATCTTCTGCAGATGCATTCGCCAATTCTACCATTTTTTTCTTTCAAAATAATCACTAAATTTGCAATGGTTTCGTCCTGTTTTGTTAAACCTTTTTCATGCAGAAGCTCGCGTGTTTCATCTCATAGAGTCCAGTTTGTGCCTCTTAACCGTTTCTCATGACCAGGATCATTACTTTATTCCTTTTTTCAGATAGTTATGTTTCTCACTCGCAGCGAGTACGATCGTGGAGTGAACACTTTCTCCCCGGAAGGACGCCTTTTTCAAGTCGAGTATGCTATCGAGGCTGTCAAACTGGGATCAACGAGTATTGGAATCAAGACAAGCGAAGGAGTGCTTCTTGCTGCTGAGAAGCGATCTACGTCGAAGTTGATGGTCAACGATGCCATCGAGAAGATCAGCAAAGTCGACCAACACATCGGTATGTATCGCTTACGAAAATTCTCAGTCGTGCTCATAATTCTGTTCCAGGCGTCACTTTCGCTGGTTTGATCGCCGACTCGCGTACTCTTGTGGAGCGGGCTCAAATTGAGGCGCAGAACTTCTGGTTCACTTATAATCGGAAGATTCGTGTAGAGGACGTCACTCAATCGGTGGCCAATCTTGCTCTCCAATTCGGAGATGACGACGTGAAGGCTTCAATGTCTCGTCCATTCGGTGTTGCCATGCTGTTTGCTGGAGTCGATCAAGAAGGAGCCAAGCTGTTCCATCTCGATCCATCAGGAACATTCATCGATTGCAAGGCTAAATCGATTGGAGCTGCCAGTGATGGTGCTGAACAAAACCTTAAGGAGCAGTACCATGATGTGGGGAAAGCATAATTTTCACCAAATCCATTTGAAAGTATTTCAGGCTCTCACTATCAAGGAAGGTCTCAAGATGGCTCTCGCAATTCTCAAGCAAGTTATGGAGGAGAAATTGAACTCCGCCAACGTGGAAGTTGTTGTCATCAAGCCAACGGTTGATACCAAAGGACGCCCGATCGGCGAGTTCCAGCGAGTTTCAAACGAAGAACTCGACCAAGTTATCTCTTCTCTTTAATTCCGATTACAGTTCTTGCGGTGTTCCTTATGCTCCCTGTTCTGTATTCACCGTGATGATTTTTTTGTAAACCTAATCTATTTGCGATGTCCACCTTTATCAATAAATTATTCGTCTCTTGTTGTCGCGATTCTCGGAAAATCTGCTTTCATTTCGAGAAACCATAACTTTTATAAATTCACAGTCTGTTGGCACAATTTTAAAAGAACTTCATGTGATTTAGGAGGATATCTCGCTGCGCATTTAATCTCTTCCCAGTTCAACTTTATAGCACGAGTTGGAATCTATATTTGGCCCCGCGACTTTGAATTGGGAAGAGATAAAATGAGCGGCGAGATATCCGCCCAAAACACGTTATGTTCCTTTAAAAGCATAGAAGAGACCGCACTTGTTTTGTATTTCGTTTTGTTTCGATGAGTTTTTCGGTTTTGTTGTTGAATTCGTAATTTCCAGACAAACCTTTTCTTTTTTTCAACTGTCAGATTCAGTTTTTTGAAGTCCGAGCATGCTCTTGAGTATTGAGAAATCATTGTTCGAATTTTTGACAAGGTGTCTCTCTTGTGGTTTTACTGCACTTTTCAAGGCACACGCGCCCTGCTGACGGACGGGTCTCGCCACGAAAAACACTTTTGCTGTCGCAGAAGCAAAAAATACAGTTGTTCCTAAAAATTGTTCCTCTTTTTAGCCTTTTTGACGGTTTCAACCATGAATTCCTCTTCTTTTAGTTAAGAAAAGCGAGTTTCGTGATTTTGCGAATTCTATTCCGTAAATCTCTGATAGTGAGAAATCTTGGCTGCTGAGCACTTTCCAGTTTAATTCTTGATTTTTCAGTCTTTAAAACGTAATCGCACGCGATCCTTAATTCACCAAGATGGTTAGGGAAGACAGATCTACTTGGAAGGCTAACTACTTCGTCAAGCTCATCGAGTTGTTCGAGGAATACCCGAAATGCCTTCTCGTCGGCGTCGACAATGTTGGATCCAAGCAAATGCAGGAGATCCGTCAAGCCATGCGAGGTGAATTCATTTTTTATTTGCTCAACATCTCATATTGGGGATTTCAGGACATGCCGAGATCCTTATGGGAAAGAACACTATGATCCGTAAGGCACTTCGTGGTCACCTCGGAAAGAACCCATCTCTCGAGAAGTTGTTGCCACACATCGTCGAAAACGTCGGATTCGTCTTCACCAAGGAAGATCTTGGAGAGATCCGTTCCAAGCTTTTGGAGAACCGTAAGGGAGCTCCAGCTAAGGCCGGAGCCATCGCTCCATGCGACGTCAAGCTCCCACCACAAAACACCGGAATGGGACCAGAAAAGACTTCCTTCTTCCAAGCTCTCCAGATCCCAACCAAGATCGCCAGAGGAACCATCGAAATCCTGAACGAGGCAAGTAGGGTGTTGAGAAACTATGAACACGTTATTGTTTCTAGGTTCACCTCATCAAGGAGGGAGACAAGGTCGGAGCTTCCGAATCTGCTCTCCTCAACATGTTGGGAGTGACTCCTTTCTCGTACGGATTGGTCGTTCGCCAAGTCTATGATGACGGAACCATCTATACTCCAGAGGTTTTGGATATGACCACCGAGGAGCTTCGCAAGCGTTTCCTTTCCGGAGTCCGCAACGTTGCTTCCGTCTCGTTGGCCATCAAATACCCAACCCTCGCCTCCGTCGCCCATTCATTGGCCACTGGACTTCAAAACATGTTGGGAGTTGCTGCCGTCACTGATGTTTCCTTCAAGGAGGCCGAAACCATCAAGGCCTACATCGCCGATCCAAGCAAGTTCGCAGCTGCTGCTCCAGCTGCCGCCGCTGCCCCAGCTGCTGCCGCTCCAGCCGCTAAGAAGGAAGAGCCGAAGGAGGAATCCGACGACGATATGGGATTCGGTCTTTTCGACTAAACCCTCAAGTTGTTCTGAATTTGTTGATAATAAAATGTTATTCAAAATTGTCTAGTTAATGTCTAATGTTCTGTATGTGTTTCGAAACACATTAGTATCTGTGCCGTTTGTATGATTGCATTGTTTTTTTCAATGTGTTCCTTGCAGTTACTGGCCCCATCCTTTCAAGATGCTGATCTACAAGGACATTTTCACCGGTGAGTAATGCAGAATCTGCGATGTTTCTCGCACTCCTTAAGCTAGTCTATCTGCAAATTTAACTCTTCAGTTAGCATTTAGCTTTGAGGCGTTTTGCCGACGTGCTTTATTCTTCTGTTTAGTTTACTTCTGTGGATGGTAGACTGGCGAGTTACGTGCGGCAAATGTTTTGGGCTAGCAGTGCCGAGCTCTTTGAAATGGCCAATGACGTGTTGCTATATTTCTCTGGAAAACTGATAGTCCCAAATTTCAGATGACGAGCTCTCGTCCGACTCATTCCCAATGAAATTGGTCGACGATCTCATCTACGAGTTCAAGGGAAGACACGTCGTCCGCAAGGAGGGAGACATCATTTTGGCTGGATCCAACCCATCTGCCGAGGATGGTGCTGAGGATGAGGGATCCGACGAGCACGTTGAGCGTGGTATCGACATTGTTCTCAACCACAAGCTCGTTGAGATGAACTGCTACGAAGATGCCTCAATGTTCAAGGCTTACATCAAGAAGTTCATGAAGAACATCATTGACCACATGGAGAAGAACAACCGTGACAAGGCCGATGTTGATGCCTTCAAGAAGAAGATCCAAGCCTGGGTTGTCAGCCTCCTCGCCAAAGACCGTTTCAAAAACCTTGCTTTCTACATTGGAGAGAGAGCTGCCGAGGGAGCTGAGAACGGACAAGTCGCCATCATTGAGTTCAGAGATGTCGACGGAACCGAGGTCCCAACTCTCATGTTGGTCAAGGAAGCCATCCTCGAGGAGAAGTGCTAAACTTCACTGTTAAATCATTTATACCGTTTTTTCAATGAACTATATAATTATCAACCCATATCGCTTGAAACAAAACATAAATTATTGTCTTCCGTGTATCTGGCGTCAATTGTAAGCAAATGAAGATGTAACATTTCGGATGGACGTTTTCGAGTTTCGTCTGTTGATTACCACTTATCAGCGAATAGTAAACTCTAGAAGTGTGGAATTCTACGCGGACAATTGTTGGAATCAACTGGAAGTGCAATGGAAATCGTATTTAGATGCAGTCTCGGTGCCTTAGAAAATAATGTTCTGGTCTTGAAGTTATTTATGCTCAGATCGAGGAATTGGTTTCCTATGTGAACTCCCAAGATAACGTTCAAAACAATGTTCCGGAGTCGCTCAGAAATCTGAAAGACAGATTAGTTATACTCGAGTACGGGAGGAAGTGTGTTCAGGATCCTACAGAGTTATGGAAGCGATGGACAAATACCAAGATTCCAGGAAATTTACAAGTGCAATTCGATTCTTAGTTGTAAGCATAGTCACACAGAATTTTTTCAGAATGAGTTTCGTCTGATATCAACGCACAAGCTCCTCCGAAAAAAGATCAAGTCAAAGAAACAACATGAAATCGACCGTATCGTTGAGCTGATTTCACAAATTCAATTATTTAACATCCAGAAGGAGGGATTAAGTTGCTTTGGACTGGTGGTTTTGGAGTCTAATGTAAACGTTTCCAGGTTCCATTGACAGCTTAGTTGACATTGGTTCTGGAGTAGGCCACCTATCCCGTATGATTTCACTTCATAATAATTTGGCAGTGATGGCAGTTGAAGGAAACCATCAGGTATCTCAACAAGTCTGCCTTCTTGGAAAAATGAGGTTTTCAGTTCACTTTAGCAGCCAATAGTCTGGACGAGAAACTTCTGCAAAATTCCGCAAAATTCGTGTCACAAGAGGATATCAACATCGAAACGACACCTGCTCGGTTTACTGATTTTGTCACCGAAGATATGGCACAGAAAGTTGATGATTTCGCTGTGAACTCAGCAATTCTGGTCGGTCTTCATTGTTGTGGAGACTTCTCGTCTACGATTCTGAGAATTTTTATCAACAGTCGGAAAGCACGAGCACTTGTTCTACTGGGATGCTGTTACCATAAAGAGTTCCAGTGTTTTCAATTATTGAATCCTGAGAATAAATCTATACTGAAGGTATTTCATAAAAATCGGACTCTCAATTGTGAGAATTTTTCAGACAGATAGTGAGCAACATACTCGCTCTACCGTCTTTCCAATGAGTAAAAAATGGAAGGACTGTGAATTGAGTTACGTTAGTCGTGAATCCGCATGTCACAACAACGAAAATATGGGAAAGCGGTTTCTATCAGAGGTAAATTAAGATATAGGGAATGTATAGTATTACTGTATTTTCAGAACACAGATCTCTCTCGTTATGCTCGGGCACATTTGGAAAAATGGATTTGGTCAGTTTCTAATTGTCCAGAAGATCGGAATATCGGAATGTGTTCGGTATTCAAAATTTTCTGATGGTATCCTTTCTCAACTTTCGAATTCAGGTGAAATGTGTCCAGAATGAGACTACGTTCGAGGAATACATTCGAAAAGCAATGGCTAAGCGAGGCAGTCATTTATTGAACAAAGTTTTGGAAGTGAGATTTCGAAGAATTGTTTTCGTTAATCGCAGATTTTTCAAGGTTGTCCCAAAATGTGAGCTGTCTTCACAAGTTTCATCTCTCAAAAGTGCTCAGTTTGATGCATTCGATGTGATACGTCTCATGTTTGCACCTGCTATTGAATCGGCCATCATTGATGACAGAATTTCATATCTAAACGAATACGGAATTCATGCTAAATGTGTACCACTTTTTGATCCGAAAATCTCACCGAGAAATCTTGCAATTGTTGCCTATAAAGACTAGAATTTTTATTCTTCATTCATTTCTCCTTAACCGTTGTGTGCAGTGATGTTATTTTCAGTTCAAATTCCCCTAACGTTTTGTTTTTCTTGAATGCCAATTAACTTTCATTGATAATTTCAAAATGTTTTACATTCGCGCCTCATTCATTTTGTACCAGAGGTGCAGTGGAGCATAAACTTCCTGACCTTTATCAGCCGCTATTTAATCCTCCAATTGGATCCAATTCTAAGTATGACGTCTAACCCCTCTTCAACGTCCACACCAGTATGGGTTAACACGAAAGTCTGTGTGAAGTTTCCCTTCGAACCATATGAATGTCAACGAGTTTTCATGAGAAGTGTTATTGATGTACTGGATAGGGTTTGTGATTAACTTAAGCAATACAGTTCGTTGGTATACTCATATTCAGAAGTTGGATGCAGCTCTGGAAAGTCCAACTGGAACTGGAAAAACGCTATCCCTACTATGCTCAACGCTCGCTTGGGTGCAAAACCAGAAAGAGACCAAACCAGTGGACTTCGCCACGTGGCAGACATCTGGAGCAGGAGGTTCCGACAAGACAGAGGAAAAACTGAGAAGCTCATTCATACCAACCATTTTTTATGCTTCGAGAACTCATTCACAACTAGAACAAGTTGTACACGAACTGAACAGAACTGAATATAAATGGTGGAGTTGATCGACTTGCTTGAATCTTTACATATGAAATCGATTACAGGGTCAAAACGACGATTCTTGGATCACGCGAACACTTTTGCATCAATCAGAAAGTCAAGAAGATCAAGGAATCAAATCGGCAGGCACATGTTTGCCGTGGATTAGTTTCAAAACGAGCATGTCATTACTATAACAAATTCGACAGTAATCTACTGAAATTCTAAACGACCCGTAGTCTTCTTATATTTCAGCCATGACCACTGATAAAATGAACGAAGTTATGGAAAAAGGAGAAGCAATGGATATCGAGGATATGGTAAAACTCGGAACACAGAATTCGTATGTTAAATTCTCTGAATCTGGATAAAATGTATCAAAATATTTTTTCAGACTTTGCCCTTACTTCATGTCTCGTCAACGATCCGAAACTGCCGAGCTCATTCTCCTACCGTACAACTACATCATAGACCCGAAAATGAGGAGGCGTTTCAAACTGGATCTGAAAAATTCAATCGTGATCTTTGACGAAGCACATAATCTGGAATCGATTTGCGAATCCAATGCATCTCCGGAACTCTCTTCCACCAGTATTGCTTTGTGTATTGAAGAACTCAAAAAAGTGTTGGCTCTGTTAGTGGAAGAAGAAGAAAACGCTCGTGCAGAAGGTGATAATGAGACGGAAGCTTTCGGAAGTCAGAAAATAGACCTGGCGAAAAAGCTGATAGAAAATCTGAGAACGGAAGATCTGATGACTCTTCTGGAGAAAGTGTTCTCGTTGGAAGAGGAAATCGATAAATTATTCGAGTCGAATCAATTGAAAGTAATCCTTCTACTTTTGGGTTCCATCTTCAATTCTTGCCTATTTCAGCCTATTCCTCCTCTCGACGGAAAAGCCAGTGATGGAGTGATTCTTCTGGAAACACTGAGTCGGGCGGGGTTCGACGGGAATTCTGTGGAACGATTTGTGGACGTACTCCGAGATGCCATATCGTATTTGCTGTCTAAAAACGAAGAAATCGCCTTAACAGAAAAGGGAGATGGAATGGAAAGTCTTGCTGATTTCCTGCTCTCGATATACTCCACTCATGCTCAAGAAGTAGCAGCTGCCGTTGGAGATGAGAGTGTCAAGGTGATTTACAAAGAACTTTTATTGACGGACAAAAAAGAAATCAGTTATTGAAAGCATTCTTAATGTAGGATACGATCCCTGAGCGTGGGTCACATTTCTTCAATTCTGCCTCTTCGGAAATGTCAGAAGTCACTTTCGACGTCTCCAGTTGCTCCTGAAAAGTTCAGAATCATGACGACATAGTCCGAAGTGGATGCTACCGTGAAAGTAATAGTGGGCTGCGGGCGTTTTCTGAATAATATACCACGTTTT
Organism: Caenorhabditis sp. 40 LS-2015; assembly: GCA_900536305.3. Classification (NCBI taxonomy): domain Eukaryota; kingdom Metazoa; phylum Nematoda; class Chromadorea; order Rhabditida; family Rhabditidae; genus Caenorhabditis; species Caenorhabditis tribulationis. The sequence continues at coordinate 73,599 of LR544699.1, read as the reverse complement.
CTTGGAGCATCTGTAGTAATTGTCCCAGTGTACTCCGATTTTTCACTGGTGCGGGATGACTGATCGCCTTGAGAGGAATTTATGCGAAGAAGCGAGTTCCCTTTATCACAAGTTGGCTAAATAAGTAGTTGTGATAAAATTAGATTGCGTTCTCGAACCAATGGAGAATCGGTTTTGATCCACTGCTGCAGAAGTGTCAGCTCACGAAGCGAAATCTCGAGAGCATCGGCTTCCAATGGTAGGGCTGATAACTCGGCAACCGCTGAATGATTGGTCAAAAATGAGTTGTTATTAAAAAAACTTAACTCTTTTCTTTTAGTTTACTAGCTTGTTCTGTGGTACCTGACTTCGCTGAAGCAGCTTTCATCGCCAATTCAGCGTCGACACTTGGAGCGGGAGAGCTACGAACCAGCACAGGACGGCAGGCTATTATCCTAAATATGAGCTTCTTCAATTCTATACAGATTTCCTAAAACTTACTCGGTGAACTCCAGTTTCCTAGCCTTGAGCATCAGATCCTTTGCTTGTTTGTACAGGGCTTTTGTACGAATTCCAACCAACATTTCGTCATTGATACCCAAAAGTTGATCTCCAACGAGTAGACCAAAACTGATAGCAGTCTTGGATCGAATCTGTAGTTATGAAATGAAAACACATTATTTCCCGACGACTCACATGGCTCACGAGAAGACGCTTTTTCTCTGATCTCAAATACAGACCTGCAGCTCTGTTTTTGCAGAAAATTCTAACAGAGAAATAATGAAGACGTTCGTCTGCAGGAGAAGACAGACGATTCAGTTGATTATCAGTCAAACAGGTCAGATTCCATGCACGTATCACTGAAAATGTGAGCTGAATCTTCTGAGAGCCTCGCTTCGGAATGCCGCAAAGTTCCTTCTCCAGTTGACTACGATTCCAGATAGGAACATCATTGGCACTGGATAGCTGATCTCCCGGCATGAATCGCGTCATGAACTCACGTGCCACAGAAGTTATCACCATGTTTTTGTTGAACATGACGGCATTGAAAAACTGAGCATCAGAGGTTGAATTAAAGTTTCAGGATATACAAACCTGGCTAATATTATCTAGCTCCAAACTAATAAAAACAGAAGTGAAATGAGTTGAGGGAATACTTGAAACATTGGGCGAGATGATTGGAGATGGATCCGGAGAATAAATACTGACGCGCTCTTCTTCTTCGTTTGCGTCGATGACATCAAACGAACGTTGCTCGGAGCTGGGTTGCATGTTCTCACGACTATTTTTACCCTGAAACTAGATTTTTCCAAATGTAACAGTTCTCAGAAACTATCACCTTGAATTTAGGTGATCTAACCATCATCGGGGAAGGTTCTGAGGTCGGTAGATTTTTCGGCTTGTTCGATTTTTTGTCATCTTTCACAAACGACATATCTATCAAGGATTCGTTTGAAACAATCCGAAAGAAAAATACTTTTTTTTCTGATTGTCAATCGAAAACTATCGAAGTTAAACTACGGTGCCAGCGAACCAGAGCAGTAGGGAATGTCATTTGAAATGTTTCAGCTTGTCGACCGCGTTGACCCTGCTACTGTAGCCCGAAACTGTAAGCTCTACATTCGAAAGGAAGGGGGAAAACTGACAATCAAATATTTCTGTTTCCAAGCTTCGATTTCCATGAGGATGCTCAAAATGCGAGGAGTTCGGAACGTTCTATTGGCTAGTGGAACGTTGTCGCCTATTCAAGCGTTCACTTATAATATGGGGCTGTAAGTATTACACATTAAAGGTTGAAAAAAAAATTGAGTTTACAGAAACTTTGGTGCTATCCTCGAAAATGAGCATGCTCTAAAACAAGTCCCAGTTCTAACATCGATTGTGACTCGTGGAAAGCACGGAGGACTTGTCGGGTCTTTTCAAAATCGAAAGAACATTGACTACGTATCAGATGTCGGCGAGTCACTAATCCGTGTACTGGAAGCAACTCCTCAAGGAGTTCTCATTTTCTTTTCTTCCTATTCTCAGATGGATGAGTTGGTAGAGACATGGAAGAGCACCAAAAGATCCGCCAACTCTTCAGAAACCTTTTGGGAAAAAATGGAAAAGAGTAAAAGAGTTGTGGTGGAGCCAAGAGCGAAGGAACAATTGGCAGCTGTCCGTCTTAGGTACACGCAGGTAATTTCTTGCTTTTAGGAAACCACCAAGATCCAAAAACTCTTTCAGGGAGTCTTGGAATCTCACGGCGCTGCTCTGTTAGCTGTCTGTCGTGGAAAAGTATCCGAAGGAATCGACTTTTGTGATGCTGAATCAAGAGCAGTAATCATTGTTGGAATTCCGTATCCACCAATTCATGACGAAAGAGTTGTTTTGAAAAAGATGTATTTGGATGACTTGATGGGGAGGAAGGATGTGGCAAGTGTTTCAGGAAGAACCTTAAAGCAATCCCTATTTCAGAAGCATGAACGCCAGTCTTCTCGTGATTGGTATCAAATGGAAGCTTTTCGAGCAGTCAATCAGGCGATCGGACGTGTCCTTCGTCACAAGGATGATTTCGGAACTGTTGTATTGCTCGATACTCGATATGCTTCTGCGAAACCTGACATGTTTCCGAAATGGCTGAGAAATACAATCAGTCGTAGTGATTCTGATAATTGTGCTCTCAAAACTGCTAGATTTTTCAAAGAGAGAGGACATCTCATTGAGGTGATTTTGTCTTTATATTTCAGTTCAAACGTTTCTTTTTCAGAGCTCAAAAACTGAATATATCAAACGACAAGCAAAGCAGTGCAAATCGTTCCGACAAGTGAAGCAGTCGTCTGCGCCGAATCCGAAGGATGACATCATGGAAATCACATTGGAAGACATGTTCTCTCCTGCAAACATGAAAATCGAGAGGAAAGAAGAGACGAAATCACATCCACTAAAATCTGAACCCTCATCTTCAATTTTCAGCTTACCCACTGTAAGAATTCTGGTTCATGAACGTAAACTAATTGTTTAATTTTCAGGACGAAGACGAGTTGAAAATCAAAAAATGGGAAAAAGAGTACGATTCTCAACCGTCATCATCATCCGTGAAATTAGAACCGAATAAACGAAAATTCAAATCTGAAATTCCGGAACCTAAATCACTAACAAACGAGCCACCAAAGAAGAAGAAAATAATTCTTATGGTCTGAAAAGGGTTCCAACAGCTTCACAAACTGAAAGTTACAGACACGTGAAACTCTACCTGAAAAATATCAAAGAGCCCTGGATATCCCGACATCTGAATTAACGAAAGAGGTAGTAATATATGCTCTCTTTTTGTTAACAAACCACAATTTTCAGATGACGTACGAAAATCAGAAGCAGTTTGTTGCAACTCTGAAAGGGTACAAAACGAACAATATAGAATGGGAAGAAGTTTTCCAACGACTGCATCCAATATTCATTCCGGATAGACCTGACTTGTTTATCAGTGAGTTCATAGTTCAATATCTAAAAATTCTTAAAATTCTCAGGTTGCTCGAATATTCTCCGTTCCGAGGACAAGATGAAGTTCGTCAGAAAATCATTGGCAATGAAAATTTATTAATTTTCTTCAATCATTACTTATTCTATTGACATCTCGCTTGCTAACATATCAAAATATCAATGTTTTTCACTCTGATAAATCCGTTTTCCATTATTACGATCTTTTGTTCCTCCATCGTCACTTCATACTCGTTGCCTTTCTCAAAAAACTTTCAAATTCTCACGTAATCTGACCCAAAACCACATGTCCCTGCTCAAGAACCATGCCTCGATGTTCGATCTTCCCTTATAATTTCAACGACAAATCACTTATCAAACAATTCTCAACCGGTTTCCTTCGATCATTTTGTGTCTCTTAAGGGGCCACGAGACATTTGATATGATGTGAAGAGAGAGAGGGGATGGGCTTCCAATTGCAGTTAGATGATGAAAACTTCTCATTTGATTGAATTTCGACTTGAGATTCTTAGTTCGTAAGGAATTTAAACGATTTCCGGTTCCAATGTTCTCCCCACAAGAGGTGATTCGGCGTCAAGAACTAAAACGTTTTCCGAAAAGTTTTGGATTGAAAAAATAATTTAGTTTTGCTTAGTTCTCCTAATCACGAAAAGTTGAGATGTACTCACTCTCTTCCTGAACGTCATCATTATCCAGTCCATCAAGCTACATGCAAAACTGACCAAAGTCCATCCATATCCAGATCTCGATCAAGATCATGTTTCTTGTTCGATCGAAACTTTGGAAGTCTGTCCGGTGTTTTCTTCATTCTTTCCATTCTGATTGTCTAATCATTTTTCAAGGATCCGTTTATTTGATACGAAGTATACTGTAGAACTAAAGTTAGCAGCAAGTGCTTTATGCTTTTGTTTCTTTTAGCTTGCTGATGATCTACTTCAGATTTTTCAAGTTGAGCAGTACTTTCTGCAGTTTGCGTCATTTTCTACAGTTGTTAAGTTTTTTTGACATCATCCAACGTCCAACTAACACAATTTTTCCAAACTCTAGTTACAGATAATAGTGTTGCACCCTCTTTGCCTCACTTCCTGGGCCTATCTAGCCTATCATCGATTTCTTTTTAAAAGTGTCCACAAATAAATGTAGCTCTTATTATGAACACATTTCTTCGGTTGAAAACTATTTGAAAATTCTCAACACGAACCGAGAACGGAGAGATGGATGCAACACTACCGCAGGTTTCACGGTACAAAAATGTTCGAATCACTTAAAAAGCGAATCAAGCCTCATCATCGATACGTGATTTCAGGAAACTGCAATGGATGTTTTAGCCAGTCAACATCATCTTATTTATCCAATTATTCGTCTTCTCCGAATCCGTTTCTAATCTTCAGACGGCAATCAAAAATGCCGATTTGTCGTTATTCTTCGATAGACGATGTCTTTCTTTTTGACCATGATCTTCTGCTGTGAAAAAAATGCAGAAATCCATTCCTAAAGATGTAACCGTTATCTTTGTACACCTCGTTAATTCAATTTCTTCGCTTTGAGTCTCGATCACTAAAACTTGTTGCTTCTTCTTGTCGAAGTCCTTGAAATTTTCAGAGTCAATAATGGTCACATTCAAAGACCACATAACCGGTGACATTTTGATTGAGGCTGAAAATGGAGACTTCGAGTTTGTCGAAGAACTTTTCTTCAAGTTTCAAGCAAAATATATGGAAGTGGAAACGGAGACGGAAGGACAGAAAACAGTTATCGATGTGATATGGAAATACAAAATGAAGGTTTGTTTGTTTTCTCAATTCATTTGGAGATTCCAGTGCATTTTGTGGAGATTTCCGTAAATCGTGTGATAGATATCTTGCCTCTGTTTCCACCGAAGTTATGTATATTGCTCATTTAAATATATATCAAAAACTGTTGACCATTTTTTGATATCTCTTACGGGAATCGAGATGAATTTGAATGAAGTAACGGTATTTGATTTTATTTCAGGGTTCCCGGTGAGAGGTCAAAAAATAGACGACCATGTATTTCCTGAGTCATGAAAGGGTTTTCAGAAGTTCGACATGTGGAGAGTCGAGAAAGACATCTTCGATTTTGGAGAGAAGCTGGGCGAGTTGGTGGAGATGAAGATGTATAAGGATAAGGCAGATTTCACCCAAATGGTTGATTATATCTTCAATCTGAGAGCATGGTTCAGAGCGAATCGGGAGACCAAGGATATCAAGGTTTTCATGGGTGAGAGGTTCATTTTTTTGTCGAAACTGACCATGCAGGTTCTGAATTGCAAATGGGCAAAATGAAAACTGAATTTGAGTTTTGATCTCGCAAAGTCCCTATGGTTTAGGATACTATTTTCCTCTTCCGAAAGTTCCATATTGTCCTTTCCCAATTTTGAGAGCTCAAAGCTCGAGCAATTTTACTTTTTTCAGAATCAGAATCTGTAAGGACGGTCATACTACCAAATTGTTGGACCAAGGCTTAACCAGAAGATAAATCCCCTTAATAATATGAACACTTTCAGGTCCATCATCTACATACATGAACCATGCCTACTCCAAGAATTACACCCCAGTTTTCGTGAAGGAAGAGAATGGAATTCCATTTGTCTATATCTTCAAAGAGACAGTTCATGCAGAGGGACTCATTGAGGAACAGATAGCAGGAATGACACTGAAAGATAAACAAGATCTATTCCCAGAGCAAGCGAAAACTTTTGAGCAAGAAGAAGAAAAGAAGACTTCAGATGGAAATCCGAAGATGGAGGATGACATTGCACCGATGAAAACGGAGACGACAGCCCAGTGAGAGATCAATTCCGAGTGATGCCAATTTCTAGCCATATATGTCCAGTTGTATTTTTGTAGTCTTGAATAAAACTGTAAAAATTGAACATGTGCTTAACCAATCCATGAAACTTTCAAAATGTCTGAGTAACAAGAAAGCGCCTGTTTTGTACAGAAATTTATTGAAGTCTTGGGTTCTTATAAACTCATTGAACACTGAACATAGCTTAGAGTTTCTTTGCAGTGATGGTGAGTACTCCAGATGAATTGAGATGAGACTTGACGGTGACTGGATCCACGTCATCCGGAAGTTTGTAGGTACGGTGAATCTCGCGGTTGACGATTCCGTATTCGGTTTGGCGGTCCTGAAGTTTCAAAAGCATAGTAACTAGACGATTCACTCGCAAACTAACATCATGTCTCAAATGAATGATAATCTCCAGTCCATTGACCTTCACATCAATATCACTTGGTCCGAAGAATCCGGCATCGAGTCCAACTTCGAACTTCTCCGAAGTATTCGTCACTTTTACAACTCCATCGTTGTGCTGAAGGGGCCAGTCCCAAGATGAAGCAGAATCAGTGGTGATTGGAATTGTATGCATTCGGAAATTCTATGTTTTAAACTATGGAAAATAGTTTCGAATTGAAAACAAAAATGATGAAATGAGGTTTCCCATCAGAAAAAGTTGCAAAATATTCAAGTCTGATGTGTATGAACATAAAATGCACACGAGACGAGAGAAATGTAGGAAATGAAAGAAGAGAGATTTCTCGTGGCTGTAAAGTGCGATATGTTCGTTGCAGGGAGTGGAAGAAGAAGAAGAGATGGAGGTTCACTACAAAGTGTAATACGATTGGATCTCGATCACGGAGAAGAACTCCCCGGGTGTGACAAAGTGCGCATAAACAGAGAGTATATCAAAAGTTCCAGTTGACGACGATGGATCGGAGGAAAAGGGACAGGAAGACTGAATCAGATTCGGAATCTGTACAGATATGAAAGAATCTATGTAATTCCAAACTGGGAAAATCGAAATAAGTACCCAAAAGACCGGACTGGAAAATTGGAACTCGGAGTTGGAAAGATCGAATTCAGATTTGAAGAGTTCAACTGGATCTTCTGAAAAGGAATCCTAAATTCAGAAATCGAAATGTAACCTCAAAGACCAGAAGACGATATGATTGTCCGGGCGGTAAGAAATAGTGAAGTGAAGTTTCGAAAATGTCAAATTTTTAATTTATGAGATTCGCGGCTAATGTAGGGTTTCGGATTGTTATTTGAACTTAAAATTTTTCAGCAAAATCAGTCTACTGATATCCGAGTTCTGGGATCTAATAGACATACAAAGAATGTTGTTATTAAAAAAAAAGATACTCCAATCTTGTCGAGTGTTCATGTTTCGGGTTCTCTAACCCAAGGTTCAAGTAGGGAGAATCGAAAAGTTTCGAATTCAAGTCTTGGAAGCCTGCATCTGGTCTTAGATCTGTAAAAATCCAATAATAAGAAACGCGACTTCAGAGAAGTTTTGAATTCTGTATTTTCCAGTGAAGAACTCGACTTATAGAATGGGTTACCGTAAACCCTGCAAAAGAAAAAAACACAAAAACTATCAAAACGTTTATGACTGTTTGAGACACATTTCATTAATTGACGACTTTTTCATATCTGTGTCAGGTACAGATTTGTTCAAAGTAAGAGGAGTGCGTCGATTTCAGGATGGACGGCATGTTAAAAAGTGAGGCACACATAAACCTAATGCTACCTTGAACGTTTATAATTCTTTAGTCACTATCCGAAAACAAAACTGAAGTTCCGTAAAATCCAAGATATTTGATAGCTATCATTATGAAATCTCTGAGCATATCAAATCTATAATTAGAGTTTTGTAGAAATCACAGTTGAATAAATATCTGCTAGAAAACTTTAGATTGGAGTTGTACGTTTATCCGCCTTCAGATCTTGACGAAAATGAAGTAAACGATTCAATAAAAACTAATTTCCGTAAGAAACAAAAAGTACAGTATGACTCATCTGATCGTTATCCATAAGTGTCTCCGGGTCAAATCCATCTTCGCATTTCCGTAATACCGTTTTTTCATAAGGGTCTACTTGTTTTTCATTCCTGCCCACGACCATTAGAAGTAGAATATAATGTCCCCCAGTATGATTCATCCCATCATGATTAATAACTGACTCATCCCAATTTTCCAACTTCTTTCTCACCGTACTTTCTCTCTGTATCAAAACTGTCAAGTAGTGTTTGTGTTCGTTGAAGTAGTATTCATCGTAAGTTTTCTGGTCAAAAGAAAACTGCAAAACAAACATTATACGACGATCCATCTACAATTTGATTTCGCGAAACATGAAAACGACCATCAAAACCGTTTTTCTCCCCCGTAGTCAAATCGTTTTCTCTATTTATGTATTCCTCTCGAACATTGTGGTTTTGATGACAGAGATTTTTCCACATGCAGTTTCCTGTAACAGAAGCCGATGGCCAAGCCAACTGAAACTACATCGGTACTTCCGACTTTTTTGATTTCTGTTACAGAAATCGTGCTAAATTTGATTGAATTGATGATCTGTTTCTGAAATCATAAGTTTTAATCTTGAATATCACTTGTCCGGAATCCTCTCATTGTCAGAAATCTAAAAATTACCGGTGTTCAGTTTAGTTCAAGACTAGAGTTTCATTGCTTTTTCATAAGTGTCCTAACCACACAATACCTTCTTTGCTGGCCAAAGAGGTTCAAAGATTGGTAATTTTCAGTGGAAAATTTATGTTCCAATAATTCGATTTTTCTGAAAATTGTAAAAGTACCAAGCAGCTCCAAATCTTTATTTCTGCAGTTGACAACTTCCTTCTATAATCGAAATCCAGTTAGTTATAGTCGCGCGATTTCAGAAATCGGTTATTTTCCCTGAATACTTCACACTTTTTCGAACCCATGATCTGACTTGAATGTGGTTTTGGGGAAAAATTGTCAACTTCGGAAATGAAAATCTAGAGACGCCCACAAATGTTCAAGAACATCGGGTAATTGAAACATGCAGTGTTTCCTCTAACAAACCAGCACATCCTTCCCGTCACTCTGACCACATTTATCATGGTTCCTGTAACAGCTATCAAAACGTTGTCAACTAACAAAATATTCACGATATCCAGAGGAACATTTTGTTAATTAAGCACTTCTTTAAAACGGTTTCAGAAACCGAGATAAATTTGGTGAAAGTGTAGAGTAACGGTGTGTTAGAGGATTAGAGGAAATACGGTTCTTTTTCAGCTACTCAAATTTGACCATTATGCAATGAATATCAAAATTTTTGGCTGGTACTGTAGGAGAACTAAAACTCCAAAATTTCCTTGAACATCAGTCAACATGTCCCTAAAAGCTGAAACTCTCCTCTTTTTTGATATTGTGGATCGAGGGTCATATTTTATCCAAACTTCGGGTTGCATCATATTGGAGATTATCCTTCCCGCTTGTTTCGATTTGTCACCTTTTGTGTATTCCGAAATTTCGGAAAACTTATCACCTTTTCGAACATTTCAATCTCTACTAATAATAATCTGATCATTCATCCATCTCTCATTCTCATTAGTCTCTCTCTCTCTCTCTCATGGCCACCAAATGTTGCTTTTACCGCGCACGCTGGGAGGGGGTGTACGTAGTGACACGTCTTTTCTCTCGGTCTCCCGAGGTCACCAATAACACGGCTCGAGGTGTCCTTATGAAGAGAGAAAAGAGAGACAAATATCACCCCTTCCTTCAGAGAGTATATGCAGATACGATGCGCGAAGAGAAGAGAACACTGTCCTTCTTCTTCTTCTCTCTGTATGCTAACCTCTGTTTCTCTCTCAGAGACCCCTCTTCTCTTGTTCTTTTTTCTGCTCGTGGCTGAGTCGTGGCAGGGCAGCAAACAGAACCATAACGGGTTAAGAAATGGAGAATAATGTGGATGCGGCTGTTTTCTTTTTTTGATGAGTCACCCCTTTCCGACCCCCGATCTATTCCTTTTATGTATGTACGTAACTTTACCGTCTCTCAATTACTCCATTTACTTTCTGTAGCGCTTTTTTATTTTCTTCGGGATAGAATAACTTCAGAAACTGTCTCTTCTTCTCTCCGAAATGATAAGAAAGAGAAAGATTTTTTTAATCTTCTCAATCTGTTTGATCTTCTCTTTGTTCCTCCAAAAGATTCTCGAACGTCTTTTACTATAAGATTGTTCAAATTGTTTGGGAGAGCACACATGACAGGTTTTTGTGTGTGTGCTGGAAGAGTTAAGTAAGAAACATCAAGAGGTTTCCGTTGTGTATTTTGTAAACTTTCATGTGTTCTTTCTTGATGGAGTTTTTTGGTTGAGCGACAAAAAACTATTTGGGTTTTTCATAAACCTCACAACCAGGCTTAAAATTCTTGTGCAATCTACCTGGAAACTTTATTTTGGCAATATTTACTCCCCAACTTTGTATGTGGAGTCCAGTCATGAGTTATCACAGTTGACTAAACAATCTCGAAGTCTACCTAGAGGGTAGCTCGACGTGAATCATCATCTGGAGTCAAAGTGACTTGTAATCAAAAGTGGTAAACCAGTTCAAAAATTTCTATAAATCAACTCATTTTAAGAGCAGAATCAGAGCTCACGTATGTGCTATAGGGTTCTGGAGACCTCTATGAAGCCAGTTAGAGCGTGTTTAGTGACAGAACACTGCATTTTTGTTCGTCTGAGTGCAAATTTCGGAAATGCCACTTTCAGAAGAAATAGTATAATTGGGAAGCTCTTTTTTGGAATCCTAAATGATGACCGTTTGCACTGAAAATTATCAAACACAGGGCCATGTTTTAAATTATTATCTCGAGAATTCCTAAAATAAAATCTCTGGAGCCGCGGCTCGAGCCGAAATCAACACCTAAGCTTTTAAAAACTAAATTTTAAAAAAATCGAACATTACCTTCAAGAACTTTCAAGTTTTTCAAGTTTTGATTGCAACTCTTTGAAGAACTCCGTACCATTCCCCACCTTATCAAAAGCCTCGATGTCCGCTTGGCACGAACACCTTGAACCTGCCACTCATACAGACTTCATTCAGGCTGTTCAAATATAGATAAGAAAGAGTTACCCATAGTTTGCACTTGATTACACTTTTAATACCCACTTCTCTGTCGTTTCGAACTTCTGACGACGTCATTAAACGGAAACAGTTTTCAATTAAGATGGCTGAGTTGTATGTTTCGAACTTTCGGATCGATTTTTTCTGCTAGCCAATTTGTTTTCCAAGTGACAAATGAGTCTTCTGATGACTCACTTCTCTAGTTTCTCCAATGAAGGTCTCCATTCATCTTCTACCTGCCGTTTCTGACCACCGACGTAGTTTTTATCGTTTCATTTAGTCAATCCAATTACCCTCATCTTTCTTTTTTTATTTCCTGTCTCATTCTTATTCGTCTCAGTTAAATTAGTTCCGATTAGAGAGGTGTTGTAAATTAGGGCTTCGCGAGTTTGTGAAAGTCGAAAATTGAGTAAGAAGATTATCGAATTTCTAGGCGCACTATCAATTAGTTATTTGAGAATTAGAAGTGCAGAAATCTTTTACGCAACTGACTATCATACAAATTGACCAGTCAATTGCAATTCATGACTTTGTCATGACTATCATATTTTTATCGAGCTTTTAAATTCGCGCCTAGTTTTCTGAGCCATATTGTCGTCGCGCTCCACCGCACTTTCCCACAATCGAGTCGTGGGAAAATCCTTTTTTTCCCACGCGTGCTTTGTGAAAAAAGTCACCAATTAGCTGGCGCCATGTTTTTTCACTTCATTCCGAAATTATTTGGCGATCGGAGGTGTGCGCGAGACAATGTCTTCGGCTTTTCTTCATGTTCAACATCATCATGTAAGTTTATTGTTTTTTGATTTCTCCAACCACCCTCATCATCCTTCTTCCTATCGTATTATTATCGAATCAAGTTTCAAATTTATAACTTTCAATGCTGAATCGAATTCCGATCTCGATCACTCTCCCTCAAACATTTCACTTTCTCGTTTTCACAATTCATCATTTTTCAGAGGAACTACTGCGCCAGCAGTAACAATAACATCGCCGGTTCGAAACCGCATTTTGAGACGCCGAAGCAAGTGAGTGGTTTTTTTTTTCGATTTGGTTCTGGAGCTCACATTCATATTCTGAAGAATTGTTCGAGCAAAATCTTTACTTTTCAGTTGCTTCAACTTCGTTCTCAAGTCAAACCACTGACTATTCATCGCTCAGTTGATCTGCCACAAAAAAAGTCTAGAGCCTTCGCTTACTTGTCATCTCCACCACGTCTTGGACAGGCGACGACAACTCAGACGACTCATCTGACTTACATTGAGAAGGACAAGAGAGGGATTCGCCCGATGATTCCACAGCAACATCATTATCAGGCGTTCGATCGCCCTCTTCATCATCAGAATCACCATTCTCGCAAGATGACACTTTCTGGAGCACCATTGATGAGAACACCATCTTCTGGATTCTCCTCTGCTTCGTCTTCCGAAAATATGCTCTCTGGACTATCTCTTTCTGATAACGATAACAAAATTCACGAGATTATGGATCCATCTGTTGAAGTTGATCTTGACATGTTCCTATTGCCTGATGTTCGATACAATCGGCCAGCACAAGCAGCCAGCACATCTCGTGTCAATCTGAGTCAGTTTAGTGGTCCCAGTCAGAATGGAGGATCTGTGAGACATATCGCTCCACCTCATGCAAAAACGGCGATGCCGGTAAGTTCGAATTCAAGTCGGATAAGAAAGAAAAGATCCTATCATATTTTCAGTCTTCGTTCGCCGATTATTCGTATGCTAACGTGAAGCGATCGAACGGCTACATCGACTACATGCCAACAACATATGCCACCAACACAGTTTCTCAACCATCTGCTTCATCGACTGCAATGTCTCCAGGCACTTCTTTCATTCGCTGTCAGTTCTGCTGGGAGTCTTATGTCAAGCTGTGCCAGAAAGTTTCCAATCTGGATCCCGTCGTCTCTTGCGACGGACCATGGCAATGGCATTCATTGTATGATGCTCAAGGCAGAGTCGCGTGAGTGATATCTCAACCTTATTAACAAAGAGTTACACAAGTTTTTTTCAGGTGTCCCCGGTTGTGGTTCACTCAACTCGACAGAGCTGGGTCAGATATGTTGCACCAGATGGCTAACATGCAAAAGTCAAACTTTTAATCTACCCGACAATTCAGCCGGCTAATTCTTCACCCATAGCATATTCATTCTCCCTCAATCATCCAATAATGCGGTTTTTTCATTGATTCTTGTTGACGATTACGGGCATTCCGTGTGAGCTTTTACCCACTCTATTAATTGTAACCATTGACTGTGCTCAATTGTTTTATCCCAATGCATCATCTATTATAGCAACACACCCACCTTATATATGCTTCTCCTAACCAAAATCCAACCCAGTTGTACCCACCCCTTAATAACACATAATCATGTTGTGTGAATTATATAAGTTCAGCCCATTTTCTATTTCACAATGTGATCTACCAAATCCTGTGGGCTTTCCCCGATAAAAATTGAGAGATGTCAAATATTTGCGTTTCGTAACAATGTTCTTATGGCATCTGGAACATTTCAGACAATTATAGAAATCGTAGGGAAGACTTCAATATACTTTGAAGTAGATGTTTCCTTCAGAATGCGCTTTTGGTACAAAAAATTTCACATGAAACAACTCAACATGGGAAGAGAGAACATGCTTCCACAAAGTTCTCGGAGCACCGAGACTCGAGGAGCTCCAAGAGCTTACCCCGTGTGTAATATTTGCCGTGATTACACTCATCCCTCCACCGGCTCCTTCTCTTTTTCCTCGTCTATCCTGTTTCTTCTCGAAAAATCTTTACTATTCCACACTTTATTTCGTTCCAACCCTTTCTCTACTTTAAATGGCTGTAAAAAAGAACAAAAATGTTCCAAAAGAGGAGGATCCATTGGTGAAGAAGGATGAAATTTCATCCATTCATGCCAGAATCAAGGTGATCTTTTTGCACTTTTTTGGGTAGTTTTATCCCTGAAGTTGGTCCTAGACTCTAGATTACGATTATGGAGATTAAAATTCACGGAAATAGTTTGGTTATTGCTACCGTGCTTTGAAGGATAATGTTCGAATTTTCAGTCTGTTTGTTTTAACTATTTCTGTCGATTTCCTAGCTATTTTTAGCAATTATCCCGGCACATAGATAAAGAACATTATTTTTAAATCAAGATCATTCTTGAGAAATTGCAGAGAATCACCATAAAATGACAAAAATTGGAAACATATATTAAAAGTATAAATAGTATGCGCGCATGGTAATTCGAACGTTCCTTAGGAGTACCGTAGCCCTTCGCACACTATTTTAGTGGTGAGGAAACGCACTGTCAAACATGAAAGGATATATAAATATAACAGAGAATCGCTGATAACATCATATTCAGATTTTCGAGACCCCATTTGCCACCCAAGTCTTGAATCCAAAAGTCAGCGAATTCTGTGCGAATTGTCTTCGTGGACCAGCTCCCGGAGAGAAACTTCTTCGTTGTGGAGGGTAATAGAGCCTACCAGAATTTCAAGCGATTCTAGATTTGTTTCAGATGTAACTTCTCCATGTACTGTAGCAAAGAGTGTCAGGCAACTGCTTGGTTGGTGCATAAGCCAGAGTGTAAGAGATTGAAAGCGGTACGATTAAAGAACAATGTGATGAACGGATAATAGATACTTTTCAGAGTTTCCCGAATCTTCCACTCACTGAAGTCCTGTTCCTTTCAAAAGTGATTGACCGTATTCAGTTCATTGAAAAGAATGGAGACAAATTGGGAGTGGAGGCAGAGAGAAAGTTCTCGACCTTGGTGGATCATAAGACGGATATCAGGTATTTAGGGTTAAAAGGATTTCGAAGCTAACTTTTTCAAACTTCAGAGAGGACGAAGAGAAGATGAAACACTTTGAGAAGATTTTCGTGAAAATGGGAAACTTCCGTAAAGATGAGATGATTGAGAAGGGAATGTTTTTTGATGTTTTCTGTAAAGCATCCATCAACTCTCACAGTATCCATACAAATGCTGGAAATGAGGTTGGAATGGCTTTGGATCTGGGAGTATCCAAGTACAATCACTCGTGCCGCCCGACTTGCTCAATGGTCTTCGATGGATACCGTGTTTGTCTCCGCCCTCTTGTTCCCGGAGTCGATGCTGAGAACACGGAACAAGCATTCATCTCATATATTGATGTTGGAAGAAGCAAATTCGTGAGAAGAAGAGATCTCAAGTCGAGATGGTACTTCCATTGTGAATGTAGCAGATGCATGGATCCAGAAGATGATACTTTGACTGCCATCAGATGTGCCAATAAAGCTTGTGATGCTCCAATCGTGAGTTCGAAAGTGGTATACTGAATATGGTCTGTTTTTCAGCTGACATCTGAAACGGAAGAACCAATGAACATTGCGTGCGATAAATGTAAGACGATTGTTGAGGAGAACGATGTGAAAGAAGCTCAAGAGTACATGAAGAGTCTTCCAGCGTCCTTTGATCCACAGTGTCCAGCTGATACGGTACGTTTATTCGATCCCTTAGACAGGAGTCTTGAAATATACCATTCTGGTTTTATCTAAAAACACTGTAATATAATATTATTCAGGAATGTCTACCAAACAAGGTTTGTTTGTGGAGATCTCGGGCGTTTTTTTCCTTCTGGACACTTCTCCCTCCTCTTACCCCTCTATTCTCTTTTTCTCTCCTTCCCCATCCACAACTTTCCCCACATTTCTCTTCCTCAACAAACCACCACTTTTTGCGTTTTCTCCTTTTCCTCGCGCTACGATGTATTCCTCTATGCCTTTGTTGAATCCTGTCGCATCGGTGGTTCAGTGGTAGAATGCTCGCCTGCCACGCGGGCGGCCCGGGTTCGATTCCCGGTCGATGCAATCCTTTTGCGATTTTGTCAAAACCTCTCCATGAGCACACCATACCATTTCAACCCAATCACAGGGCTTCAATATCTTTCAAATCGACCCAGTTTTCAGCTCCAAGACCTGCTCACCAAAGCGGAACAAGTGCTGCATCCATCAAATGTATACGTGGCAAGACTCAGAACTGCATTGTTCCATGTCACTGGAAATCTCACTATTGACAACTTGTCCACGATGCATACTCAAATCTACAACAACTACAAAATGTGCTTCCCGAAAGCAGATCGGCATGTTGGATTCCAACTTCTCCATATTGTGAAAGCTCTGATCGAAAAGGACGAAAGAGATGAAGCAATGCCATATGCATTCGATGCCATGAACATCTTCGAGGTCTGCTTCGGATTGGACCATCCTTATTATCTGCAGACACTCGCACTCTGGACTTATTTGGAGAAAAAGGTATTCTGAAACTCAAAGTTTCCAGATTTCACAACTTTCCCTTTAAGCTTCCAAAGTCAAAAGAAGAGCTTGTCCAACTCACGAATTTCTCCGACAATCGTCCAATCGACATCGTGTCTCTTCTGAAAAGAGCCAACATGCTTCCATCAGCTCCATATGCTTCATCTTCTACTCCACAACCGGTCTAATAATTCTGACTTTTTGTAGCCCGTTCCTACTAACTTGTTACGCCCCTCTGTTCTTCCCTAATAAACCTGAAAATGTTGTTTGAAAACGTGATGGTTTGGAATCCGACAGTCATTGTGATCTTTGAAAAGCTCAATTATTTCCTAGTATAATGACAATGAGTAGGTACAACTGTTGGTAAAGGAAAGAAAGTTGGGATTTCAGAAACTAATGATTTCGAAAGAATCGAAAGTTTATTGAAACAATGTGATGATCATGAAAAGAGTTTGCGAGAATCGCTGGAAAAAACCAATCGAAAAGCTATGGTGAGTCAAAAATAGGATTGGTGTTGTCAATTTGTGAAGTTTCTGGACTCCGCCCACTGTATGGTAGGTTCTCAATTTTTGCCGAATTTTGTGATTACGCGAGTTTTTGAATATTTTCTGGAAATTTCTGGTTCGTCGATTGATAATACTTTGTTTTTTAATAGTGCCAAAATTGGAACCTTTGCATTACAGTGAGAGGAGCAGGTTAAGTGAGAGAAGTAATAGCATTTGAAACTTTTCTCTTACAATTTTCCGAATTAATAATAGAGATTTCAATACAAAAATTTCCAGGAAGTTAGAGGACTTATGAAAGATCGAATAAGTAACTTGATGACGAAACTGTCGAAAGTGAGAGAATCTTTTGATGTTGCTTATAGAGAAAATCAGAAAGTTTGTTGACCAGAGAAATACTTCATTTTCATGTGTCTTATTACAGGAAATGGATAAAATCAAGGAAAAATTGGATGAAGTGAATAATAATGAGATGGAAGGATGTCGAGAATACGAAGAATTCAAACGAAAAGTCAATTTTATCAAGCGTCAGAAAAGACAACCTGGAATTATTCGAATCGTTGGCAACTTTTTCTATCATTGGGCAATGTTCATTTTCTCATTTTTCGGATGGTATATACCGGAGAAGAAGGTTCTGAAGGAAGTGAAAAAGTCTGCTGAAAAGCATACTGAAAGTGACCCAATACTACCGTAAGACTGAGAATTGATCGAAATCTCGACACTCGTATTTTTCAGAAATGTGTCTCCGTCTCAACACACGCTCACTGTCGTTTTCCCTCCAACTAACCCGATATCAACAAGTCCCTCAAAACCAACGAAAAATAAACCATCGAAAAAGATCGATCCTGCTGATCCTCCCCCGTAAAATGTTAATAAATTTTAATTCATTTTTCATTTTAAAAAATGAACTTTGCGCTGAAATCTTCAATTTTTCTTCTTCTTCTTCTTTTCTTGGTCATCGGTGATTTTGAATTAAACAGCTGTCTGATTTCTAGCGTAACTGATTCAGAAGACGTTTCAACTTCCAAGTCGTTTTCTGACAAGTTCTCCAACTTTTCGGTTCCGGATGACTGCGAAACCAATGAAGAATCCAAAAAGATATTCGGACAACGTGTCAATTATCATTCAGATGACACTGGTAACGTCTTCTGTTTTCGGAGAAAAGAAGGAGTTATTCGGATGAGTTCCATGTCAAAGACATTTGAAGATCCCAGATTCATGTGTTCAAAAGGACCAATGTCTTGGTACAGAGGAAGGAGAAATGTAGATTTCAAAGGTTTCGAAGCTCAATTCTCTCTCAAAAAGAGATCGTTTTCAGGACGTCCATGTTTGTTCTGGTCTGACTTCCCCAACTCAACATTCGATATTTCGGATGGTTCCAGTTCCTCATACAGCATGAAAAGAATCCTTCCAGACGAGTACGAAGACTTTTGTCGAAACCCGGATAGGAATCCACTTGGACCGTGGTGCTACGTGTCCGAGGGACTGAAAGCTCCTTGCTTCGAACCATGTAGACTTTCATCGGAAAGTTCCACTGAATTCGTATGTCTGAATAGAGATGGATTCCCATATACTGCTTACGAGATGTCGGATATTTTGGATCTTCCTCAATTGATTGGTGTTTTCGAGAATGTTCATTTGATGCACGAGTCAAGATTTGTAGTACCGATTGAAGTGGCCAGACTGTCCACCAAAAGGTTTGTTGTCTCACTGTCGTCAAGAAAACTCAAAAAATGAATGATATATGTTCAGTTGCATAAACAAAGGGAACATTGCTAATAGCTTCGGACCATGGATCGCCATATTCAATGAAATGGCCAGAGACTTTTTGAAAATAGTCGGAAGACGGTGAACTGAATTGGAGAGCAAGTAAGCAGATCTTTCTTCCAGTGTTCTCCGAGATCTCTGTGCTCCTCTTGATGTCATCGAATCTCCAAATCGTGCGCAAGGTGTTTTCTATGATGCAATCAAAGAAGATGAGCTTACTGTAGCCGGATGTTCATTCTGGAAGCGTTGTTTTTCCTCATGCCAAGATGATTTATCAACTTGCTGGGAGACGGATCGAGAAGGATATTTCGGTTCCAAAACCACCACAATCACTGGGAAATCTTGTTTGCCGTGGACACAAGTCTCATCTGAAGTTCTGAAAATGGCGCAGACGAACTCTACGTCTTCGGAAGTTTACCACTTGTACAATGATCTTCTTTTCAAAGATCCCTCTCGGTTCTTTATTGATTCGAGACTATTCTTGAACACTGAGTAAGTCCATGCCGTGATTCGTAAGAAGCACTGTTTTAATTTTCAGAAACTCATGCATGCTTCTGAACAGAAGAAATACATCTGACATGAGAAATTCTTTCGATGCGGATTCGGTTCATAACAAATCCACATGGAATACAGAATTTATGAAAATGTATCAACAAGGACCTGGATGTTTTGTGAAACAGGTAAGAAAAAGATGGTCTGGAAAAAAAAATTAGTACTGGACCAAAATTTCCTGTTTGGGTTAACGCGATATCTCGCCACGAAAATGCTGTATTTTCCTGATAAGATATTATAAATTCGCAGTCTGTTGGCACTCTTTTAAAGGCGCATGACGTTACTTAAAAGGATATCTCGCCACGATTCGACATTTTTTCCGTCTGAAAAAGATGTGAAATCTTAAAACTTTTGATGGCGCACATTTTTCAGACCGAAAAAATGTCTAATCGCGGCGAGATATCCTTTTAAGTAACGCCATGCGCCTTTAAAAGAGTGCCAACAGACTGCGAATTTATAATATCGCGGCAACGACCATAATACCCGAAGCCACACTATTCTCACTTATTTCGTTCCAGAACAAAACTATTGTATTTGAATCGTGTTACTTTTCATGTGAGAAGAAGCCATCGTTCATTTTAACAAAACCCCTGTGTCTCGAGAAGAACAAATACTCCATTTGCAAACCGAAGAAAGAAGACGATTGGCTGAAACGTGGCAGAAAAGTAGAATGAACTATTTTCGTTGAATTAATATTAAATGAACACCATGCGAATAACAGTTTTTGTTGAAATGGGTTCAATTAGCGCTAATCGCGCGTGATTATAAGAGCACTTCGGTTCGAACCAGGAGGGACGCTGGAGAAAACGGTGTTGTACAGTGGAGACAACCGAAATCTCTCCCGGTTCGAACCGATATCTCTCCCGGTTTTCTCCCACCAAATCCCTGAGTTGTCATCTTGGTGCACCGTTTGAACCCGGTTAAACAGCGTTTTCTCCAGACGCCCGTTCTCTCCCGGTTTTCTATCACCAATTCCCTGAGTAGGTCAGAGTCCTGTTTTTTAGTTAATGTTTGAATTCGCGCGCATTTTCCGGTTTCCAACCGTCTGCGTATCTCCAATACACACTCTCTCTCTCTTTCTAAAAAAAAAATTGTCGACTACAACTGTTGTCTTGTTTTCTAACCAAATAACGGCATATTTCAATGGAATCGGGTAATCCAGAGAGTAACGAGGAAGCTCTAAAAGCCGAGCGAGAGGCTATTCTCAGACAACTTGCGTTGTTAGGTCCAGGTCCGTTTTTAACAAATATTTCTTCGCCGAAAAATAATTTTTCAGACTCTGATGAAGATGAAGCTCAAGAGAATGAACACCAGACAGAAGAAAATTCTAACGAACCAGAAGAAAATGTAAGCGATAAAAAAATAACAGAACCTGAGGGAGCTGAAATGGTGATTGCCGAAGGCGGAGACAGCTCTTCTGTTGACCCCCAGTCCTCCAGCTCAATCTACGTGAAGGAGGAAACAATATCGGACATCAGTGCAATGATCGAAGAAGGTTGACTATCCATAACGTACCTCTCAATCTTTTTTTCGCTTTTAGAAGGAACACGAAGCAATGACAGTGGCGAGAAAGACCTCGGGTTGGGTGACGACGAGGAGAAACCAGGCTCGGCAAATCGATCGAGTTCTAGCATGAGTAGCGAAAGAAGCCGATCGCCTCCGATTGCAGTGTATGCATACAATTCCCACTAACTTAAAAATGTTCTTCTTTTTCAGAGAAAAAGTCATCATGGATAGAATCGATGTGGATAAGAGCAATCCGTTACCCGAAGGATGGTCTCTCATCACACATCTTAGTGGGATGCCTGTCTATTATGTGAGTTGAACCGCCAGTTCTTTTTACTGATTGATCTTTCCAGCATAAATACACAAGAGTTGTAACTCATTCACGTCCATATCAGGTCGAAGGTGTTGTTCGAGATCATGAAATACCAGTTTCTACGATTCCTTGTTTGTTCCGTCAAAGAATGGACCAAAGAGTATGTTCTTATCCGTCGAACAAGCTAACCTATATATTGCATGTTTCAGCATGACGATCTGGAAAGCAAATCCTCAATGTCAGATGAAGAAAAACAAGCGTTTCTTCAAGTGAGTCACCGAAAAATCTTATTGAAAATGTTTCAGGTCGCCTTTTCTTCCTCTTACTGTATTCGCTACTTTTTAATATTCTGCTGATTCTCATTCTGGCCAAGATTCATCTAACAACTTACTTTAATGGATTCCGATCCAGAAAGCGGTCTGAAATCGTTCGAGTAAAACTGTTTGATGAGATCATGGCGCTTGATTTTTCTGTCCAAATATATTTGTATATATATATCGTCTAGTTTTTTTTTCTAAGATAGCCAACTTTGTTTAGATTCCCGAGTCCGAGAGGAAATTGACACCGGAACAGTATCGAGAGTATTGTGAGAAGAGGTTCAAATTCAAGACGATTACGGTTAGTTTTATGTTTATACACTAGCTAGCGATAAATGTATTTCCCTCGATTGCGAGATTAAAATCTCAAATTACCATTTCTGCACCAAAGTTTTCCGATGCACGAGAAATCACGCAGACTCTATACCGAAAAAATCAAAATCAAGTTTTCAGGTTCATCGATACGCAAATGTCAACGACAGACAAGGAGCATTCCAACAGAGAAGACTGAACACAATGCTCAAAAAGAAAGGATTCGAGCTGGATTATGATCAACTAAAAAATAAAAATGAGCCTGGAGATCTTCTTCTTTCTTCGAGCTCCGGAGCATGCCTTATTGATTTGACACCCACTAAAGTTATTCAGAGTTCCAAGAAAGGCGGCCCACGAAAACCATATTTGTTGAATCCAATGGTAACATTTTTCTCTACTGAGTATCTAATCAGCTGAAAATTTCAGAACAAAACAACAGTAGCTGTGCTGAACGAGTTTGTGCAACGACTAGCAAAAGGAACTCTGGTGTATGATGTGGAGGATACTCGTAACGTTTCTGCTCCATACAGAGCAACTGCGATGCTCACAATGAAGTTGAGCACCATTCGCGAATTGGCTGGTCATTGCAAAGAGAGTCTAATAGTTTTGAGCGAGATGGCGGACCTGAGTGCTAACCCACCACCAATTGACGGGAATGCGCCTGATTTCAGTAAGCTCTCTCTTTTTTTTTATCGCACCAACTAATTTTTGACTTTAGAACGTTTCGCGATAGGAACGGGCGTTGGAGCCAACAAAAAGACGGCTCGGCTGGTTGCTGCAAAAGATGCACTTTCCAAAATCATTCCAAAATTGAGGATCAGTGAAGAATTTACGTGTGATGGAGTACTGGAAGAAAGACTGCAGAAAGGATTCGAAGAGGAAGCTAATGAGCTTTTCAAACGAGTCAAAGTCGATAGTTCGAACCTCGTTGCATTATGTTCTCGATTTGCCATACCGAAACCATTGAACTTGTTAAGGGATGCTGTCAGTCGGGCGGTCCGTTGGAATGGTATGGAATTAAAGACCAAGAAAGAAATGGTCGGACATGGAAACCAGACTTCAAAGGTTGTTCTGGAACTTGGAGATATGGAAGCTGAAGCGGAAGCAAACGGAGTGAAGGCAGCAACTCAGCTGGCTGCTCAATATCTTCTTAAGAAAATGCACCCCGAGCTACTAACATATGGAAGTTTTCTGACAATGTACGGTCGGCTGGACGACAAGAAGAATATTGAAAATGCGAAGAAGCAACATGGAGAGGTAAGAGAGAATATGACGAGGAGGTGTAATTCAGAACATTTCCAGGTGGTCCGCCTCCAAGACACTGGAAATCTACTTCAACCCAATACGAATGTTCTTGACAAGCTGACAGAAGAAATGAAGAAAATCAATATGATTCATCCCCCTCGAAGATATCTTTTCGGTCTTGAACCACATTCCAGTGGAATCAAAACCCATACTGCATCTGTTTTAACTCAAACAGACATCAATGACTATCATCTACCCATGCTCCCGAATCCGATGATTCCAGTTCAACCTCCGTATTTCCATGGTCATCCTGTTGCCCCAATGCAATCTCTGCTGCATCCATCGCTCAGCTCTCCGTCTTTTATCGGAGGTCCTGCTCCTCCACCACCGCCTCAAGATTACTTGATGCATCAACACCACAATCAGTACCATCATCAACGAAATCCACGCAAAAGAGGTCATCCGGGTGACCAGTCACATTCTTATCCCTATTCATCGCATCCACGACCACCTCCTCGTGCTTGATTTCATATCATTTCTGATTTTAAGACTCTGTCAAATTTCTAAAACATGTCATGTTGTTACGATTGAACATTCTGTTATATCCCCTAAAAATTTGCCATCCTCTGAAATATTGTTTCCCTGTATAAATCTATTTGTGTTCCATTCTGTTTGCCTGCTACTCTGTCTCTCGACCCCCAAAACGAGAAGCAAGAAAGAGAATAGAGGTTAGTCAAATAAATGATGAGACAGAAAGAAAGATGAACGGGTAAACATAACAAAACGGTAGGGCCTCTTTGGTTAGTTAGCCCTCTGCAGCCTTCTTTTTGCCAAGTAAGCAATAGGACTCTATCTATGGAGGCCACTGTGCAGATATTGCGCAAGAATATGACCCATTTTTAGGTCCTCTTCTCGTATAGCTAACAGAACGTCCCTCTCTTTCCGATCCTCACATTCTTATCGATTCCTGATTGTTAAAAGTGGCGGAAGAGAGATATGATGAGGTTGATAACGGAATCAATGCAAAAGGTCATTCTCTTTTCTCTTCTTTTCCCAGTCGGAACACATTCGACACCGATTAATAATTACGGTCAGTGTACTACCCGCGACAATCATGATAACTATATTCTCCAATCTTTTCAATTTTCTTTCTCCCGATTTTTCTCGTTAGAAAACTACCAACTTTACCAACAATCGCGATTTCTCCGAACATAGGCAAGTGTCTTCAGCAATTCTAGAATTTAATTTCTGTTGACAACTTTGGAAATCAGCACTGAAACTAATTGAAATTTGATATTTGACTCTCCCAATTCAACGGAAAATTGTCAACTGGAAAAATGAAGATCTGGAATTGCTCGATACACCCACAACGTTTCAGAAACATCCAGTAACTGGGAAGCACTTTTCAATTACAAGAATTTGGTCATATTCCACATGAAGCGGCCGAAGTGTATACTGTGAAACCTGCAATAGTTGGAACTCCTTGCCACACTTTCACCCAAATTATCTCTGTTCGCTATGAGAATTTCGAAAAGCTGTCCACTAATAAAATGGAGCTCTTAATATGAAGAACATTTCATTGCTTTACAGCTCTTAAAATTTTTTATGCGAACCGAGATAAGTGTTTTTGAAGTTGGTGGTGTAACAGTATTACAAGCTTTTTGCTGCACTGAACTGTGTTTTTTTTTTCTTCTGAGAATCTGCAGCATCATAGATCTTCTAATTTCTTATTTTCCTTCCTGCAAGAACCAAGATTTTTTCTTTACTTCTTATATGTATCTCTTTGTGTTCTAATCTATCTCTTTCTGTGGTTCTTCGTAGTATTTCTTTTGGGTCTTTCTCGATCTTCGGTGATCTTGATCTGGTAAAATCTCGAGTCGGAATTGAGAAGTTGATCTGAATTAACTTCAACTTTCAACTTCTAGATCATGCTTTTCCTATTACTGGATTTTCCCTTCTCAAATTTGTTCGAACTGTTCACCGAACCTCATAATTTCTACTATCCACTTTGTTCCAACTTTCTGTCCAGACACCAACTCTATCGCCTGTCCCTCAACTTTCTATATTGACTACAAATACATTTTATCACATTACAACATCACCTCCACCGTACTCTCTTCTTCCCCTTCTCGATCGGCCATTCACACACTATTTGTCCACTTCTTACCATTTGACCGATGCTCTTTACTCAAAAAGTTTGCGTAAGATTAGAGAACGAGGACAAAGTGGTTCTGGTATAATTCGCATATATTACCTCTCGAGCATTACGATTGCCCACTCTCTTCTCATTTTCAGATCCTTCTCTCATGAGACTCTGGCTGGGTGTTCTAGCTGTGAGCACCGTCGTGCTCGCGGCTTGGAATACTTCAGACGACGCGTCGATTTGGGAGAATCATGTTGAAGATTCCAATTATCACGAGTTTATGAGCACTGAAAGCGGTTAGTTATTTTGTGTTAAAGAAAAATGCTTGGATAGATTTCATTCGGAAAAAGTGAGAATTACTGTCTCTTTAAGCGCATTTATTTCGATTCCTGAAACAGATATCAGAAAGTGGTTGACTAACAAAATATTAATCACAGCAAGATAAACTATTCGTTACCTGACCACTTTCTGATATCTGTCATAGGAACCGAGATTTCTTCAATTGAAGCTTCAATGCTGTAACCTTGAAGCATCAACAGTGACTATCTACACGATCAGAGCAAATTTACGTTAAAGCATCTCGCTCTCCGGAAAGCCTCATTTTCAGAACGAGGACTGTTCCCCAACATCTTCAATTTGGCCACCAACTCCCTTATCACATCCACCTCTACCTGTGGTCAATACTCAACAGAGGAATACTGTAAACTGGTAGAACACGTACTGCTCCGAAAAACGACAAACACCCAATCACCTCAATGTGATATTTGTGATGCAAACAATGTTCATAAAAGACATCCGATTGAGTACGCAATCGACGGAACCAGAAGATGGTGGCAATCTCCTTCCCTTGCCAATGGATTGGACTTCGAGAAAGTGAACATCACGATTGACTTGAGACAAGAATATCAAGTCGCTTATGTGATTATCAAGATGGGAAATGCTCCGAGACCCGGCACATGGGTTCTCGAGAAGTCTTTGGATGGAGAGAACTACCAACCGTGGCAGTATTTTGCAATGCAAGATGCTGAGTGCATGAGACAATTCGGAATCCCGGCTACCACTGGAGTTCCACGGTTTCAAAGAGACGATGAGGTGCATTGTACTTCTGAGTATTCGAAGATCACTCCATTGGAGAACGGAGAAATTCACACTTCCCTGGTGAATGGAAGACCTGGAGCGGAAAAGCCGAGTCTCGAATTGCAAAAGTTCACGAGAGCCAGATTTGTGAGGCTGAGACTTGTGTCGCCGAGAACACTGAATGCAGATCTGATGATCATCAATAAGAAGTCGCACTCTCTCGATAAATCCGTCACTATGAGGTAGTAATGAGCAATTGATGAATACAATCTCCATGTTTTCAGATATTTCTACTCGATTTCCGATATCTCAATTGGAGGTCAGTGCATTTGTTATGGTCATGCAGAAAGTTGTCCAAGTGATCCTGTCACTGGGGTTAGTCTCCATAATTTAGACTTTTGCCACCTCCTTCCTTTCAGCAATTCAAATGCGAATGCCGTCACAACACCTGTGGAGAGTCCTGTAATCGTTGCTGTCCCCTCTTCAACCAACTTCCATGGAAACCTGGAACCAATTCTCACCCGAATGTCTGTCAACAATGTCAATGCTTCAATCATGCTCACACTTGTGTTTACGATGAGGAATTGGATAGAAACAAATGGTCCATCACTCCTGAAGGGGTCTATGAGGGAGGAGGCAGATGTCTCGATTGTACTCATAACACGGAAGGATTCAATTGCGAACGATGCAAGGATGGATACTATAGACCGTCTGGAATGTCACACTACAGGTGAGTAGGAATGGAGCAGACTTGGATTACAAGCTTGAAAATATCATTGTTCCTTTTTTCTGGTAAGGCCAACATACCGTACCAGACAAAAAGGTATTTGGGGATCTTCAGTGCAAAACGACCAACTTTGAGGAGTTGAAAAAGTTCGTTCCAATTACCCAACTTTTTTGAAAATTCTTGAGCGTATCAAGTGGCTTAAGATCTTAATTTTTGCTGTTGACATATTTTTCCGAAGATCACATTCAATCAGTTATAGTCACTTCAAAGTTTGGCTCATTTAAGTACAAACTTCGAACTTTTTCGTGCTCTTTAACGATATACAACATACTTGAATGTGGTTTTTGGAAATAGTTGTCAACCACAGTAATGAAAATCTAGAGCTGCTTAATACATCCACTACTTTTCAGATGAATCTGGTAGTTGGAACACATTTTTCAACTGTTTTTTCCGTCCATTGACCATTTTGAACCGATAATCACACTATGGAATTCTTAAAGCTTTGCTAAAGTTTCCGAATTTGTTATGTCTTCCAGAGAAGACGCTTGCCGAACCTGTGAATGTGATCCTGTTGGAAGTGTCTCCGATGCTTGCGTCCGTGACGACCAGAGTGCCGAAAACGGACAGAAACCGGGAGATTGTATCTGTAAACCAGGATTCGGTGGAAGAAGATGCGAGAGATGTGCTCCTGGATACCGCAATCATCCGACCTGCGAACCTTGTCCATGTAACCGTGCTGGAAGTGTCAACTTTGATACATGCGATGGAGCCAGTTGTCAGTGCAAAGCCAATGTCGAGGGAATCTACTGTGATAGATGCAAAGCGGGAACTATCCATCTGTCTGCTACGAATCAATTGGGTTGTCAAGCTTGTTTCTGTTTTGGATTGACTAGTATCTGCACACAAGCCGAATGGAATACTGCTCAAATTACGAACAATGTCGGATGGAACTTGACTGATTTGACTGGAGGGAAAGATGTGAAACCGGAAGTGGAGAATGGAGAAGTTCTGATGTTCAATGCAAATCAGAATCAAGATCGTAGTTTGTACTACTGGAAGGCGCCTGATAGTTTCAGAGGAAACATGTTGAACAGTTACGGAGGATATCTTCATTATTATGTGTACTACGTTCCCACTGAACAAGGAGCTCCAGTTCCTGTTCCCGATGTCTCCATCGAAGGAAACGGAATCAAAGTGGAATACTATTCAAGACTTGAATTCTTCCCAAGAGAGAATATGACAGTCACAATCCCGATTCGAGAAGGAAATGGATGGTACAATGCTGCAACTAGAAACGCAGTGGACAAAGCTGATCTGATGAGAGCTCTGGCTCATGTCGACAAGTTCATGGTCCGTGCGATATATCAGCAACTCCAACTTCAGTCCAGCATCTTTGGTTTGTCCCTCGATACCGCCGTGCCTGCTCCAGATGAGATCGGAGAGGAGGACAACTCATTGAGTGCTTTGAGTTATCAGAATCAAGACACTTTGATGAGAGGAGTCGAAGTGTGTCAATGTCCCGAGAACTTTGGAGGAAACAGTTGTGAATCCTGCAAGAAGGGATATAGAAGAGTCAATGATCAGTTGTACGGAGGAAGATGTGAGAAGTGTAACTGTGAAGGGCATTCGGATGAATGTGATCCATTCACTGGAGAATGTTTCAACTGCCAGCACAACACAACTGGAACCAGATGCGAGAGATGTAAGCCAGGATATTATGGAAATCCATCGGACGGAGGTGAACTCGGATCTTGTATGCCATGCGAATGCAACAACCATTCCGATGAATGTATGCTGACGGAACTCATCGTTTCTGGAGTGGCGGCTGCGAATCAGGATGACTTCGTATGCACGAACTGCTCTCTGGGATACGAGGGAAACAAATGTGAGCAGTGCTCGGATGGATACTTTGGCGATGCAGTTGATGGCGAATGTGAGGAATGTATTTGTAACGGAAACATTGACAAGATGGCGATTGGAAACTGCAATCCGAAAACTGGAAAGTGTTTGAAATGCATCCATCATACAACCGGAGACTCTTGTGAAGTCTGCAAAGAGAATCACTGGGGAAATGCACAACTCCACACGTGCAAACCATGCGGATGTCATACTCAGGGAGCGGTCAATCCTCAGTGTAACGAAGAACATGGAGAATGTGAATGCAAGGAGAACTACATCGGAAGCCAGTGTGACAGGTGTATGGAGAATCATGGGGATGTGGACAATGGATGTCCGGCTTGTGATTGTAACGAGACTGGCAGTATCGGATCTGATTGTGATCAAGTCAGTGGGCAGTGCAACTGCAAGCAAGGAGTTTTCGGAAAGCAATGTGATCAGTGCAGACCTTCATACTTCAACTTCACCGACGCCGGATGCCAATTCTGTCATTGCAATATCTACGGATCGATTGAAGATGGAAAATGCGATCAAGTCAGTGGAAAGTGTGAATGCAGAGAGAACGTCGAAGGAACCATGTGTGAGAAGTGTGCAGATGGATACTTCAATATCACGAGTGGAGACGGATGTGAAGATTGCGGCTGTGATCCAACTGGTTCTGAAGATGTCTCTTGTAATCTTGTCACCGGTCAATGCGTCTGCAAGCCAGGTGTCACTGGACTGAAATGTGACAAATGTCTTCCAAACTTCTACGGACTCACCAATGAAGGATGTACCGAGTGTGAGCCGTGTCCTGCTCCAGGACAAGTCTGTGATTCAGTGGATGGAAGTTGTGTGTGCCCTCCGAACACAGTTGGAGAAATGTGCGAGAATTGTACGACGAATGCATGGGACTATCATCCATTGAAAGGATGCAAGCTGTGTGATTGTTCGGACATCGGAAGTGACGGAGGGAAATGCAATACCTTGACGGGGCAGTGTAAATGCAAGGAGGCGTACGTTGGATTGAAATGTGATCTTTGTACTCATGGATTCTTCAATTTCCCAACCTGTGAACCATGCGGATGCAATGCTGCTGGAACTGATCCGTTGAGATGTAAAGACGGACAGTGTTTGTGTAGTGAGTCTGGCGAATGTCCATGCAAGGTTAGTTATTTTTCATCATCCTCCAGAATCTGAAGATCTTATAAAATTTTTGACCAAGAGACCCTTTACCTGTGATAATTTTCTATAAACTGGCGCAGGTATGAAACAAAATCTGATATTTCGAAACTACGAAATATTCTAGAAGCCGAGATATTTGCTCCGAAAGACGGTGAACGTCTCGAAGTGTGTGCATAGGAGAATATGAACCATCTTTTGGAGAAAATATCTCGACTTTTGTAGCTTGCGCAGGTAGCACATTTGGAAACCGGGATTTCGTTCTATCAACGAGATCAATTAGATCAAATTCTCAGATGCACTGGAAAAGACGCAGAGAGTATATCTTCGATGTTTTAGGAAAACGTCCGTGGCGAAAAATGCGACCAGTGCGCTGAAGGAACGATAAGTTTGGATGGATCCAATCAAAAAGGATGCACCGAATGTTTCTGCTTCAACCGTACATCCACTTGTGAACAATCGAATCTCGTCTGGCAGCAAATGTACTCGGAAGACAGAAGAGCTCTATTCCAGGAACCATCCGAAGTCTTTGCCCGGAAACATAACATCAAAATTCTTAAAGTAAGCTCGAATCCTCCATTCCTGTCTGATCCTCTATTTACAGCCCTCACCATCTCACTTCAACAGTTGGAGAACAGATGAGACTCCTCTCTACTGGCCACTTCCCACCACAATGTTGGGTGATAGAACCACAAGTTACAATGGATTTTTGAGATTCAAAATTTGGAATGAAGATAATAGAAGAGGTCTTCATGGTGTCCGACCAGATCAAAGATACTTCCGGTACTTCCCACAAGTCATCATTGTTGGGAATAATCGCATCGAGTTGGAACATATTCCAAATGAGATCAACGATGATGGAATATACAAGGTACAGTTCTACGTCAGACTCCGTATTAATTATTTTGTTTTCAGATCAGAATCCACGAGTCAGAATGGCGTGCCCGTCATTCTCCAGAACTCACTATGACCCGTAAACAGTTAATGGTTGCTCTTCAAAATGTTCAAGGAATCTATGTCCGTGGAAGTTACAATTATCCAGCTGAAGGAGATGCCATCAATATTCAAGAAATCTCGCTTGATGTTGCTGTTTCCGAATCTAAGATTGTTGCTGGACTGGCCACATCGAAAGCGATCGGAGTCGAGAAGTGTTCTGGATGTCCCCAAGGATATTCCGGACTCTCTTGCCAAAACCCAGATGAAGGATATTGTCGAAAGAAGCATCGCGATTACTTGAACCAAGCTGATGACCTTGCTTTGATCGGATGGAGTGAACCCTGCTCTTGTCATGGACATTCACAAACCTGTAATCCAGACACTTGTGTCTGTACTGATTGCGAGAACAACACATTCGGAGATTTCTGCGAGCGTTGTCTGCCTGGATACATCGGAGATGCTCGAGAGGGAGGAGCCAATGCATGCACCAAGTGTGCATGTCCACTCGTCGAAAACTCATTCAGTGATTCGTGTGTTGCTGTTTCCCATGGAAGAGGATATGTCTGCGATGCTTGTAAACCTGGATACACTGGCCAATACTGCGAAACTTGTGTCGCTGGATACTACGGAGATCCTCAACAAATTGGAAAAACTTGCACACTCTGTGACTGTCATCCAGATGGATCACTCCATGGAGCATGTAATCCGTTGACTGGACAATGTGAATGCAAACCTGGAGTAACTGGAAGAACGTGCTCAATGTGTCAGGAGAGACATGCATTCATCAACAGAGTGTGCACATCTTGTGATCAAGGGTGTTATCTTCCACTAATGACAACGATGGATGACATGGAAGACCATCTCGGAAGACAGAACTTCTCTGGATTGAAACCAATTCCATGGAAGAGAGTTTGGCGGATCGGAAACGAATCACAGGATCTAGCAGCATTTGTTGGTGGAATTGACAAGGATGGAGAGATTGTGAAGGATTCTAAATGGGCCAAGGAAGCATTCGGACTTCTGGATGAAGTGCAGTTTCAAATGGGAAGGTCCAACAAATCGGCCATTTCTATCAAACAATTCACGAGTCTCGCTGAGAAATTGATTCTGGATGCACAGATTTACTATGCCAACGCATTCAACACCACCAACTTCCTAAAAATGTTTGCGGAGCACGGAGCAACAACTGTCGGAGGAGCAGCATTGGATGGAATGTTGATGGAAGCAGAGGCTCATTTGAATGCAACGATTGAAAGAGGAGAGTACATCGAGAAACGACTCAACAGAGCACAACAAGAACATCAGAAGGCGGAAGAGTTGCTGAAATTGGTGACTGCTCAGAAGTTGAACGAGACGATTTTCGAGGATTTGAAGAATAGAATCGATGTGATGGAACAGTGGATGAACGATTATAGAGAGACGATATACGACGTCGCGAAGAAAGATACGGCCGATGCGGAGAGAATGAGTTCTGTCGTTGGAAAGCGAATTGATCGGTATAAGGAAGTGTCGAATGAAATCGAGAAGTTGCGAGTGGAGGCTGAGGATCATATTGCCTTCTCAAGGAACGCCATCGAAAAAGCAAGATCTGAAGAACTGATGAACATGTTTGAGGACAAGGAGAAGATCAACTACACTCTGTCGGAGCTGCCAGAAATGGTGGAGAAGTGCCAGAATATCACTCTACTGTAGGTTCTCCATTTCGAATTTCCGTTGTTCAGTGTTTATTTTCAGATATTCGCAACTGATCGATGAGTACGATGAGGAGTATGTTCAGGCATCCAATCGACACGCAGATGAGCTTAAGATTCAGGCGCAGAAAATTGTCGATCGATTCGTGGATACGAGAATTGAGACTGAGAACTCTCTGAAGGCATCGCATGCTTATGAGAACATTGTGGAAGCCCTGAAGAATGCTACGCAAGCTGTGGAATCTGCTGATGTTGCTTCACAAGCTGTATCGAAAATGCTGGTAACTGAAACAGGAGATGCCAACGAAGAGAGTCTGACGAGCCAATTGACACGACTTCGGAATGAGAGTTCCACTGAAACATTCGATACGAAGAGTCTGCAGGAAATGGTAGAAGAATTGAAGAAAGAGAAAGATCATCTGAATGACCGACTCGGATATGTGAACGAACTGAAAATCGACATTGTGAAGAGACTCGGAGTGATCAAGAATGAAGCATCTTCCTGGGATGATAAGCATGATCGAATGCATTCTGTTCTGAAGAATGGAGCAAAGACTGCACATGAACGATCTGCGAATGTGAAGAAGGAATCGGAAGCCATCAAGACGGAAATAATAGCTGTGAAAGCGGAAGTGGAGAAGTTGATGAACAGTACATCGAGTGGAGTTCAAGAGGATATTGAGAAGATCCGATCATCCCGAACTGGAATAGAATACGGAGCTCAGAGACTATCGAAGGTTGGAAAATTGAGTGCCGCCAATCAAGGAAGAGCCGATAAGATGGCAAGAAACATTGCTCTCCTGAAGGACAAAATCGAACAAGCAAGAGAGCGAGCTTATCAAATCCGACTTTCGTTGAACTCCGGAGAACGTGGACTCTGCAAAAGATCGTACATTTCCCCAGCATCACCATCTCCAATCAACACCTTCCATTTATCATACCGTCCATTGCAACGTGTTTCTGATGCAGTTGTATTGGTCAGTAAGACTAAAGGAAGAAGAACTCAAGCATCTGAATACGTAGCTGTCGAGATTCGAGACCAGAGAGTCGTGGTTCATTGGGATATTGGCTCCGGAAAGAAGATGATCACCAATAGTCATCCGATAAATTATGTTCCATCTAACGACAGAGTTACTTGGTATCATATCGACGTCTTGAGAATTGGAAATGCAGTGAATTTGACTGTTGCTCTGAAGGAAAGCTACGATGGAGGATTCAAACCACGTGCTGCTCCTGTCTCCGTATTCGTTGGTAACGCGAATGATGACAGCTCGATTTTCAATACGATTCCTGGAGAGACAACAGTCGATGTGGGAACAGATGAAACGACGGCTTCTGATATCGGACTAGTTACTCATAAATTCAATGGAATCGTTGGGGGACTGACTATTGATGACGTTCCTCTTCCGTTATGGTCATTCGAAACAACAACTGGAGAATGTGAAGGGGCCACTGCTCCACCGAAGACGTCTCAAAGAGGACACCTGTTCAGAGATGGATTTGCAAATGTCTCCATGTTGGTTTCAGAGAGAACCATGTCAGCCATCACGGTCATTTTCAATGCATTCTCTCCAAATGGATTACTGTACTTCCGCGGAAGCGAAAACAGTGGAGACTTTGTGGCAGTCTATCTGAACGAGGGAAGAGTTGTATTCAAGATCAATTTGGGTGGAGGATCGGTTGCCGAACTAACCTCTCAGAATGTGTATAACGATGGAAAGGAGCACACAGTGAAGGCGATTCGAACTGGAAGTGAAATGTACCTTCAAGTGGATTCTGATGCTGATCGATTCAACACAGTCATCACCGGAGAGAACACGGCGTTGAATATCGAAAATGAGCAACATTATGTGGCCGGAGTTCCGATAACTCTGAATAAGGAAGTGTTCTCTGGTCATTCGGTCAACTGGAATGGATTCATTGGATGTATTCTGACAGTGAAGCCGTCTCAAGTTGGAGAGCTCGATTTGGATCA
This sequence comes from Caenorhabditis sp. 40 LS-2015, assembly GCA_900536305.3. Taxonomy (NCBI): domain Eukaryota; kingdom Metazoa; phylum Nematoda; class Chromadorea; order Rhabditida; family Rhabditidae; genus Caenorhabditis; species Caenorhabditis tribulationis. Next base: position 38,812 of record LR544699.1, on the reverse strand, counting down.
TCCAGAGCATTCCCAAGGAAAATCAGATGGATGCTTGTTTGGTTCTGAAGGCTCCGGCGATAAAACAATCGGATTCCCGAAACCAGGATTCTTCGTAACACAAGGAATTTCGATTGATAACAACTCAACATTCGCATTCTCCTTCCGAACAAGAGAGGAGAATGGAACTCTTATTTATCAATCATCGAAACTTCAAAAAGTGTCGAAGAGAGATTCGGAATCAGACGGAAAAGGATACATGGCATTCTACTTGTTCCGTGGATACCTAGTTCTTCACTTCGGAAAAGATGCTTCATCGAGAAAAGAAGTCGTCACGTTCCGATCAAGTCATCCGTACAATGATGGACAAGTTCATGCTGTTTTCATGTCGAGAAACGGAAAAACGTCAGTTTTCAATGGGATTGTTCAGGGAACCGGCAAAAAACTCCAAAAAAGGAAAAAAACACCGCGAAAACTCGGAGACTAAACCAAAACTGGCTGTAACTTCGGGGGGAAACTGGAGACAACTATAGGAAACATGTAGCCGTAACTTATGGGTCGAAGTATCCACTTTGAAAATTAATCTGAAATTTCAACCAAATTTTCAAAGTATGTCTGAGATTCCAGCCATATTTCAAAGTCGATATTTTGACCCCAAATTTTGGCAATATGACCCCAATAGTTTTCTCCAGTTTTACAAAAGTTTCAGCCGGATTGGTTTAGTCTCCGAGTATTCGCGAAGCTGTTTTCCTTTTTTGAAGGTTCCGCCGGTTCCCCTGAATAATCTTATCGGAAACAGGTTAATAAATTATTTTATTTTCAGAATTTCCGTAAAAGTTGACGACAAAGAGGTTGGAGAGCCTCAATCCCTTTCCGATGAATCTCCAGTCGGATCTTCTTCTGGCCGACTGATTCTCGGAGGTTTCAGTGATGACCTCAAGCCACCGAACAACGAAATTCCGATGACTTCCTTCCTGATTGGATGTATTTCTGATGTCTTCTTGAATCTTAAGCGGATTTCTTTAACTCCTGAGAAACATAATGCTCAAGTTGGAATGTGCTCGATGGATGCAACGCATGGAGCTTCCCCAATTGATGATCCATTTGATGGAGATGGGCATAATGGACATAGAAAATCATCGAAATTGAGCTTTGAGGCTTTGCATCGGAACTATTATGGTGAGCACTTCGTCGACAGGCTGGATTCAGAATCTAATTATTTTCAGAAGTTTCAACTCAGTCTTCTCATTTGGTTATGAATCAGAACGGAGAGGAAGCTGAACATTCCGGAGAAAAGACATGTGAGACCTCAATGGGATCTCTCAGAGGAGCAGTGAGATATGGATTATCGAAGTCTTCGCACAGTAGAATCAATTTCGAATCTCCTTATCCAAACATCACAGAGTAAGTTTCTAGATCTCTCCCAAAACTCACTTTTGCAAATTTCAGCTTCACAGTGAAATTGTCTCTTCAAACTGAGTCTGCGAATGGAATGATCTGGATTTGGGCGAACTACAAGAACTACACTCGTTACATATTCTTGGATTTGATTGATGGATTAGCAACACTTGAAGTGAAAGGACACAAACAACCAAAAATTCTGAAGCATTTAGGACGTCGTCTGAATGATGGACAATGGCACGATGTCATTGTGGAAAAGAAGAACAGATCTCTGAAACTTCAAATCGATTCATTGGAAGCAGTTGAAATGACAGATTGTCCAACTCCAAAAGTAATGAAGAAGCGAATTTATGTTGGAGGTGTCATTTCGAGACACAGAAGACAGTTTGGGCTAACAACTCCTGGATTCGATGGATGTATGCGAGACTTTGAGGTGATTAATTTCCAATAATTCAGAAAATGTATATTTTGTTTCAGATGAACAACAAGATATACAGCAACCTGGACGAACCATCAACCTCCAAAAATGTGATGCCTTGTGCCAAAGCATGTAAGCTGAAGAGATCATCAAGATCAAAGAGGAAGCGAGGTTCCCAAGCCTAAACTATTTTTCTTCTTTGCATTTTTCATTTCATTTTTTAATACGAATCTCAAAAATCGACTGATGATTGCCATGTTGTAATAAGTTTTTCATAATAAATAATTTTTTGTTTTCATGTATCTCATAAGTTGTCCAAGCGAGAAAAACTATTTAAAAATTTTACTAGTGATCATGAACAGAGCTCTAGAGCGGATGCCACCCATCCCTTATTTAGAACATGCGTCTTAACTTGCCCACCGCGGTATTCGCCACGCCTATATCTCGCCACGAGAATAGCTACAGTAATAGCTAATTTTCGCAACAATGTTTTTGTCTTGCAGTCTTCGATACATTCCGTAAAACTTCTCCGTTTTTTAACCCGAAGCAATTGTTTTTCTTCATTTTACTTTGTCTCTCAAAACCGTCCAGAGTACGGTGCGCAAGTCCGCAAACACTGCCTACCAAGATACACTGAGACCCGAGAGACATTTGCGAATCAATTTTTTTGCTTCCTAGTTTTTTTCTTGTAAACTGCCCGAAACATTATTAACCTTCTTTTCAAATAGTTTCGTGATACAAAAATCTGTTGCAAGATAAATTTTGGGCACAGCTTCATCGTGTGCTCACTCGCAAAAATGCATGAATTCAGCAAAACCTTTCGAACATTGAGCAAATTGCAAAAGCTTTAGAAGCGATGAAGTTTCTGGAAAGTTCCGAGATGGATGTCTTCGCGCAGACACTCGTCACAGGAGCCATCGACTGTGTTATCGATTTTAAGTAAGTGTTGAATTTGCTCTCACTCGGTGATCTAAATGACTCATTTTGAGATTAGAAACGTATTCATCTAAAATGGTGACGAGTGAGAAGAAACAATGGAAATCTAACGACAAGTCTGTGATTTGGGGAGAGCGACAGCCTTTGGGATCTCACGAAGAAATGGTGATGAGCGCATCGCCGAGTGTGGGCCACAATCATCGACTGCGTCATCTTTCTGAACGATCATGCTCAGGCTCCGACAACGACTTCGACAATAACGATTGTCTGATAAAAGACTCGATTTCTCGAAAAAGACTTTACGATTTGACGCAAGTGCTTAACAGCTCTTTTCCGGATCACGATTTCACAAATGCTAACAGCGAAGCCTTCGCTCTGGTTAATTACGCTGTGAGTTGTTAATTCACTTTCTCAAATGATGATTAGTCTTCTCTAGGATTTGAGTCGTCTTGTCGACATGAAGCTGGAGACCATCGTTCGTGATTACCATGTGAGAAGAGAAGAATTGTGGGGTCTTGTTGACGAGGCAATTGTACCCAGTGATTGTCAAATCTATAGGTATCCAAATTTTCTGGAAAAATATGAAACAATCTTTCAAGTTTTACAGTTTCAAGTCGCAATTTGAAGACGACCCTTTCACGGAAGATGGTTGCATCTGGGCTCTTGCGTTCATATTTTACAACAAAGCGCTCAAACGCTTCGTAATTCTCACTATCCGTTGCTTGTCGAAACAAGCCGACACCTCGATAGAGATATTCCCGGATTTTAGTGAAGATGAAGCCGAGCCGCAGGAAAAATAGATTCCGAAGTCTTTCGATAACTCGAAAGAAGTGAATTTAGAAAGTTCTGAGGATACCTAAAAGAATTTTCATTTCCCGTCAATTTTCTATCGTTAGTCTTCTTTTTAGACATCTTGCCGGCAAGGGTTTACTGTAGTCCCTGTAAATAGAGTTCCATCTCATTTTTACCTCCTCCATCTCTTGAATTCGCATTTTATTTGCCACTTATGATCCACCGCTAGATCCAAACAACAATTTCGACTCTCATTGATTTTCTTATTGGTAGTTTTTGGTTTTCAACAAAACAGCATCATAATATCATAAACTTTTTTCCTATTGTTATTGAATTTGAAAACCACTTTGATGGGTTCCTTGCCTATACTTGCATTACACGAAATAATGATCTGTCTTAAATATCACGCATTTCTTTGATTCTGTTTGCAGTCAGGATGCCCAGTACTTCTATGATCGAAGATCGGGCTGAAATAGAAAACCGTCGTTTCGAATACCTTGATCATCCAGCCGACATTCAGTTACACTCATGGGGATCGAATATCGAGAAGGCTTTCGAGGCATGTCTCGTTTCGATGTTTGGTTATATGACTGACTTGGCTAAAGTTGAAGAGGTGTGTCAGAATATGTGGGTTGGAAATCAAAATAGTTTTCAGCAATACGAGTTCTACTGGAAAGCCTCTGGGGACAGTCTGGACGGCCTCTTGTTCCAGTTTCTCGATGAAGCTCTGAACTCGTTTCACGCTGAACCGTGTTTCGTAGCAAAGCGAGTAGAGATCATACGATTTGATAGGGAAAAGTTCGAGGTTTATATCAATACGGAAAGCAAAACCAAACCGTATTTGTTCGTTTTCAGATTGAGTTCTGTGGATGGGGAGAGTCGTTTGACACTTCGAAACACGAAACCGAGGCTGATATCAAGTCTCCCACTTATTCCAACATGCAAATCATTGAAAAAGCAGACAGATGCGATGTCTACGTCATTGTCGACATCTGACTTTTTTTTTCATTTTCATATTCACTCTTCTCCGAGTTTCCTCTCACGTTTCATTGGTTCCGTTTCTTGTTTTCCTTGTGATTATCGTTACTTACCGCTCTCTCTTGTTCCCGAAATTCTTATTAAATTTGTTCCTTTTCAGGTAAAACATGGGTATCGACGTCAAAAAGAAGGTTCTCAAGCGTAAGTTGAAACAGATGAAGGATGGTCATGAGAAAAAGAAGGCCAAGGAGGTTGTAGAAGAACATCTTAAGGAGGAAGAAGAAGTAGAAGACGAAGAAGATAGCGCCACAGTTCCACAAAAAGAAGAGAGCAGTGGTACCAAAGTCACCGAGTTTTTAACGAAGACGACGTTTGCCTCATTGGAAGGAAAAGTCAACAATACGCTTTTGAAGTCAGTCCATCAGTTGGGTTTCACCACGATGACTGAAATCCAGGCGAAAACTATCGAGCCATTGCTTGAGGTAGGTTATCACGATATTTACTTTCAAACTAAATCAATTTTAGGGAAAAGATGTTCTCGCCTCTGCAAAAACAGGATCAGGAAAGACTCTCGCTTTTCTCCTCCCTGCTGTTGAACTCCTTAATAAGCTCAATTGGAAGCAACACAACGGAACCGGAGTTATCATCGTGTCCCCAACTCGTGAACTGTCCATGCAGACTTACGGAGTGTTGTCGGAGCTTTTGTCTGGTTCTAATTTGACACACGGACTTGTAATGGGTGGTTCGAATCGAAGCGCAGAGAAAGATCGACTCGCTAAGGGAGTTTCAATCCTCGTCGCGACTCCTGGACGTCTCCTTGACCATCTTCAAAACACGGACAATTTTCTTGTTCGTAATTTAAAATGTTTGATCATCGATGAAGCTGATCGAATCCTGGACATTGGATTCGAAATCGAAATGCAACAGATTCTCCGTCATTTGCCAAAGCAACGACAGTCGATGCTTTTTTCGGCAACCCATTCTCCGAAAGTCGACGAGCTGGTCAAGCTGGCTCTCCATTCGAATCCTGTTCGTGTGTCGGTGAATGAACAATCTGAGGAAGCAACTGTTGAAGGTCTTCAACAAGGATACATTGTGGCTCCATCTGACAAGAGACTCCTTCTCCTTTTCACTTTTTTGAAGAAGAACAAGACGAAGAAAGTCATGGTTTTCTTCTCTTCGTGCAACTCTGTAAAGTTCCACCAGGAACTTCTCAACTACATTGACGTCCCGTGCATGTGCATTCATGTGAGAATATTCCTGATTGCATTGAAAAACTAACATTTTTTCAGGGAAAGCAGAAGCAGGCCAAGCGTACCTCCACATTCTTCACATTCTGTCAAGCCGAAAGCGGAATTCTTCTTTGTACCGATGTGGCTGCTCGTGGTCTCGACATTCCAGCTGTTGACTGGATTGTTCAGTATGATCCTCCAGATGAGCCAAGAGAGTACATTCATCGTGTCGGACGTACAGCACGTGGAACCAATGGAAGTGGAAAGGCTCTGCTTGTGTTGAGACCCGAGGAACTTGGATTTTTGCGGTACTTGAAAGCAGCCAAAGTCACTTTGAACGAATTCGAGTTCTCGTGGAATAAGGTAATTTTGTCTCGCTTTCCGTTGATCTTGTTGTGTAGTTCTCTTCGAAAGGCCATTCAAATTTTTTGATTGAAATCAAGTTTTGATAAAGGGCAAGGTTAAATAAAAATATTGAAAGATGAAAACATCATTCATAGTGTGTCAAAATTAGTTGGTGGTGACTAAATTTCCCTTTTTTTTGCAGGTGGCCAACATTCAGACGCAACTCGAGAATCTCATCAGTAAGAACTATTATCTGAACAAATCGGCAAAAGAGGCCTATAAGTGCTACTTGAGAGCGTATGATTCGCATTCACTAAAGGTGAGTGTATTCACAAAGTGCATCCTCATTTCGAAAAATTAAGTGCATGATGACATGACACTAATTTTCACAAGTTTTCCGGACTATAGTTTCAAGATGTCCGGCTACAAAATACTTGTTCTCAACCTCCGCAAACTCTAATTTTGCAGGACATCTTCGATGTGACCAACATGGACTTGACTGCTGTTTCGAAATCGTTTGGATTCTCTGTTCCTCCGTTCGTCGACCTTCCAATCACTAACAAGCCGAAGGTATACGAGAAGAATTGCAAGATCGATTTGAGCAATTTCTTTATTTCAGGTTGAAATCCGTTCTAAACTCTCCGGAGCTGGATACCGTAAGAAGAAACCGTCGTTCACTTTCAAAACAAAGAAGTGAGAAGAGAATATTCACTTCTACATTGTTATTTTATTGTTATCTCTGTTGCTTTTTACTATTTTCTTTTTATGCCTTCTTCTCTTTTTATGATCCCTTCATTGTTATTCTGTTGTTCCATCCAAATGCACTAATAAAACTGTTTCAGCGCGTCACAGAAGCCAACGTTTTGCAACTGTTTCGTTTCGTTTCGCTTCACTTTTCACACCGAAAAGCGAAAGCTTCTCGTTCTCGTTTTCACCTTTCCAACAACACGCAACAAAAAATGAAGATAACGAATTCTAATAGGGGGGAGATGGGGAGGAGACGATATCATCTAAATGTCATATATATGTACATGTGAATATGTAAAGTTGTTGCGCAACTGTCTTTGCCTTTTCAGATGGACGCTTCCTGTTCCCCACTTCTTCTGAATCTCTTCTAAAGTCTTCGTGTTGACCCCGCCCACCTCCCACTACTTCCACTTTTTTCTCAATTAGGACGCCTACTCAGGACCCCTTCCCGGTATAAAAACACTCACTTTGAAAAAATTACCTGAAAAATATAAAATTCCGCCTTCTCTTTTCTCTTCTCCCGATGATTTTCGCCTACCTGCCGGCTCTATTTTTAATATGTCATCAAATCTCAGCGATCCCGATTCCAAATGGTTTACTAGGCAAGTTACTTGATTAAGTACTGTAAGAAAAGTAGTCCTTTGAGTCATACATGTCTTTATTATCATCTGAATACCCAAGCACATCTTTCGGTTTCTAAGGCACTTTCCCTCCGGTCGGTTGATTGGATGATCTACTATTAGTTAATAGTCATATGATGATTCTTCTAATGGCATAATAATAATAATCAATGTCAAGTGGAAGAAAGCTAATACTATAATAAGGAGATTCTGAGATTAGACGACGCAGACAACACGCGCGGCGAAGGAAGTTGAACGAAAAGTCTTTGGAGATTTCGAAGATAAGGGATTCAAATTACAGGAAACGTCGAAGTGGAATGCACAGACACAACGATCGAGGCTGTTTTTCTGACAGAGTCAAATTTTCTAGGTGAGCTTTTCATTACGGTGATTTGGGTGAAAGAAAGTACTGTAACACTACATACGCCACTTCGTGGTGAGGTGGCTGAGCTGGGACTGTAAAAAAGTCATAACATGTATTATCACTTCCAGATAGGTATATTTTTCAGGTCGAGTCTTCGTTTTGGGACATTCCCAGGACAAGGAATGTGTGTCTCGAGAGGTCGGAAGGCGTACGACTTCTATCACCGTACCTCGAGACAAATGCGGAGTTGAGACTGTTCAGCACGGAAAAGGAGCTGGATACACGGCTTCTGTCAACATTGTCATCTCTTTCCATGACAAGTTTTTGACGAAAGTCGACAGGGTGTGTTAATGGGATTTTTTCTTCCGAGGGTCCATTGCAGTTGATCAAAAATTCGTCCACAGTTGATTTTCTTTTCCATGAGACCTGCTTTATACTTATAACTTCTATCCACGTATTCATCCTTCAGGCGTACAACATTACGTGTCTCTTCGCTCCAACCGGAGATGTTGTGTCCTACGCCTTGACTGTCCAACCATCTGTAAGTTTTGATTGTTTCAACTGTAATGGGAATTATTAAAATGTCAGATCCTGAAAGATATTCAAGTTCTCGCCGATCAACCAAGCTGTGAGTACGAGGTATTCGATGTTCGAACTCGACGACCGGCTGAAGTTGTTCACGTCAATGCACCATTGGAACATGTTTGGACTTGCGATGGAACCAATCTTGGTTAGTTTTGAACTTCATTCAGCCTTGAAGATTTGTAATTTTCAGATCTTTTCTGCATGAGAGTCCACGACTGTGTCATAAACGAAGGAAAGAGCAAGCGTCGCTCAAAAATCATCGACTCGGAAGGATGCTCTCTGGATACGAGTCGTCTCCCGAATCTCCGATATGATAACAACAAGTTATCCGCGAGAGTAATGTCAAAAGCATTCCGCTTCGGAGATGATGTAGCTGTAGAATTCGAATGTAACGTTCGCTTGGATCTCAAAAATTCGACATCGTGTCCAAGGCCGAGATGTTGATCTAGTTGTTTATCAATCTCTATCTAATTGTGTACTAACTAATTTACGTGTTGTTGAGGTTAAGTCATTTTAGATTTCGATATAAATTATTTGAATTTTCATCCATATTTATATTTTTTCAATCTACGCTTTCTCCAGAAACTTTTGTCAAAGCTGAACAACATTTTATATTATGAGTGAATTCAATAACAATTAGAGCATTAATCATATTAGAAAATACCGGCTCCTGGTTTTCTTCCCGGCCATGCCTCTTTTGCGTATCTTTTCTTGTGATGATCCTCTAACTCTTCTTCTCCCGCAGTCGCAGTCACGAACTGATGATGACCGGGCTCTGGAAGCGTCTTTCCATACATTTCAAGGTCTGGAGCTGCATTCAATGCCATTGGTCCGAATGTCGATGAAAGTGGAGCAGCCATGACTTCTCTTCCAGGACGAACAATCTTTCTCGGTATCTCTGATCGTTTTGAATCTCCAGGTCTCTTGTTGGGATTCGTCGAAATTATTGCTGTCGTCACGAGATTCCGGAACCTACCGACAGATGGATCAACGTCTTCTGGATTGATAACTTCTTCTTCCTCAAGGAATGCAACATTTCCACGCGGCCGCTTCTTTCTTCTTGCCTCTTCGATGGAAATCGGCAATTGGGGAATTCTTCTATTTTGAGCAGTGTTGTACGAAGTTGTGTGCTAGAATTTGAACTATGGTTTCGCATATTTAAAGCTCTTTCCAGTGGGATGTTCGAAGTTGACTTACGTCGAGTTGTTCCTCTGAAGCGATCACTGTTGGATCGTCTTCCACAACATGCTCCGTCTTCAGCCGCACTGCATATTTCCTTGTGGATGCACCGAGATGAAATTGAGTTCCTGGATCCATAAAAACAACTTCGAGTGGTCGCAGACGAACATTTCCAAGAAATGTTCCATGACCTGAAAAAAAATAATCATTTTCCTGACTGAGTGAATAAAAAACTCACTGCTATCCATATCGACCAGAGCAAATCGTTGCAGCAAGCCGTGGTAAAGAATAAGAGCATGAACTCGTGAACAAGACGCATGCTCCACAGCAAAATCGACCTATAAAGACCGCAATGAATATTGTAATCAGCTAACAATTTATACCTGCTTGTTGTTTCTTCCAAAGTAATACGCTTTTTTGTCGTCAATCAATAATTTCTGAAACAATTTGTTATCGACAATAATATTAAATTCACAAACCTGAATCAGCGCGTCGCCTTTATATACATCCAAATGTGCTCCATCTGGTGGCTTGACAGCCCAAGTTGGTACTTTGAATTTGCTTTTTTCATCGATTTCTGTCATTTTATGAACAAGCCGTTAATAGATGTCTGGATCGTCTGAACAAACGGCTCAATATGATTCAAATGCCAAGATATGAAGTAAGCGCGCTCCAGTGAATCAACTGACAGAAAATGGGTGAACGGAGGGAAATTCGAAAATATTTATTTAGCAGGCTTCAAAAAATTTGACGATGAATGGATAAGTTAAAGTTAACTAAGTACACTCGATAGATAACAGTACATTGCGAAACTTTTGGTACTTAAGATGCAGATTTAGTTTTTCGGTGATTCTTAACGTGAATGATTAGGCGACAGATTTCAAGAAAAAACATTGAAACAATAAAAATGTATGAATTCGGGATACCCCAGTGATGAGATCTCATGGCACACCTTTCAAATTTCGGTGGCAGTAAGTTGCTGAGAGATTGTGGACTGGGTGCGCGGACGGGATTCGAGAGGGAGAGAGTATGTTCGACGACGCTTGTTTCGAGCAACCATGATAGTGGTTTCGTCTGCAAAAGAAATATGTTTTTATTAGATTTGAAACTAGAACTTACGGCATGCGTTATACTGATTTCCATTGCTCGGAACTCGCACTTCGAACATTTCGTCTGTGCGATTATCCACTTTTCCCATCTTCAGCTTCATGCGAATGTTCGGCTCAACGAACTGATTGACAGCGGCTCCGTTGCTACCAACTTCGATTCCCTCGTCTTTGGAACTCAAACACCAGAAAATGGTGAAGACCAATCCAATTATGTTTACAACCATCACAATGATAATGGCTGCGCATGTTGCCATGGTGTTCCAATCCCACTGTAGAGGAGGTGGTAGAACTATATCTGTATTGGTCATTGTGGGTTGACCTGGAAACCGAAACTTTAGGGAATCCGACTTAAATGAAGTCTAAGCGTAAAAAGACTATGTACATCGAGAAAAGTGATGTTTTTGATCAAAAACAAATAATGTTCGGATTTTGATGAGAGCTCGATATCATCCTATGAAAGCACTCCTTGTTTGTCGGATATCCGAACAAACAAAGAACAGTTTTGGCGAAGCTTTCGGAAAGCATTCAAAACTATTGAACTTGGAAAAATATCTCAAAAGCTTCGAAGAAAACACTGAAAAAAAGATGAATCTCGTAAATCGACACAAGTTTGATGAGCAGGTGACAGATTTTCTTGGCGCGTGTTTAAATTTCATTGAAGGAAAAAACTTATTTTCTCAAATCTGAGAAAAAATAATACTCCGATCGCGCTCTGATAGTTCGATAGTTTCCTATTTAAATCCGTATTTCCACAAAAAAATTAAGGTTTTTAGCAAGTAATTTTGCTGCTAACGATCTTTCATCTAAGTGTTATAATTTTTCTGTTTGCAAAAGGGAGGTGTTGATCAACATGTTTATTGAAAAATTAAAAATATTTGATCAATCACATTTTTCTTGAGATCTATACATTAAAAGTGAATATGAGCATCGTCGCCTGAAATTCGTACTCCGTTTGACGGTAAGGATGATGACTAAAACTAGAATCGCCACTCCGCCAACGACGTAAACCGTAATCTGTTGAATCTCGGAAGGTAGGCGGCAACTGCGTACACGCACCTGAGAAAGGTTCAATACTTATTCAGAAATTCCGAACTCACATTATCGCCTTCTATTACAACCAGCAACATTGAGGGAACATCTCCGTTTCTCCAAGAGAAAGAATTTACAGTATATTCATAAAAATATGCAGATGCTTCAGGTGTTTTCCATCTTTTTTTGCACATTTTATGAGTGTGTCCGTTAAAAACTGCTTTGGGATTTAGACTGTTGATCAGTTTCCGAGAAGACTCCTTCGAAAGAGTGTCCCATTGTTCGCGATATGTTTCGTTCAAGTCCAGTTTGTCTTGCTCGTCTATTTTCTCGCACACGGCGTCACTTTTTCTGAAAAAAAAAGAGATGCGGCCTACTTGAAGCATTTTTCTAACCTGTACAAAGGGAAATGCTGAAGGACAATTGGCCGATTTTTAGATTTGTTTCTTTGTATTTTGTCCAGTTCCATTTCTGCTTCAAGACATAGTCTACATCCATCTCCATGTAATGCCATCGAATTTATCAGGATAAACCTATGCCCTTTCAATTCGATATCATCGACGAGCCCTCTTCGAAACTCCTTGTTAAACATTTCAAGGGTATCCGGCATCACCCTACAAAGTAATGGTTTAGAACTTTCCGAAATCGATAAGCATACGCATAATGAAATCCGATGTCATGATTCCCAGCCAGAGTTATAGTCCTATTATCGTCTCCAAACAACTGTCGAAATCTATCAGCATATGAACTAAACAATGGTTTTCCAGCCCATTTTCCTTCATCCATCAGATCTCCCAGGAAAAAGACAAACTCTGGATTGTGTATCCATTTTGCAATCCAAAACGACTGATACATTTGCCATTCACGCTTCAATTTATCCAGCCAATGTCCGTTTATCTTCCCAAGTAAGTGTGTGTCTGAGATCATGAACACTTTCAAACTTGACTCCAAGCATCTGGAAATTGATAATGAATATCAAACTCTCTTTCGAATCTTAACCTTCCGTGTCTACAAGGCCAATCACAGTCGGATAATGCATTATAGAATATGAAATACTCGTTATAAAGTACCAGTACTATTGTCAGAAGTATAGGCGGTCCCAAGACCTTAAACCATATCATAAGTGAAAGGGATTTCCGAGAGCTGAAATTTCAACGCTGCCTTAAAAGCCAAATCTAGAATTATGTACAAAGACTTTTGTGGAACATTCCAAGTCAAAAAATAATATAGTGTTGGGGAAGGGGAAACCCAAGAGAAGATTTATGTGTCTGTGAAGAAAAAAACAAGAGAAACAATGGAAACTAACTATATTCAAAAATTTAAACTAAGAATGTTGATAATCTATTGCTTCATGAGCATTTGCGTCACTCGCTCCAGAACCTTTTCGTTCAATCCCTCCACGAAAGTGCTCTGAAATAGTTCATTGTTTTAGTTCGAGCAGTCTCAAAGCACTCACTTCAACTTTGTTTTGTGCGTTAATGATTTCTCCCGTGCTGATGTATCTATCTTTTCCACCCAGAAGAAACAGTGGGTGAGGTCCATCGATTTGGATGAAGTTGGTACGAGGATTCACGAATCCGTTACATTCTACGTTGATGGCGAGAGTGTTCAGTTGTCCGACTGCGAAATAAAAGCTCAGTCCATCAGTAAGAATCATTTGGGAAGTGAAGGGGCGAGTGACATCAGTGTACTGTGTGAATCCATGAGTGTGTGCTTGAGCACAGAGAGTTGTAAACATGCTGATCACAGCTTGGGATCGTGCTCCATCATCTAGCATTTGCTCTGAAACAGGTAATGCAGCGCTGCATTTGAAGAAGTATAACTCACTTGCTTCCTCACTGGATTCGAGCATATTCTCATTTTCCCATCCCATCCAATGTGCAACTCTTTTTCTCAACGGTCTCAGTGATTTAACACTGAGAATGCCATACGTATGGGTTTCTCCAGAATCTGCATGATACCCAGGACACTGCCAAAGTGGTTCCTGATCCGGCCACAAGTTGTACACTTTTGGAGAGAACAGTGTCTCTTCGAAGTTGTAGTCCTTCTCGAAAACGGGGATTTTCGAATCTTCAGAATCCAGCGAGTGAAATGGCGCTGGTGGTTCTCTCGATCTTACTTGGGCGGCCAGTTTGTCGCGATGGACGAAAGCGAGTTCTCCGAGTTTTCTACGATCATCTCCAATGTACTTGGGAAAGTTATTCAATCTTCTCTTATTTTCTCGGGTTCCGATTTCCTCCTCGTCGTACAAGAACATGAAACCACTTCGAACCCAGAAAGCTTCCGACTCAACATCATAAGCCACACGGTGATCTGCGAGACGAGAAACATTGTGGGCGATTCCTCCCATAGCATCATCGATGAGGCTTCCAAACAGCTTTTGAGAATCTTCATCAGAAAAATTTTCGCCATCTCCAAATTCCATTGATTTTAGGGTATTCTATAAAACATGTTGCATTGCTTGACATAGGAAAAATTAATCACCTGGTAACTCTGTTGCAGCTCAGCAGTTGGAGGACGAAGTCCTTGATAAAAGTCGTCCAACGACTTGTTCACTACTCTAGTCTTCGTCAGGTATTTATAGTAGTCTAGCGTATCGAAATGAGCCGGAATTGGTGGAACTCCCCATGCTTTGCGTGTAGCCATCAATGTCGGGTGCCAGTCTCTTCTCCATGTTCTCTCTGCTCGAGTCCATGGACGTTCGTACGGTGACACAAGATCAATTTTTTCCTTAACGGTGGGCATTGAATTGACCATTTCAGCCGTTTTGTAGTAGTCAAAAAGACGGACACCAGCTCCAGATGCATCACCAGCATTGACGAACTCCTCTTGAAGCATATGCTTTGGCTGATGATGCTGATGTGGCTTCCGATAGTAGGGTGGTCGATTTACAATGGAAGCATTTGCCGATTTTACTGGAATCTCTTCGATTTTGTCAGCTGGCTCCACTTCCGTCGAAGATTGTGGAAGATCAGCGGCAGTCGAAGCGTATCCGCGACACACTGCTCTGATACGCAAAGTTCGTTGCAGCCTGAGCATCATTCTGTAAAGCGCTCATTTTTTGAAGGTTCGAGAAAACCGGATGAACAAAGAATATTGAAAACCGAGAAACGACAGTCTCATGAGATGAAAAAATAGAATATAGATCAATATGTTACAGTTCTATAGCATATCAAACTTCATCATTTGAAAAAAAGAATTGGCAGAAATAAATATTGTACATTTTGTACATTTAGTGTCTTTGAGATCGAGTGTTAGATGATGGCCCTCCGGAGCTCGATGCTGGATTGCTCGGAGTAGCTAAAATTTAAATTGAATTGCGTATTTTATTTTCAACGCTTACAATAGAGATGAGCATTCGGAGATTCAGGAGAGTCTGATGGTGTCGGAGAGCCGTCGGCGCCTCCTGCCGGCTGTTGCGGTGTATCGTATGCGTTGAACACGACAGGAGCAGGATTGTCGAGAGCCCGTGAAGCGCGTACACGACGCCCTGGACGGGCAAGTCTGGGTGGTGGGAGAGTTAGCATTTCACTCGAAGAAGCAGCATTCACTGGAGTGGAAAGACTCATGGAAGGAGTAGCTACTGGGGTGCGAGCTATGGATGTCGTCTGAAATTGGATTTGCTTGAGATTCTGAACAAGAATAAGAACACGCATAAAAATTTACTCGAAGTCTACAAAAAAACATACATGTTCTCGACCGGTAGTTCGTGCAGATCCTCCACTTGTACCGGGGACATCTGAATACCAATAATGTTTATACGAAGTGTTCCTGAAACTTACTTCTTTCAGACGATCTGAGGTTTCTTCGCAAGATTCCACCCGGCGCCTCACTCTGGTCCATCGGTTCATCCTCATCAACATCCATAACTTCTGTTTTGACCTCATCGAGAACAATTGTTTCCTTTTTGGCAAGCTTATCAGTTAACCATTGAATGTCATCTTCGCATAACTCTAATTGTGTCAACGGACGACGTAGCATGGACATTCTAAGATGCGACAGGAATTTGAGAATTTTCAGGATTTCCAAATAACCATATGGACAAAAACCATTGCCAGTGAACATATTTCAATCCAAAACTTTAAAAAAAATTTACTTCCATAAGAATCGAAACGCCAAAATCGAAGACCATTATTTAGAATCGGGGGCCGGAGACAACAACGAAGGAACAACAGTGATATTAAGACAGCCACGAAAATATATTATCCAAGTAAACCTCATCAGACGAGGAACAGAAAAAAAGAAACTGACAACTGAGAAGAAAGTATAAGTTCTACGTCTGTCTCGACTCAGTTTTCATGTGAAAATGTGAATAGAAACGAGAAGGGGACATTCGAGGACGGTAAGTTTGAAATTAACTAATTCGCCTTCACTTTGTCCTGTCGACCTTTCTCCAACTGGAGAGCAATTTGCTGGGCGCGGAGAGTCAATCGTTTCGTGTTTTCCATAACTTGTTCATGGATGCTAACTGATTTAACACCCATGACGACTTGTCCCAACTTGCTGTCAATCTTGGCTCCCTCGATACGATATGTTCTGATGAGATCCACGATCCAGCGTTCAGCTTCTTCCTGGCTCATGTTCAAGCGGCGAGCGAGCATTTCGATGGTAATGCACTGATGAATGCGGCAGAACATTTCGAAGATCAGAAGTCGGGCAGACTCGCGGAAGTCTCCGAGAACAGCAGTCAGGAAGAAATCGTTGGAGAGCACCTCTTCACACTTCTGAAGCATTTCTTGGGCTTCATCAAAGTCGTATTTGATGTAAAGGCATGTGAGAAAGTCGGTAACTGGATCCTTGTAACTGTGTCTCTCCTATAATGCTCACGTTTGGGTCAGGCAATAAATATGAAACTTACAATATCGATAACTTTGACAAGATCCTTCAAGCTGTTCTTTTGGCGGCTCTTGCTGGTGACCACAGCTACCGCCAGATAGCGGAGCAAGTGTGGAGCGAGTACTTGTATGGCGTTGAGGTACGGTTGTTGGTTGAGGAACATCTCGATAATTTCATCGCGTCCTTTCGGGTAGTTGTAGTAGACGAAAAGAGCCCAGTGCATGAGCCAAGCACGTTGAGTTACGAGTTCCCACTCGGTATCGAATGGATTGGCGTCGATGTAAGCACGGAGCTTGAGAAGGTCATCACGGGCATGTTCCCATTCTTGAAGAAGAATTTCACTCGCCAGTTTTCCATAGAGAGCATTCAAATAGTTCGGGTCGGCTTGATTGACAAGGTTGCGATAGTAGTAGAGACAAACCGAGGCAACCGTGTAGTTTCCGCATTCGTACATGAACTTGCTGTACCGGAAGAGGGTATCAACCATGTCGACGGTGAACTAAATAAAAAAGGCAATAGAAAAAATGCTCATCGCGTCATAAATCTTACGTTGTGGTTCTGGGTAAGATGCTCCAAAATGCGGACATTTCCGTCTCTCTCCCGATTGTTGTCCATCATTTCTTTGACTTCCGGAATCTCCAATATGGCGACAACGGGATCGACTTTCGTCTTGAGCTCTTCTCTTTCCTTGATGATTTGTCTTCTCTTGGCTTCGACGTCCGCCGGAATTGGCCGGCCGTTGTATGTCTCGATGACACTGTCGATCATATTTGTCTTGCTCAGCAGCTGACGATGCATTTCAGTCAACGAAGTCTCATCGTAAATCTTCAAATGTTTCGCAATAATTCAAATTTCTATTTTCCTTTATTATCCAAAGTAATCAACAACTCACTCCTCGTGGTTCGATGAACTCAAGCAACGGGATGACCAAGTGCAGGTCGAGAAAAGGCGCCATGCGCTGAGTTAGGTCGAATGTCGACATTTTTACCTGAAAAACAATGATTATTTGAAACGAATATGTTTTGGTCACATCTAATTTTTTGAATTATCACATTTTCCTGCATGAAAATTGTTAAGAAAAGCAGGAAATTCGGTGAAAATTACGAACGGAGATGCAAAAATTAGGAGGAAATCGTCGAAAACTGAAAATTCTGAACAGCGCGCAGCAGTATTGCGGAGTGTCGTTGCAAACACCAAGAACTTGGGTGCTTTAGTGTGTTGCTGTGTGTGAGAGAGAGAGAGAGACTTGTGAGACTCACAACAAAGCTCATAGAAGAGCCACTATTTTCAAACTACAGCGTCTCTTCTGGAAAAAGAAAAGCATAAAAACTGATATTCAAATATATGGATCTGTGAATTCACAATTACCATAGATCCTTAATAAGGGACAATCCCCTTTCCGTCACTTTCAACAAGTTTATCTCGGCTCATGTGAAAGCTATCAAGCAGTAGTCAACCAACAAAATGTTCCTTATACTGTTGTGAACATTTCGTTACAACTGTTGTATATCTGTTACACGAACGGAGACAAATACGGTCACAGACTCACAGTGATAGTTCGATCCATGGAATCGTCTCGAACCTTTTCATCTTGACTAAAAACGTGCAATTCAGGATATAAGACATGCCTCGTTCACATGTATTTCTCTCATTTCTAATGCCGTTGGGTAATAAACGAGTAATTAAAGTTGGTCACTACCAGAAACAAGAACATCACTAATCCGTGTCATTTAACCAGCTGTAAGTAGAGCAAAGTTAAGAACTTCTTCTTGGAATGTTTACAACCATTTGACAATAACTCTTGATATCTTCAAATCTTCCAAAATCAATGATGTAGTATGATTATTTTTGAGAGCATAGAAAATGTCATAAGCTCAAGTTGTAACCGTGTTTTAGATTACGGTATCTAGAAGGCGTGGTTACAACCAGCCAATCGCAGTTAACGAATGGAATGTTATGGAGCTTGGCTTCACACTTGAGTAATTCAATATGAGAGATACATTGCATATTCTTTGAGTCAATTTGAGAGAAAAACTGTGAAGCATATACAGATCTTGCATTTTGGACGAAGTTGGCCTAAATTATTGTCTGAATCAAGATAGAAAAAGCAACTTTAGAACTTACTTAATGCTATCACGGGATTGCAAATGGGTACTTAAAACAAGTGCGCTTCGTTTTTTCAATGATAATTTGAACGGTGAGTCGCTACGCAGTCCGTATCACCGACCGCGATGCGTACGCAGCGCCCCCAACAGAACTGGGAACTATTATGATAACTATGTGAACTAAATAGACATGATCGTCAGGTGTCAGAAGTCAATTTTATAACAAATGAACATCATTTTGCTTCACCTCAATCAAATTCACCTTGATTCCTTTAACGGATATCAAAAAGTCGTCAAATATAATAACAAGTTGTAATTAAAATTTTTTGATGTCTGTTACAGGAACTGAAATGAATTTCATCAATGTAGCGGATGTACATGTTACAATATTATTATAGAATTCTCGGTATGTAAACGATTCAGATTTTTTTGTTCTATTCACTTTTCAAGAGCTTCATTAATTTTGGAACTCAAGGTTTCGTATGCCAAAGAACACCCTGCTCTGTTGAAGCAAAAACGAGAAAAAGGTTCACTGATTGATAACTTTGTGCATTAAGAAACAGAGAACGCTTTCTTCCCTAATAAATATCTGAAAAAGTTATGGAGCATTTTTCTCAAATATATCAATTTATTTCTCGAAGGGCACAAAACCATGGGCAAATTATACAAACAAAAGCGACACAAAATCAGGAAAAGTGAGTTCCCCCAAAGAATGGGTCAATAATCAAAGTGAAGTGTATGTAAAGTATATTTTGAGATCCACCTTTTAAATTTTGACCTTCAAGAGCTGGGATGAAACTTTCACAGAGAATGTTTTGGCAGTTAACATTTGTGATTAAATGAATACGGATAAACCATAATTTGTTTGTCAAAAGCCAATTGGATCAATGAATGGAGAGTGAGTAGATTAGCCGTCGGATTCATAAATTGATAAAATTGACCGATCATTTGAACTTTTTGATAAATCGAAGGAGAAGCTAATGTGGCGTTCGAAACGACAAAAAAATACAAAAAAAGACAAAAAGAGATGTTCGAAATAGAAGGAATTTTGCGTCTTTTTGCAGAGTTTTCGAAAAATTTTACGTTGAATCAAACTTTAAATTAAGCTAAATTAAGGCTAGTTTTCATTTGCGTGATTTTCGAGTTTGATTTAACGTAACATTTTCCGAAAACTCCGCCAAAAAGACGCAAAATTCCCTCTATTTCGAACATCTCTTTTTGTCTTTTTTTGTATTTTTTTGTCGTTTCGAACATGCCATAAGAAATGAATTTGCTGCTTTTTGGTTTGACGATCCGTTTTTGATAGTGATTCATTGTGCAAAACATGGATTCTCGGATTCAAATCTTTGTAGACTTGTTTTCAACTCTAACAGTCTGGGTTACTGTAGATTGATACTGTCCTCTTATCACGATCATGTGACACACAGAAAAATGAAATGTGTTCCATTCACGTGTTCATCTCATGAATAAAATCTTCATCGAGATTCTAAAAACTGCTGCCAATCCCAAAACATCATTGATGGATCTGGGGAATCTACGAACTTCAGATCTTCCAGTATATTTGTTCAATGATGTTTATCTTGATTTCTCAGATGTTCTCACCTTCCACCTGTATATGTATAGTTCTATCTGGAACCAATTTTCTGTTTCAATGATCGCTCCCTTTGGGACTGATGAGGTCACGAATGATCGTTGTACTCAACGCACTTGACTTTCCCAATCTTTCTTACACCAGACACAATATTTGGAGACCACGCCCCTTTTTCAACTGATATAAAAGTCAACACGATACACTGACCTATCAAAATCACACTTTTCAAGTTGATTGTCTAAACAGCCCCCGCGTTTCTTCTCTTCGATTTCCAACATGTCCAACTACTCCATTCTCTGTATTATGGCGATTGTGTTCATGCTGTCTGCCACCGTCCATTCCCAGTTGTTCGGTGGCTGGTCGCAACCTGCGTGGGGATACAGTTCTCAAGGTAATTACTTGAGTTTTGAATCTAGATAAACCGATTTTTTGGTTTCAGGAGTCGGCGTAGATCAATTCGGCAACACTTTCGAGGGCACCCCACAGAATGGAATCTACTTGTTCTGCAATGGACATGGATGTCCGGGTCGCGGTTAAAGAGGACAGCGGATAAAAAACTGATTGGGTCTCAGCATGATTTCTTTTGTTTTCTCGTTTTAATGAACATTTTCTCTTGTTTAAAGAAGTTTTGTTCTTGAAAATCGTATCACCTGAAACAGTCATGATTTAGGTTTGAACAAAAACTATCTCTGGTCAAGGTAATTTCTCTAGAAAATGTCTCCTTAGAAAAGTTTTTCATTTTGAAATTATCGTTTGGTGGAAGATTATCACCTAGTGAAGAACGCAAGTCACTGAAGTCAACCCCCCCCCCC
>LR544699.1:0-17655 GCA_900536305.3 Caenorhabditis sp. 40 LS-2015 | reverse complement strand
CTCTATCTCTCTCTCTCTCTCTCTCCCTCTATCTCTCTCTCTCTCTCTCCCTCTATCTCTCTCTCTCTTTTTCTCTCTCTTTGGTCTTAAAATCATTTGTTTTGAAATTTTTCTTCGATCGATTCTCATCTGAATCATTGAAGAAGTCATGAAAATTTTTATTACCACCTGATTGTCCACCGACAGAAAAACGAGAGAAAGATGAGAGATATATACTATTTAGTTGAGGGGAAACATCACTGAAAAAGGTCATTGTTTGAAAAGGAGGTAATACTCGTAATGAACATGATGCTTTCTTGATATAGACGGAAAGATTTCTAGACATCGTTATTAATTATATCATCGATGCTCGAATAAAGTCCAGATCCCAGAAAAAGCCATCCGAGAACAAAGAGGAAGACATTGATGATCAGTTTTTGGTAGTAATGGAACCTGGAAATGAAAACTTTTATGGGATCAGTGTACTATAAACTCACATGTCTCCTTGCTTCTTAAACACTGGAAGAAACACCATGCAGTCGAGGAAAGAAGGTAGAATCAAAGAAATGAGTAATCCTGATGTAATTCCGACCAGAGGAATGATTTGCATTAAGTTTGGCACCACTAATGCAAGACACACTGTAATCAGAATTTTCAAGAAGAGACGGGTGGAAAAATCAACTCACACGAAACCAACATGAGTCCAAGACGAAGAGCATACGGAAGAAGAGTGTGGATTAGTTTTCTCTCTTCTGAAATCTTGACTCGAAGACTTGGAAGCAGCATTTGAACAATCACAAATAGTTGAATGGCACTTCCGAAAAAGATTTTCAGAACAAGGAGACCTTTGATGGAGACAGTTAATCTGAGAGAAAAAGGTATCGTTCGAAAGTATATCGAATTCGGTGATTTTCCTTGTAACTTCGAGTGTTTGAAGAAACCGTACTTCCTCTATTAGCCCGGAACCAGTAACTTTGATCACATTTATCTCGATTCCTGTAACAGTTACCAAAAAATTGGTCAACTAAGAAAATGTTGATCACAACATGTGGAACACTTTGTTAGTTGACCCCTTATTAATATCTGTTACAGAAATCGAGATGAGTTTGATAAAAGAGAAGGGAAGGGGATGCCGGTATATTAGAGGAGATACGATAATACATTGAGAAAGGAATTAGCGATCCTGTTCATAAACTCACATAGAATTTGGTAGGTTGAGTGTCAAACTTCCTTGCACCTTTGGACCAAAAGTCACATATCCGAAGAAACCCAAGAATGCGTAAAGGACAGTGACAAGATTCATGGCTGTCGACAAGACTCCAGTTGCTCCCGTCATATCTTTCGGATATTTCAATGAGTTTTCAAGAGGTAGAACCATCGCCTGTCCTTCGAAGGAATAAATCAGAGCACCTGCAGCAAGAGAAATTCCTTCGATTCCAGTGACACTGTTCAATTCCCAAGTGGGGTACCATTTGTGGACCATCAATTCCTGAAAATATTATATGAAAATGACACAAACCAACTATTCAACACCTTTGTGATCAACACAATCGCTGCAAATATAATAACATTCCCACATAGACACAAAATTGTGATCAATTTCATGTGTCCAATGAAATTGAGGAGCATTTGGGGAACGAAGTACATCAGGATCATGACACTTTTGGAGAATGGTGGTGGAGAATCAGCAATAAATTCCCAGATCTGAAAATAAATTTTAGACAAGATTGAGGATTGGCTAGAACCTCGATAACATGCTCAACTGCGAAAACCATGAATACTGTGATTACTCCCAACTGGAAAGCCAGGAGACATGCATTAACTACTATTCTGAAAAATAGACTCGGATAATATATTCTCAGGTTCTGTGAATATACTTTGCTAGTTTTGCATGTCTCTTCGCCCAACTATAGCTGTTGAGCATTGCCGCCTCCGCCATTTCACCGTAATCTAAACTTTGATCCCCATTTCTGAAAATTCTCCTTATTTTCACCCCCAAAACTGTTCTTATTCTTACGATTTCGCTAAAAACTGTGAACAGCTGACTATTTTATGCATACTGTAGAGGCTCAGGAAACCCACGATGAACACCAAGGCTAGTCCAGCCTGAAAGATTCCAATTTTTTTGCAATAAAATAATTTCGGAACTTGCCCATAAGCCAGCTTGTTTGAAACTAACTGCTAATGAAAAACATCCAGGACCAATCATTCCACAGATGAAGTTGATCAAACCAGATGTCGCCCTGGAAAAACTCAAATTTGAACTCCCGCGTATTGATGGGATTGGGTACGCAATCACGTACCATGCGCCGAACTGTACGCCAATCGGTTCTCCTTAAGAATTCGCTTTTTTTTACTTTGTAATCTTCAGATTCTGATGTTCAGTAATTATAAATTGGCTGTCTCTACGAAAAATATACTTTATAGTTTCATAAGAATAATGTTTGTTTGTCAATATTTATAAATTTTACCGATCTTCCATTTTGAATATTTTCGCACTAAATTATGCTGGCTCTTCTTGAATGTTGTAAATTTCGTAAGTTTCTAAACGGGTTCCTTGAGAATTTGGTTTTTAAAAGCTAGTTTTCGAAGCATGTGAATAAGTAAGCTCAGATTCTATAAGTCTTTTCTGCGCACCGACTTACGATATTCCAGTTTTCCTCGGCACCAAATCGTTTTTCTTGAATTTGGTGTCCTTGTGGCCATTTTGAATTTTTCCATTTTTTGAGTTCAAATCGTCGAATTCTTGTTTCTTTCGTTCATGCCCCTTGTCCGTTGGTCCAACAATGAACGGCATCGTCTCTAGCTCTATGAGAATTTTTTGTTCTTCTACTGTTGACATTTTTTGAAAGAGAGAGAATAGGAAATAATATTTTAGGAATCAATTAATATAATAAATATCTTATCAGTATGCGGAAGACAGCTCCAGTAGACAATAGGTTATTAAATATGAATATCTAGCTTTTTTAGTTTCCCAAAACTGTTGATATGACGTGAGTGACCAACCAAACAGAGGGGGGACGGAATGTAGTGTGTAAATGAGGAAGAAGCGGCTTTTGGTGGTGCTCAGAGCACCTCAAAAGCACCCGAGAGGATTAGATGACTAAGAACAGAGATTGAAAAGCGATATATAGTCGGAGGGGAAGAGAATAGGAGAAGGCACGGAGATTGTGTCTGAGAAATGAAAACTGGGCAAATGTTTCGTTTCTCGGTGCTTTTGGAGTGCATTGTCTGCCTCGGTGGTTTGACTCACTTTGTTTTTCTCTCATATTGACTGGAAAAATTCGTTAGAATGTGTGCGAACTGGCAATAATACTCTGATTGCTTCTAGTCTCGAAAGTCAACACTTTCTATTCGTTGATAGAATGTGAGAAGTATCTTTTGTAGGTTTCTAACTCAAAAGTCTTTTGAAAAACTGGAGAATGGACAATTTCTTTGAAGAAGTGTTCAAAAAACTTATAAGTAAGACATACTCATTCAGCCGGAAACTTTTGGCACAAAGTGTTTTGGCGGGAGGAAAGAATATCACATGGAGTGGGCAGCTTTTAGGGTAATAAAGTTGTAGTTTGACGGAAAAGAATGGTTGAATGCAGTTTTATGAGTCTTCTCCGATTGGAATCTACTGGATCTATGCTTTTGTTGAAGCCTGAATAGGTGTTTTCGTTTGCGGGCCGGATGAATATTGTGATTTGTAATATTGTTCGAGCTCCGGGAATGTTTTTGAGTATCGAAAAAAGCTTCCTGGTGTCCGCTAGACACAAAAATGGGGTTGGGGATTGTGCTCAGAAGAGTTCTGTTAAGCCAACCAGGAAGCCTTTTGGATGTTAATAAATCTACATCCCCGTCAAGCTGAGAATTTTGTCCAGCCATAACGTTCCTCAAAAAGCTTATTGAAAAAAAACCGAAAATACATTAATTTACTCTAAGAATATTTAACGTTCGTCGCGGACACTTCCAAAAAAGTGGATGATTTTTGAAGAGCAGAATATAGAATCTAAGTTTTTTGGTCTTTTATTCCTTACCTTCGGTTGTGAGGAAAGTAGTTTTCCACTAATGAAGAGAGTGTGAATCCTATTTAGAGATTCACGATTATAGAGAGAAACAATATTGTAAATACCTATAAAAGGATTTGAGTTCTATGAAAAGTTGAAGCAACTTTTTTTGAGTTTATTTTCGAGGAAAAGGTGGTTCCTACATGAGTGGCCGAGAGAACAAACGACGAAACAGGTTCACATCATCATTTTTGGAAAGTGAATAGACAATTTTGCATATTGAAACTGCATATTATTCATTCTCACCTAAGAACCCGGGAGACTTGGTATTATTTTAAGAAGTATAACCAAGATCACAAATTTCTTCTTTTTATATGTGTAGCCTATTGGCAAACACTACTGCCACAATCTTTAAAGATCGCCTTCGTTGATTTATTACTTACGTTTAGAAATTGTGCGAAACTCTCTATTTGACTTCTAGGAAATGTGAAAAGCCAATTGGAGACTCTCTAAGAAAGGCCAGAGAAGATTCTTCAAAATAACTAGTTTTGGACAGAAGAACAGCTATCAACAAAAATATATTGACATGAAAATTGGTCTGTTGAAATGAAACATATAATTCGATCTCAGGGTTACTTTCACAGTTCTGACTTATGGCGTCAGAGAAAACAAAATACAAGATTCTTCGTCGAAGACTGATCGAAAATGGGTTTACATTGATCTTGATTAATCAGTTAAATTTCGAACTAGTTCCTTGTCACAGATTGCGACGTCTTTCTTCTGTAATCTTGATTAGTTTCACACTTCTGAAAGTAGAAGGACCGGATGTTAACACTGGAGTTCAAAAGTTCCTCGTTATTTGACTTCATTCTCCTTAAGATCTTTGCTATATTTGTTCTCTTTGGTATCTTTATCGTTTTTCTCCCGTATCTAAGCCTCAATTCCATTCACAATTTTAATATTACAGATCAAACATGGAAGCGGAGACTCCACCCCAAAGTTCTTCCCTCATTCGGAGCGGAGATTATCTTATCGTTCAGAAGGTCAGTGAACTTTGTTGTATGTAAAAGTAAATGGGATACATTGTTTCAGATTGATGGAGAGCAGAGCCGGATCGTGAGATTTACACCAAAGCAGAAAGTGCTTATCGAAAAATTGAAGTTCACTGCTGACAGGTAATCTTCTTGATGCGCTTTTTGTGATTCCAAAAGTGATCATTGCTGGGTGGTGACGTACGACGTATTATCTAAACATTACACACGTGCCTGTTCTTTAAAGATGGCATATTTTTGCAAACCAATTCTCACCATCCGAATGAAAACTCTTAACGTTAAAATTTGATGTGCAAACAGATAATTTGATCGGCACTTCGGAGGGAAGCACAGTGTACTTTATCGATGGTTTCCTAAAACTTATTTGAGAAGCTCTGAAAGGAAAGGCTTCACAGATAGGAAGAACTATGTAATTGCTCTCTTTCCAGCGCGTTCGGAAAACCCCATGGTCTTTTCGAGGTATCTAACAACCAATGTACCCCTATGTCAGTGGACAGACTCATTGAAGAGCTCCAACTTCAAGAAGCCTCGGTGGCTACAGAATCAGAAGTTGTGGTATCGGAAACCATCGAATCTACTGATCCTAGAGTAATCATTGCTCCATCAGCCCTGAAACTGGAACCCGAACAGAAAAGACAAAAGTTGGAAATGGACGCGGTTTTGGAAATGAAGAAGCAAGGAGTCAGCGGACAAGATTTAGTGGCCAAGCTTGTCGAAGGGTCCGCTTCGTTCCAAACTCGAACAGTCTTCTCTCAAAGCAAGTATATTAAAAGGAAAGCGAAGAAACACAGTGATAGGTAATGAGTCTTCAGTGGAATTCAGTGAAAAAGATTTTTTCAGAGTTCTTATTCTTCAGCCAACTATACGCCTACTCGCCAAAGCATATTACCTGAAAGATCCAGATCGCCTTGCGATGCTTCGTGCCGATCAGTTAGCGTTGATCCTTCAAATGGCTGGTGTGCATCACGGAAAGAATGTTCTGGTGTTCGAACAAACGCTTGGACTTATCACATCGGCTGTAATGGAGAGGCTTGGTGGAAAGGGCGGATGCGTTCATATTCATCGAGTGAGTTATCATGAAAGAAAATGACACATTAATGCTTTCAGGGAGCCGTAGCGCAATCCATTCCATGTGTGCATTCAATGAACTACGACGAACCTACGTTATCCACTTTTCTCCCTGTTCGCATCAAATGTCTTCTTGCTGGAGAGCAGTTACCATATGAAACGCATAGAAGGCCATTCAGTGATGACGCTGAAAATGGAGAGGAGAAAGAGGAGAAGAAAATTGACGACAAGGTAGATTTTATTGAATTTATGTTGTTTCCAGGAGCATGACTTGTGTTGTTTCCAGGAGCAAGACCTCGAAGCTCTCGCTAGACGCAATGATCGTTTGGATCGAGAAAAGAGAGGGTTAGAAATGATTTTCGAAGAGAAGGCTCATTCTCTGATCATTGGAAGCCGCACGGTCGATCCAATAAGTGTTCTGGAGCTGGTTTATTCGAAACTTGCTCCATCTGCCTCTATCGTTATCTACTCGCCCCATCAGAATGTATGTTCCAGTCTTTCAGAAGTCTCAATCCTTTGTTTATATATTTCAGATGCTTGTCTCTGCCTACGATTGGCTCTCAAAACGACAAACAATAAACTTGGTACTTTCTGATCAAATGTGTCGTGTTATGCAAGTCCTTCCGGATCGAACCCATCCTTTGATGGCCCAACATGTTGCTGGTGGACATGTTCTAAGTGGAATTAAAGTCATTGATCAATAATCTAACCTTTTTTTTGTTTTTACTTTTTCTTGTTCGTATTTTTTATCGTTGCCCATTAAGATTTTTTTCGTTTCGTTGTTGCTCCTTCTTTGTTGCATTTGGCATAAGAAGTTATTTTCGTGATTACTCATTCTCATCTACTCCCACGTTTTCCAGATAGAAATAAGCAGTACTAATACATGTAAATTTATTAAATGAGCGTGTAAGTATAGTTTGCATATATTGATTTTAAAACCTAAAATTTGAGCTCTACGTTTCTTCATTCTTCTCACAAGAAAACATTCGCTTTTGGCTGAATATAATTAGTCAAGAAAAAGCGTGCCCGACGTTTGCAAACGGCCAATCCACGCTGCTAAGCCCCGCCTCCTAAACCGTGCCGCATGCGTGTCAATGAGATTCTCGAGCCGATAAGCTTCATCGAACATGTTTCTTGGCTTTAATTCCGATTTCGTCCCAAAACAGTTTCTTAGAACATTTAAAAGAAAAGACGCTATATCGATATATCTCTTGATAGGTTTCGAAAGAAATGCATCCATAGTTTCAGTTTCTGAGCATGCTTCTTCATGCGCCAAACCTGAAACCCCCCACTCAACTTCATTATTCTTTTTTTTTCACACTTCCAATCTTTCGAATGTTCGACTTCTAACGTGATTTTATCTCATTCTTTTCAGGTAATGGCTATCCTTCGAGTTGGCACCTTGTTGGTGCTGGCCATATTATTACCACTTGAACAAGGATTTTATGTCCCTGGAGTTGCCCCGTTCGATTTTAGAGCTGGTGATTTCATTGATGTGAAGGTTCGTGTTCAGCCATTAATATTCAAAATTAAATTCTGATGTAACTTTCAGGCTATTAAACTAACCAGCTCTAGCAACATTATGCCATTTGAATACTACTCGGTTCCTTTCTGTAAACCAAAAGACGGAGATATTCAGTACAAATCGGAGAATCTCGGAGAGGTTATGCGAGGCGATCGAATCGTCAACACTCCGTACAAGTTTACGATGAAGAAAAACGAACAATGTGCATCATTGTGCTCTCAGAAATTATCGAAGGACGATGTATCATTATTCAAAGAACGAATCCGGCAAGAATACTCTGCACACATGTCAGTTTAGGTGAACTGCATTGAATAATACTCATGAAATTTCAGGATTGTCGACAATCTCCCAGTTGCTACCGTAATCAGCTCTGGAAAAAGCGGTGACGTGTATTACGATCTTGGTTATCGCCTCGGATGGATCGACGAGAGCTCGAAAGTATTCCTCAACAATCATCTTCAATTCGTTGTCAAATACCACCAACACACACCTGGACTATACAGGTTTGTCCATATTTCATGTGAAAACTCATAAAGGGACATAATTTAGAGTCGTTGGATTCGAAGTCAGACCAAGATCTATCATGACAGCAAAAAACAGCGATTCAAGCTGTTCGCTGCCAGAAGATGGAGGAAAGCACATTGAACTCGGGGATTCTGAACAAACCGTTGACTTCTCTTATTCGGTGACCTTCGAGGAAAGCGATATTCCATGGGCATCTCGTTGGGATGTTTATTTGACCACGAAAGCAGTCGACATTCATTGGTTCAGTATTTTGAACTCGATCGTTGTGGTTCTGTCGCTTTCTGGTTTCTTGAGTGTGACGATCGTTCGAACTGTTCGTCGTGATATTGCTCAATACAATCGTGACGATGAGGAGGATGATACTTTGGAGGAAACTGGATGGAAGCTGGTACATGGAGATGTTTTCCGTCCACCACCGCATCAAATGATTCTCGTCAATATGGTCGGAACTGGAATTCAGCTCCTCGGAATGTCTGCAATCGTAGTCGGTATTGTTCAGAAATGTTTTATCTAAATGTGCCTAGTTTTTACAGTCTGTGCAATGCTCGGAATGCTTTCGCCAGCTTCCCGTGGATCTCTTATGTCTGCAGCTGTTTTCCTCTTCTGTTTTATGGGTCTCATCTCTGGATATCACGCCGGTCGTCTTTACAAAACGATGAAGGGACGGAATCCAATTCGATGCGCTGTTCAAACTGCTACCCTCTTCCCGTCACTGATTTTGGGTGCTGGATTTTTGCTGAACTTCTTCTTAATTGGAAAACATTCTTCTGGAGCAGTGCCGTTCGGAACAATGATTGCACTTCTGGTTATGTGGTTCTGTATTGACATGCCGTTGATCTTCCTCGGTTTCTATTTCGGATACCGTAAGCAACCGTACACCCATCCAGTTCGCACGAACCAAATTCCTCGCCAAGTTCCTGACCAGCCTTTCTACCTTCGTCTTATTCCAAGCTCGCTCATTGCTGGAGTTCTGCCATTCGGAGCCATGTTTATCGAACTTTTCTTCATTTTTAATGTCAGTTTTTCACTGAAGCCTGTCCAAAACATATAAACGATTTCAGGCTATCTGGGAGAACCAATTCTACTATTTGTTCGGCTTCCTCTTCATTGTCTCCATTATCTTGGCCATCTCCACTGCTCAAATTTCCGTGGTAGCTACTTACTTCTCATTGTGCGCCGAGAACTACCGTTGGTGGTGGAGATCGTTCGTTATCTCTGGTGGATCTGCATTCTATGGTTAGGACTCTGGTCGAGGTCCGATGATCTAATAGAATCATTTTTCAGTAATGGCATATGCTGTGTTCTATTATAACACGAAGTTGACCATCGAAGGATTTGTTCCAACCGTTCTCTATTTTGGATACTCGTGAGTTTTGATGCTGGGAATTATCTCCTAAAAGTACATTTCCAGGTCGTTAATAGCTTTGACATTCTTCTTCATGACGGGAACGATCGGATTCTACGCGTCGCATTTCTTCCTCACAAAGATCTATGCAGCTGTCAAAATCGATTAGTTACCCTCCTGCTCCTAAATATCTGTCCTTGGACGCCCACTGACTGCACCCCGTCCACCCATGCGTTCATAGCGGCAAAAGCTCATTTTCCTGTGTACTTCTTACATTTCCCATCACATTCCCCCGTGCTTCATTGTTCCTTTTTTGTATAGAACCCTCTTTTGACACATCACAATGGTTGTTTGAAAAATATAAATATTTATAAATAATATGAATGTATTTAAACTATTCGATTACTCTCTTTCTCTCCGACATAATCCTAGACTTTCTCTCTGTCTCCTTCTTCGCTTCCAGTTTCATGTGATAACCACTATTGACTCCACTTCAGTCATTAAATGTATTTATGAATGATAAAAACGATGTTCACTTTCGGGAAAAATTAAAAACAAACTTATGAAAAGTTGGAATAACTTGCTCTCAATTGGTATTTCTTTGCATGTTTAATAGATTAGATGAAAGCAAAAACTGGAAGTTCAGGGAAATGACTGGCACAGAAGAGGTGAAGCCGTGGCAAGTAAGGTATCCATACTGAAATTAAGATTCCAAGAATGAGAAAAAAAATTCAGATTGGTATTGATCATTGGTGGAGTATTTGGAGCACACCGGTTGTTTCTGAAACATGTTCCAGAAGCATTTGTATTCTTCTCCACTCTAGGAGTTCTTCTGATAGGTTAGACCATATTTTGCGTATTCTAAAAATAATGCTTCGTTCAGGATGGCTCTATGACAGCTTCATGTTCAGATACGAAGTCAGCAAATACAATCTATCCATTCAAAACAATGAGGAAAATCGAGATAAGGAAAAGTGGAAGTTGGTTTGAAATTAAAAAACTGTTCACACCCAGGCTTTTTAGGAATGGAAAACTACAAACAGCCCAATCCAAATACGTTGAGTTCTCATTCAGCAGATTTCTATATTCCGTTATGTACGGTATGTACATCGGCATCGCCACTTGGCTTGCGTGTACGGTAACTTTCGGATGGACAGATATCAACACAATCCCCTTTATCTCCATTCTCTCTCTTGGAATCACTTCTGGTACGTTTTGCTATTAAAAGGGAGTTCTCGCAGAGATTTTATCCGAGCAAATATTCACTTGCTCATCTTCAATTTTTTCCCCATTTTCAAAATCTCATTTCCTAAATTGTGGCCCACTTGTTAGAAATTTAAGCATCCTTTGCTAGAGAATTTAGGACCATGGGCTAGTCTTTTTCGGCTCCTTTTCTAAACTTTTTTGTTCAATCGTCGCTTTTCAAAATGTTTGAATCTTAAAATCTTCCAAGTTGAACTTGGTGTATCTATTATGCGCTTTGTCAGCGTTTCAAAGTTATATTTCAAACAAGCTTGTAGGGGGTTTCGGAACTCCGAACTTCACATATGTCCTAATAACTTGTATTTAACTCGAATCACTTGAGCGTTTTTCTGCCTCTATGGTCGATGTTATCTGGAGCCACATTATATGATAAATGTATCCAAACCAGCCGAGGAATTTTCTTGTCTAACGTCCTACGTCAATATTCTGTTTTCAGGAGTCTACATAATCGGACAATGTGGCGAACAAAGTCGGGAGCTCAGCTACATCTGGATAGCCAGCTTTTCCTCCATGTTTATTATGGTAGTTAAGCCTGTCTCTCCTTTAAAAATCTAATCAATAGGTTCGTATTGCTGGAAGTGCGGTTTTCCGTTCAGTTTTCATCTCTGTTATTATTGCGACATTAATCGGAAATCGAAGTGCTCGAATCAAAAAGCGACGACACACTTGGAGACATTTCGTGGTATTTTGCATAAAAACCGGAAGGAATCAGAAATTATCTTTTGTAGTTCTGGTCGTCACTTTTTCTGATGCTCGTTTGTGTGATTCTAGTTGGATGTTCGAGGAAAGTTGGCGATAAACAGGTTTGAAGAATTCATCCATATGTCCCCTCAATTTGAGAACATTTATCTCAGTTCCCATTCAGTTTTCGAGAAGCTGACAACTAATGAATTTATCTATTTACATTTCTTTAGTTGACAACTTTTTGAAATTTTTAATGTGAGTTGAGATAATTGACTTGAAAATGAATGACAGGTACGGTTTCCATAATGCTTATCTTCAGGTAACAGCAATACGCCCTGGATCATTTCGAGTCACCACTTCCGTTGGAAGTCTACTGAAAGATAGAATTCTGGACTCGAGAAAAGTTTATAGGTATTCCTGAAAGAACAGGTTATCGAAGCAGTGTCAACTCAATATTTTAAGTTTCTTCGAAGGAAATCCCATCATCGATTATCATTCGAAATCTGATCAACACGATAAGAACTCCTCAAAGTCTGAAAAGAACAAATCATTCTGGCATCAAGTGTGGAGTGGGGAACTGTTCGACGAGCTCACTGGAGCTGGACATTTGACGAAAATAGACTGGGTTTGTACGGTCAAAGTTTTTATTAAATTTATCTTCCAACTTCAGATTGAACTAACCACTACTTTCATCGTAGACGTTTTACTTGCCGAAGCTCGAGTTATCGAGAAGTCATCGACAGTTGAACCATTCAAATGGGCACTTTGGAGAAATTATCTCATTCATGTGAGCGTTTGAAAAAAAAATATTCAAATCTATGAAGTATCATGATCAACTGAAAGGAAGTCTGTCCCTGCCTGAAATTTCGCAATTTACCCAACGCGATATCACCAGGAAAATAGCATCTGTGGTGCTACAGTATTCTAAAGGATCTTGTGCGAACTCCAAGCCAGTTTTCTGATTTATTTCGGGCGATTTTCAGAAATACTTAAAAGCAGTGAAAATTACTGAAAATAGATTGAAAATCGAAAAATTCGAGTATGACCCTTCAAAGTACGGTAATCTCTGCACACCCTGTTTTCGTGGTGAGATGTCTCGACAACCAATGTGGTGACCAGTGTTGAGCGGAATTCCTTCCGTTTCCTTCCGTTTTCCGTCTTCCGTTCATTTTTCTCTTCCGTCTTCCGTGTTCCGTTTTCCGTGAAAATAGATTTCTTCCGGTTTCCGTCTTCCGTTTTCCGTAAACTTTCTAGGAGTTTGACAATTTTTTGATTTCAATTTCTTTCTAGCAGGCAAGATTATCTTAGACATACTTTGAGAATTTTCCTTTGAAAAAACTATTTGACATGCTGAAAACGATGAAAAACCATTTTAAGTTTGTAAAAACACCAATTTTGAGGAATGATTTTTTCGGAATCACTCCGGGAATATCATTCCGAAAATTGTCGCAATTTTTCGAATTTTGGAAACTCCTTCCGTTTCCTTCCATTTTCCGTCTTCCGGTCATTTTTTCTTCCGTCTTCCGTTTTCCGAGTTCCGTGAAAAATTTTTAGTTCCGTTTTCCGTGTTCCGTCTTCCGTTGAAAAAATATATTTCCGTCTTCCGTCTTCCGTCTTCCGTGATGTGAAATTTCATTTCCGCTCAACACTGGTGGTGACTCAGGTCTTCAAAATAATGAAATTGTTGACAAGGTTTCACGTGTAATTTTTCAGAGGTTCTCTCTCGATCCACTGGTTTCCGATGATCGGCTCCGCGCAGAATGCAAAAAATCACAAAAAGCAAATGCGGAACAAAAAACTGACAATAAAGATTTCAGTCTGCTGGCAGTGAAACAAGGATGCACCACATTCATGTCATGATTTCTCATATTTTTGATATATTGATCTTCACTCTGATCTCTGTACTCCGATCTACTTGTTGCATAAATCCATGGACATATTTCTGAGAATAAACGTTTCATTAACTGATTCAGTTAAATACTTCCATTTTGTCTTTGAAACTGGGAATATTAAGGAAAACGACACTGAAAGCACCGAGGCAAGAGAGAAGGGGAAATTCAGAACCAATTGGACAAAGTGTCTCAACATTTCAAGATTACAAATAAAGAATATAAAGCTCGGGAGGTTATAAAATGTAAATGAATGAGTCAAGAGACAAGAAGAAAATTACATGAGGTTCTTGATTCTCAAGAGTTACGAACATTGAGTGGAGACTGATGAAACACGAATAAAAAACGAAGCAAACTTGATACCCGAACATGTGTTGGAACGATACAATTAAAGTTAAAGGGGGAAAATATACATCGGAATATGACAAGAAGGCTGTAAAATCATCAAGGAATGCTGGAAACTTGGTGGAGGCAATCAGAAAGAGAGCTGCTGACTATAAACCGGATGGTGGTGGACCCATGTTTCCAGGAATTCCGGGAATATCGATTGGAATTCCAGGAAGGGTAGAAACAGAAGATGTAGCTCCAGTAGAGGACTGGAAAATAATTTGTTTTCTTTATTAATATTTTCACATTTTATTATTCTTGTCGGAGAAAATGGCGCTCGGGACCGAGGAGCGCATATTTTCCCGCGGGATATCTCGACACAAAAAGCTACCGTACTTTAAAGGAACATGCACGAGTTTTACATCGTTTTCGCGATTTTCAGGCTGTTTTCAGCTAAAATTTACAAATAAAAAATATTTGTACTTTTCTGTAACACTTTTTGCGGAAAATTGTTGAAAACAGCTTAAAAAACTGCTCAAAACGCAAAAATGACGTGCAATTTGTGCATGTTCCTTTAAAGTACGGTAGCTATTTTTGTGTCGAGATATCCCGTGGGAAAGTCCCCGCTTCTCGGTCCCGAGCGCCATTTTTTCCGACAAGAATAATACCTGTTTTTCGATATTATTGAAAATATCGGTGATCAGGTTTGGATGACACTTGAGAATGTCGTCCCATCCAGGGGTCCCTGTTACGGTTTTTGGGCGGTTGAGAATGAACTGAAAACGGAAATTTTACATTAATGTTGCTCCGAGATGTATAATGATTTTGACGAGCGATTTTCTTACCTGAACAGCTCTCCTTCTAAGCTTCGGTGCAGTATAGATATCTCCAATGATCAGAAGACTACACGCATTATCAGCATTGATATTTTCGACCAAATACTTTTCGCAATGAACTTTCAACTCTTCAATTCTATATTTATCAGCAGCAATGAGCAACGCCGTGGCCATATCAGTGATGTCTTTCTGGCAATGTCCGCAGTAAATGTAATAAACCATCTCGTAGACCACATCATAATCCATATCGGTAATGCACAGCATTGACTAAAAATAACAAAGAAAAAACAGAGTAATAAACTTCGAATCCACGAACCGATCTTGATTCATCAGTGTCTTGATGAGTGAGCATTGCATTGAACACTATTGACCGGGCAGCAAGAACTGCCTTGTGAGTTCGAATAACTCTTCCACTGACGTGAATTTCAAAATCAGTGAGAAGCTCTTCAGTGAACAATTTTTGATAGTCGTGCACTAATTGTTGCTCTGTGTTGATGGGTTCGAACTGCAAAAACGTAGATCGGCTTATATCCATCAAAAACTAGTTTTAAAACTCACTTGTATCGGTTCATTGGTGGTTGTGATAGTTTCAACAGCCACATCGATTTCAACATGGACGATTATCATATCACGAGGCATAATTTGAGGGAAGAGAACGTCACGCTTGATGTATGACACATAATCGGAATGGGACGGATTCGGATGGATTCTCATCTGAAAAATGATTCGATGCGAGTCTCCCCATCTGTCTAACGAACAAATCTTACCTCGATATCCTTGTTTTCAGCAGTTCTCAGTTTGAACTGCGATTTGAATCCAATTTTCCCAGCCTTCACATTATTATTGATAACTCGGTTCAGGCACAAGAACACAAAGTCTTTATTGTTCTCCCCGTTTCCTTTTGGGTATATTTTTATGGACCATGTCAATTGTTCATCTCCTCGTTGCAGATAGACAAAATTTTCGAGATATTCTTGGTAGCAATGAGAGAAGTTCTTGACCGTCCATGTGTGTTGAACTTTTTCTACTTTGATCTCAGTTTGAGAGGAAACACCCAGTGATGGGACCCCGACACAAATCATATCGTTGCCGGCGCTGCCGACACCTCCGATGTAAACCCCGTCGACTTGTGGTTCCATCCTACAAAGACAAAAGGTCAGAGAAGGGGACAATAACAGGAACGAAACAAGCGTTGTATTTCAAAATATGATGAAGACAATGCGTGTCAAGGAAGAAACTGTCAACTGAAGTGAAAAATCAGACTGAACGAAAAAATCGAACACTAGTCACTCGTTGAAAATAGATCAATAATTGGTTGTGTCTGGCGCTGAGAAAGCAAAGGGAGTGAGACGAAAGTGAAGGAGAGAGAGAGAGAGAGAGAGAAAATGAGAAGTGTGCGCAAACACTGTTTTCGTATCACAAATCAACAAGTACTTTCACGCTTCGTCATGGTGGGGAGGGAAACGCATTTAGACTGTGGCCTCTTCCATGACAAAATCCTTAGAATCAAAAAAGATTAGCGAGGAAGTTTTCGGAAATTAAAAAAGTACTGGAATGCAGGAATACAGGGTTTCAAATAAAAAAAAATCAGAAAATCGTACTCCGCTCTCACAGGCAAATCTTTCATATATATAATCCGCTAAAGGTTTGTCCTTCCGTGGCTTGGTCAGGATGTCCGCTTTCGTTTTCCACAAAGAAAGTTAAAGAAATTGGCCGCTCCCAAAATCGAACCCTCGACCAGAGCGTGGTAGACCAGAGCGTAACCGACTGATCCACCACGGCAACTTGAAAGTAAGGGCACCTTGGCGTATAAGAAATTGCGACTTTTCTTAATTGAACGTGAGCGCGCTAGAAGCGCGCAGCCACTCTGGTATTTAAAAATAAATGTAACGGGGTAAAACAACGTCAGAGAAGGGTGTCTAGTAGTAGACGCCCGCCTGTGTCCACTGTCTTCTTTTTTGTTTTTCTTTTCACGACGCATGCGAAAAACGCTGGAGTACTTCACAAGGAGAGAAAATGGGAAGATATAATAACAAATTTCAGAAACAGTGCATGTTATTATAAATTCGCAGTCTGTTGGCACTCTTTTAAAGGCGCATGACGTTACTTAAAAGGATATCTCGCCACGATTAGACATTTTTTCGGTCTGAAAAATGTGCGCCATCAAAAGTATTAAGATTTCACATCTTTTTCAGACGGAAAAAATATCGAATCGTGGCGAGATATCCTTTTAAGTAACGTCATGCGCCTTTAAAAGAGTGCCAACAGACTGCGAATTTATAATATAATCTAGATGCTTTTCATGAGGAGAAATGAAAAAAAAAGAACTAGAACAACAATCGTTTTAACAAACGTGGAGTGCGGACATAAAACTTCAAACAACAGGAAGAAATTTTTTTACGATAATTAAGACGAACTTGTGACAACAGTGGGAAACGGCTGGAGAAAAGTTTTAAAAACGGAGTGATGGATCCTTTCTTGACGCTCTTGCAAGGGAACGGGAAACAAATATATATTGAAATGGCGCCATATATTTGGTCTTGAAGTTTTTTTTGAGATTGAAACGTGTTGAAAGGGGAAGAGTGAATGTATACGTAGCAACATAATAGGAGAGCGAAAGAGAGTGATAAGTAATGTCGACTTTAAGTAGAAAACGATACCTTGGACTTTGGAACGTTATCATACACGTAAAGGGGAGGGGAAAGGTCAGAGCACAAGACATCAGATAAGAAGGAAGAGACACGAGTGAAATTGGGTGGAGGTGATCGCACAAATCTTATTACTTCGAGACAGAGAATATAGCTTACTGCAGAGTAGGATGTTTATAAATCTGGTGTGACTTGTTACTAGAATGTTACTCTCAATCGGAACTTTCAACATTGAGCCACTTATTATAAATTCGCAGTCTGTTGGCACTCTCTTAAAGGCGCATGACGTTACTTAAAAGGATATCTCGCCGCGATTCAGCATTTTTTCAGTCTGAAAAATGTGTGCCATAAAAAGTTTTAAGATTTCACATATTTTTCAGGCCGAAAAAATGTCGAATCGTGGCGAGATATCCTTTTAAGTATTATAAATTCGCAGTCTGTTGGCACTCTTTTAAAGGCGCACAGACAAAGTTCTCAGGATATCTCGCCGCGCATTTGATCTCTTCCCAGTTCAATTCCGCG
>LR544697.1:0-196026 GCA_900536305.3 Caenorhabditis sp. 40 LS-2015 | reverse complement strand
GCTTGCATGATGATGTAGCTTAGATCTTTTTCTGAAAAGATGCTCGTAGAGCAGGCCCCCGGCGGGACTGATTCGGTTGTAATCTCATTCGTCGAGTTGAATCACTTATTTTTAACCAGACGAAATCGTGCATGTAGCGTGCAACACTAAAAAAGTCTTCCTGGTTAGAAGGTAGTCAAAAGTATATAGATTTCTGGTTTCCATGCCCTCTAAATCCAGGAGAGGTCGAATTCCAGAGACGAAGACTTTTGAATCTTGGATTTTGAGCCTTGCCATAATTCTGAAGTCCTAACTTCGAAACCTTACTTTCAACTTCCCCTTACCTCGTATCTGTTATTGTTGATGTTGTTGAATGAGTAAACTTTGATTGTGTAGTGAAGACTCCCAGTTTATTCCTCGATCATGTATTTTTCTGTTTTTGAATTTGATTCGTCAAAAATTGAAAAAGAAAATTCATGGGGTGCAAAAGTGAAGTGCAGATAAAATTAGAACGAGGTAAAAACCAAAAAGCCAAAATTGAAAATGTATCTCTTCATTATCGTCCATCGACAATCAGTTACATCTTCCAGTATGATAACAAATCCGATCATAATGAGCAGCCACCGATCCAATTCCTGATGTGAATGTATTTGGCCATAAAACGTTGACCACTCCGATCACATAATATCGCCCGTTCGAATAATGGATCACACTTCCTCCACTGTCTCCCTGAAGCTTGAGATTAAGATCCTTCTGCCAGAATTGAAGGCTTACTGGGCGCGTTGCGGTTTTCCTCTGTTCATCATGAATGATAAATCCCCGCCCATCTATCCATGGTCCAGTGATCTTGAATACTCCATTCCGCAGAGCATGGATTCCTTGCCCGTTGGTGTTATTGACATTCCAATATGTAAGTACAAGAATTCACCCGGAAGAAAACTATAAACTTACTGTTGTGCCCATAAGCCGTCACACGAATCGTCAAACCGTTCTGCTGAAAACTCAGATCATTTGAGATACACGCTGGATATGCGAATTCATTTGGACGGATATTCTCGCTGAGCTCCATTATCATGAAGTCATCGTAATCGATTTCGTGAGTGCACAAGTTCAGAAAAATCATCTGAAATCAAATTGTATTGCGTCGATGTTCAAAACCTAACCTTGGACACGCGATTCGAAAGAAGTTTATCTCTCGAATCCTTAACGTAGTAGTAGTCATTGTTTTGTTCCAAAATCAGATCATCGCCACTGGAAGCCATGGCTGCATTATTGGAGAGCATTGTAAACATACTCGCAAGACCATTCCGAGCGTTTTACTGTATCCGGTGCTTTATCCTTGCTCATCATGATACAATGAGAAGCTAGTAAAACGTGTCTCTGTGAGATCATTGTTCCAGAACACGACTGTCCAACCAGTCCGGCTTGTACCGCCCATGGTGCTCTATCTCCACGGATGGGTTCTCCACCAACTAGGTGTCCTGGAATCTTCTCATAGCTTGCTGAAATTTATATCATCAGAAATGCTTTTCTCACCGATGAACTTGCTCGTATGGCTTGGCATAGTTCCACAATACTTCTTCCAGTATTCGTTCTCCTGCCAACTCAGCGGACGGTCACAGGAGAATCTTCCGATAAAGGAAAGAAGGAGGAAGAGACATCGATTCATTCTGGAAAAATAATGGCTTGAGCGGGTTCCTCAAGTGACAAACTTAGCGGTTTCTTCGCAAGAGTTCTAAGATTCAATTGGTCTTTCAACCCCTCGAATAGAAAGAATCATTTTCTCCCTTTATATCATGTTCTCACGAACCCTAATTCGATTTGACTGCTCTTCGAGAACGCATAAAAGTGGAATCAATCTCTCTTTCCAATTGTTATATTTGCCATATGAATCGCTCCTTCTTCCTACTCTTATTTCTCTTTGGAGGAATCTCCTGTGACCGTCCGCTGAGTGGGCCGGAGAATCAACGCTGGAAGGATTACTGTGGAACTATGCCAAGTCACCAGAGCCAGTTTATCGATGAGAAAAGTAGCTGTGGTTTTGAGTTTTAATGAATAAAGAATAGTTTCCAGGACAATTGTATGGTGGAGAACTCATCAGTGGAGATAAGGCACCCTGGGTGGTACAAGTCGGACGAGCTGAAACGTTCTGTTCCGGCACATTGATCTCTCAAAGACACGTGCTACTCGCTTCTCATTGCATTATGTACAGCACAAAGACAGCACCGCCTAAAGTTAAACAATCGAGTCGATCTTGCGAGTATGTATATAGCCTCCCTTTCAATAATCAG
Organism: Caenorhabditis sp. 40 LS-2015; assembly: GCA_900536305.3. NCBI lineage: Eukaryota > Metazoa > Nematoda > Chromadorea > Rhabditida > Rhabditidae > Caenorhabditis > Caenorhabditis tribulationis. The sequence continues at coordinate 193,756 of LR544697.1, read as the reverse complement.
GTAAAAGATTTCAGTGGCGATGATATGATCTTGAAACAAGATAACGACTACTATTACGTTAATGATTCTAGTGGGCAACTTCTCTCGAATCGAGTCTCCAAGGTTTGTGATTTCAATACTGATGGGATACATTTTGGTTTCAGATGATCTTCTTGAACTACTGTTCCCATCAAGTAGTCGATCACGATGACTTCATGATAATGGAGCTGAAGGAGGACATCCAGCCAAGTACATTCGTATTTCCAGCTTGCATCTCAGATGATCCGAGTTTCCAGCAGACTGGTTTGACCATTCGGGTGACTTCTTGTGGACACGACAGTCAGTCTGTTTTCTTTTTAGATGAATTAGAGAACTTACAGATTGGGATACCAATAACGCAAACGGACAAGGAACCAATGCTCTGCGGAATGGAGTTTTCAAGGAATGAGTGAATACATTGTAGAGGTAGAATCAGAATCTGATTGCAGATAGTCGGACTTTGGAGAGGTGGACTTGGATTTCTGATCTATAATGAAGAAAGTAAAACCGCAACGCGCCCAGTAAGTCTTCAATTCTGACGGAAGGATCTTAATCTCAAGCTTCAGGGAGACAGTGGCGGCTGTGTGATCCATTATGCGAATGGGCGGTATTATGTGATCGGAGTGGTCAATGGTGCTATGCCGAACCAATTTGTATCAGGGATCACATCGGTGGCTGCTCACTATAACCGGATTTGTTATCATACTGGGAGATGTAACTGATTGTCCATGGAAGTTGATGAAGATTATTGCATTCAAGACTTTTTTTCCTCGCTGTTGTTTAGCTGAACTCCAATTTTAGACGTTATGCATTCCTTGGTTCTTGATTTCGCCAGTTTGATTGTCCATCGCACAACATTTTGGTAACATGTTTGTTCATTGTATCTCAAAGCCCGTACTGGAAGATGTAATTGATCTTTGATGGAAGCTAATGAAGGATTGCATTTGACTACTTATCCTATTTTGAGGCTTTCAAAAATCTTATAGTTCAAATTTCAGTGTCATAGATTAAGTATCAAGAGCCGAAGATGCAGTGGTGTCTCGGCTCTGGATTTCTATCTTCTCGAAGTTCGCATCGTACATACTTATTGGTCAACTCGTAACGTTTTTGTTCTAACCGATTTAGGATCTTTACATATGGGTGTAGTTCAGTCGAGTACAAACAATCTCTAGGAGTCTGAATCAAAAGAAGAAGAAGAAGAAGTAAAATGCGTCAAAACCTCATATTCAATCATTTATCATCCTCTATCGAAAATCAGTTACATCTTCCAGTATGATAGCAAATCCGATTATAATGAGTAGCCACGGATCCAATGCCTGATGTGAATGAACCGTACCAACAAACATCGATGACTCCGATCACATAATAACGCCCGTTCGAATAATGAATCACACTGCCTCCACTGTCTCCCTGGAATTGTGAAAATTAAGACTAGTTCGGAAGCATCAACATCTTACTGGACGGGTTTCGGTTCTTCTGTGTTCATCGTAGATCGTGAAGCCGCGCCAATCTCTCCAAGGTCCTCCAATCTGAACTCAAAAACTCAGCATCCGAATAAATATACATGAAATGTATTTTTCATACCTTGAAAACTCCATTCCGCAGAGCAGAGGTTCCTTGACCGTTTGTGTTATTTGGATCCCAATCTGTAAGTTACGTAATTCACCCGGAAAAAAACTATAAACTTACTGTCGTGCCCATAAGCCGTCACACGAATCGTCAAACCATTCTGCTGAAAATTCAGGTCGTTTGTGATGCACGCTGGATATGCAAATTCACTCGGTTGAATGTCCTCCTTCAGCTCCATTATCATGAAGTCGTCGTAATCGACTACTTTGTTGTAGCAGAAGTTGAACAGGATCATCTGAAAAATGACCAGAAGAATGTGTCCGAACATTGTACATGAGATACCTTGGAGACTCGATTCGAGAGAAGTTGCCCTCTAGAATCCTTAACGTAGTAGTAGTCATTATCTTGTTTCAAAATCAGGTCGTCGCCACTGAAATCATTGGCTGCATTATTGGAGGGATAGCATCGTGAACATACTCGCAAAACCACTCCGATTGTTTGACTGTAGGCGGAGCTGAATCAGTGCTCATCATGATGCAATGAGAAGCGAGTAAAACGTGCCTCTGGGAAATCAATGTTCCGGAACACAACGCTTCACGCCGTCCGGCTTGTACGGCCCATGGTGCTCTGTCTCCATTGATGGGCTCTCCACCATACAAGTGTCCTAGAAACTGTTCTTTATTCTTTGAAATTCAAAACCACAACAACGTTTCTCATCGATGAACTTGCTCGTATGACTTGGCATAGTTCCACAGTAGTTCTTCCAGTATTCGTTCTCCGGCCCAGTCAGCGGACGGTCACAAGAGATCCATCCGAAAAAGAAAAGAAGAAGGAAGAGGGAATGATTCATATCGGAAGTATGATGGTTTGAGAGCGGCTGATTTCTCTTTTATGGGCTCTGGGTGAAGGGATGCAAATCGAATCAGGGTTCATGGGAACATGAAAAAAATTGCGAAACTTTTTTATTCGATTGGAGTTTATGACAAGGAACATCTTTTTGTACTTCTCGAGGTACAGTGAAGACCATTTTCCAAAAATAACGATTCGCAGTCCAAAGTCGGCTAAAAGTCGACGTCTGAAAAACCTCTGCTCTAGTTGGGCTCGGAATCGGAGCTGAGCCTTTGATCAGCTGGTTCCCTGATCTCCGGTTGATCTTCAAGTTACACATACTGTAAATTGCAGTCTGCAATGCATCTTATCATAGATCAAGAAGTCAAATAATGACGCTTTTGATATGTGACATATCTTATCAATGAACAGACCGTCTTGATGATGTTTATGTTAAGAACCATTGGACAGAGATCAGTAATATTTTCAGTCTTCAGTAAGTGGGTCCCATCACCTGAGACTCCGAAACACCTTTCAATTAGTTCATTTGTAATTCCTAGACGATATTTTTTCAAAGAAATCGGTTCATTGTTGACTTCAGTAAATTGAGATAATACTTTTTTGCAACATTCCATTTATTATTTCCTTCATGAATTTGATCAGTTTCAAAGTCCAAATACCAACAATATTGCATGATACCCGTATTTTCTGCCTACCAAAACTGTTCAATGATCGTACCCGATTGTACTCGAAAACAAAAAGTGATCGAAATCTCCCAACCCTTCCACACGTGTTCCCCACTATCACGATCATTGAACAGTTTTTCTCCTTGGCGGGTAGGTCTTTGTAGTTTCATGCAGGTCAATTCCGACCACATGGCGAATTAGAAAATGAGCATTGAACAGTTTGAGAGGTGAGTACAAAAGGTGAAAGTTTGTAGGAAGGAGTTATCTTTCTTGATGGGAACGAAACGAGTCGCTGTGATTGGAGCCGGTGCATCTGGATTGCCGTCGATTCGGCATGGATTACTGTACGGAGCGGAGGTAACTTGCTTCGAGGCTTCGGATGATGTTGGAGGACTCTGGAGGTACAAATCTCATGAGACCAAGGGTGAGCAACTATCTCAGAATACCCAGATTCAGAGATCCACAGAGTCTGAGATTCTGAGATTCCAAAGTTATGTTTCTCACTTCTTCAGAATCCTCTGTAATGAAAACCACTGTAATCAACACGTCCAAAGAAATGACAGCCTACTCTGACTTCCCTCCGCAAGCGAATTTGGCCAACTTCATGCACAATAACGAAATGCTCAATTACCTGAAGGCTTATGCAGAGCACCACGGACTCATGAAGCATATCAAGCTACGTCATAAAGTTTTGAACATCCAGAGGTCCAAGAATTATGAAAATGATGGAACTTGGAAGGTCACTTATCAGAATCCGTAAGTCCGAAGCCACCATATCTTCTCAACACTTTAACGTCTTCAGAGAAGGTCAGACCCTTGAAGACATCTTCGATGGAGTCCTCGTCTGCTCTGGTCATCACGCCATCCCTCACTGGCCGACTCCCTTTCCGGGACAGTCTGAATTCAAGGGAAGAATCGTGCACTCTCACAGCTACAAAGATCACAAGGGATACGAGGACAAGGTGGTGGTGGTTGTGGGAATCGGAAATTCTGGAATTGATGTGGCCGTGGAGCAGTCGAGAATCGCCAAGCAGGTTTATCTGGTGACCCGAAGAGGAACTTGGTTGATTCCCAAATTGGAGACCCGGGGATTGCCATTTGATGTTATTATGAATACGTGAGTCTGGATGACAATGCTGATGAACTTTATCAATTTTTCAGACGCTTCTTCTCCCTTTACAAACTATTCCCGCAAGCCTTGTTGAACTCTCTTGTGGAATACCGAATCAACCAACGCGTCGATCATGACCTCTACGGTTTGAAACCAGCTCATCGTGTCTTCTCGGCTCATCCATCTCTCAACGACGAGCTCCCCAATAGAATCGCAAATGGGACCGTCCGAATCAAGCCGAACATTAAAAAGTTCGACGGTTACGCTGTCCATTTCGTGGATGGTACTGTAGTTTCGCACGTGGATGAGGTCGTCATGTCGACTGGATTCTCGTTCGAGTTCGATCTGATCGAGAAGGGAAAGCTGGTGCCGGTGTCTGAGAATGAGGTGGACTTGTTCAAGTACATGTTCCCGGTGGCCACCTCGGATCACAACTCGTTGTGTATTATCGGTTTGATTCAACCGTTCGGATCCATTATGCCAGTGTCCGAGCAACAAGCGAGAGTGTTCTTCGCCAACCTGTTTTCGGGAAACAACATCATTCCGAAGAAGGGAAAAATGTCAGAAGACGTGGTGAACAAGAAGGAGGCGATGGCACAGCAATTCGTAAAGTCTAGAAGACACACTATCCAAGTGGATTACATCCCGTACATGGATGAGCTCGCGGAGCTCATTGGATGTCAGGTTCCGATTTTGAAGACGCTAATGACTGACCCAGTTCTTGGCCTTCGTTTGTTCTTCGGACCCAATGCGGGGTACTGTTATAGATTGGCCGGACCGCATACTTGGCACGGAGCCAGACAGGCGATTCTGACGATTGATGAGAGAGTGAGAAAGGCGACCACTTCGAAGCCAGAACCTACTAACTATACAATCCCTGTTCTGATCTCTACCCTGATTCTGTTTGCTTTGATTTTCTTCGCTTTGTAAAAAACTTGTATATATCTTTATAGAGTGGATAATAAACTTATAAATACCAAAATCACAGTGTCAATGACTCGGAAAAAACTTGTGCTCTTGATTCGAATTCTCAGCTGGCAATGTACTGAATTGATATTTTCGATCCACTGGAGTTTTGTAGGTCTCCATTTTCAACTTTTCCTCCTCCAATAGAATGTTCAAAGTGGTTCCGTTTTTCTCGAAGTAGAGCTGCTCCTTCTCCTTTTGGGGAGCCAAGTGAACTTCCCATTTCGAGACTTGTCTCTCTCCATTCAGCCATTCCTACAAAACAAAATTGAGAGTTTAGCCATCAGGACATGAGAATGTACTGACCCTTGCAAACTGCTTCACGTCATCTGAAGTCACTGCGTTCCATCCCTCGATTAGGACTTCTGGCGCCTTCACCTTCAGCAGTTTCTCTCCCGAAACCCCGTTCTTCATCACTGATTCATTTTTGATGATGAGTTTTTGAGTCTGAAGACATCTTCTATAGTTTAAAGGTTCAAAAAACGTACCTTCTGCAAAGCCTCATAATCGAAATTGTCCTCATCCAACGAGGCTCTTCCCTTGATTTCCAGACGATATTCTTCTCGTCCGACGTTTTTTGTGAAGCCGTAGGGAATCAGGAAGAAGGCCGATGGGTGTTCGATGACCCACTTGATTCGTTGAGGTTGTTGGGAAGGAATGGAAGCAAGGAGGGCCGAGAATTTCGGCTTCATTTGACTGCAGAGGTTTTCCTGGAAAAAAAAACGATTTGATCTTGTTGGAGCTGGACTTCCTGGGGGTAAAACCTGGGTCAAAAGGAAATCGACCCCACAGTTTGATTCTCAAAAAACACCTGCTCGCCTGATTCAAGTTCTAGGCTCGCAAAGTAAGAGACAACTTTGTGAAGTTTTGATTCGAATTCTGTGAGCATTTCGCTGTATTTTCATTTAGATTCTAAATCTGCAAGGTCGATTTCATTCCAACCCAGATTCTGAGAAAAATTCAACTTCAGATACCGAGAGAAAACTCACAAAAATAATCTCATGGATCGGATGTCGATTCAGAACATACTCAAACTGCTTTCCTAGATGCCTCGTGATCGATGATGACTCATATCTTCGAGTTGATGGTTCACCTGAAAATCTTTGTTATTTTCAAAATCACCTGCGATTTTTGACCTACTCTCAAAGAAAGGTTTGATCAGCTTGTAGATGTCTTCTTCTCGAATATTGGCTGATCTGTTCATGTAGATGTAGCTTTCCCATTTCTTCGCGCCATTTTCAAGATTGAACTGGAAGATTCCGTACTCTTCAGGACGCTGAAAATGAGGCAGGTAGGATTCGATTGGAAGAGTTTTGAGAATTCAACTGGTGGCCTAGAAATCTTACCTGTAAAGTTAGTCCTGAGAATCTCAGAGCCACAGACTCTGTTCCTCTCACAGATAACAAAAATGGTCAGCTAACAAAATATTGCTCATCTTGTCCTAAACAATTTTTAGTTGACCACTTTTTGATATCTCTCACAGAATCCCAGATAAATTTTGTCAAGTTGTCGTTTCTAAACCTACCCTGAAGTACTGGATATGTATGACATTGTCTGCAATCACAGTAGTCGTCAAAAAATGAAGAAGGAATGTGAGAAGAAGCATATCCAACGGGGATTCTAAATTCAAATGATTCCTCCATCATGCTCTCATCTCTCAGTCGTCCATCGGGATCCCGCCACTAACACCTGTTGCCTCCAATTTTTTCAGTATATCTTTCATTACATCATTTATTTCCGGAGAACAATTGGCGAGAATCTAGGAGAGAGAGTTGAAGAGAAAGAGCTCCGATGAAAGCACATGTTCTCAAAATCTATACACATTGAGGCGAAGAGAAGAGGCGAAAGATTAGCGCTTGCAAAAAAGTTTGCAGACCAGTGAAAGTTTTGACCTGAAAATTCCTCGAGAAAAACACACGAGCTTTTTTGTTAACAGGGTTTTATTTCACAACTGTAGAAATAAAAGAAATCAATGCGAGATCGATTTATTGGGCTGGAGCCGGAGCCTTGAAGGTGGTGCACGAGTTGCGGATCTTCCACGATCCTCCCTCCTGGACCCAGACGGCCAACGACCAGCCGGTCTTCTCGCCAGTCGGCAACTTGGCGGTGATGGTGCACCGCTCGATGACGACGTCGCCGACCTTGGCGATGTCGTCGATCTTGACGTCGATGTCGGTCTTGATGATGGCGGCCATCTTCTCGGATTGGGCGAGCTTGGCGAACTCGGCGGCGGTGCACGGCTCGTGGAGTGGACCCATGAAGATGGCGTCCTTGGCGACGAACTTCTTGGCGAAGTCGTCGTGCTTGCCCGAGGTCTTCAGGGCGCGCATCTCATCGTGGAGCTTTTGGAACTCGGCTTTCGCTAAAATCCTTGGATAGTTGGAAATTCTCGGTTCGTTAGAAACTTACACATGGTTGAAGAAGCAGAAGGAGCAGTAGGCCGCTGTAGAGACTACTGATGACTCCACCCCTTTCGGGCCCCCGTTTTATACTTTTTTGGTTGCTAAGGTGGACAAATTGAATCTAGGGGCGTATTTTAGCAGGCACAAACCACATAAGGGAAGCCCGAGATCATGTTTCATCGGAAAAGTGTGACTTGAGGAAAAGAGAAGAGAAAAATATGAACTTTACGGCACATTTGCCATGGGAATACCGGGATTTTGTAGCTTTCGTAGTGTGTATTGATTTGAGCTCTTGGTCTGGAAGGATCAGTTGGAGTGGAAACGAAAATGGAGCAAAGAAGATCAGCTAAAAGATTTAAAATCTCGTTAGCACAGAAGCAATTGAACAACTGAACAGGTGGATCGATCTGGAATAACTGAGGCAGCTGAAAATGTAGAGAATCTTCGGATTCTGAATCCGGAAACGAAGGATTTTGACTTTAGCAAAACTGATTTTTCCTGATTCCAACTAATTTTCGCGAATGCTAAGGTCTGAGATTCTGAGATTTTCAGATTTCTTCAGAATCCCAAATCCATCAAAATAAGGGGTCGGTATGATCTCTCAGTCGAAACAACTTCTGTAGATGTTCCAGTTCTCTTAACCTTGCTTTCTGTTCGAATGCATCTTGAATTCTGAATTCTAGAAAACCAAATTCTCAAGTTCAGATGGTCGATGTCCAAATGTTCATTCGAAAATGCACTTCCTAATGTGCTCTAATACTCAGAATCTCCACTTCCAATTTCTCTCATGATCAACCTTTCCGATTCTCGGAAATCTCAGAATCTCAAAATCTCCCATGATTTCTAATTACTGTTTACTTTTTCTCCTTTTGCCTGAACTTTTCACTTTCTCATACACATCAACACCTTCAAACTTTTGGTTTCGAAGAAAGAGCACAATCTCACGAGCTCCGAAAACTTTTTCCCCCGGCTCAAAAGTGTGATTTGTGCATATTCAATTTGTGTCGACGAGAGAAAACGAGACGTAGAGAAGAAGAAAATGAGAATAAGACACAAAATGTATATAGACATCTAGCTCTTTTTTTCGGGAAATGATTCATTCAGAGAGGAAAGGAATAAAGAACGAGAAAAATGCATTATTCAGAATTGACTATGATCCATTGGAGGGCAGGTGAAAAGACCGAAAATTCAGAGAAGACTCGGCCGAAAATCTGGGAACGGCATCCATTCGCCAACACGAAGAGCGTTGGCTTTGATAGTCTTGGATCCGCTCTGATTTGTGATGTCTTGGATGATACGGTAGTGGCAGAAGATTCTGGGAGGAAAAAAATAATAACGAAACTTTGACCCAACTTATCTCGGTTCCTGTAACAGACATCAAAAAGTGGTCAACTAACAAAATGTTGCTCATTCTGCTGTGAGCAATTCGTTAGTTGACCACTTTTTGATATCTGTCATACGAGCCAAGATAATCTTGATCAAAGTGAGGAGGTCCCTTACTTTCCAATATCACAGAGAGTGTCCACTGTCAACTCGAGTTCCATTGTTTTGGCATGAGCTTCACAGTCATGAGTAATCACTGCGTACGGTTTGTAGCCGGCGGATAATTTTTCATCTCCGTCCATGGCTCCGTCCATTGAGAAACTGAAGTTTCCGGTTTTGGGGCGAAGGAAGATCCGTTTGGTGAGTTGTTCGTCGGTGGGTCTGGAAATAGAACCCAAGAATCCCAGAATTCTAGAATCTCAGAAGCCAACTTACAACGTGTCCGACTCCCACCACTCGATCGCCACATTGTACTCGTCTCGATCGGGATTTTTACATTCCAGAGTGATGTCGAATTCAAAATGATCCCACCACTTTTGACTGGCTTCTGGAATCTTGACAGGGGTCACTGGAGGTCCGGCGCTGAAGCCGATGGCAGGAGCCAGAAGAGTACAGAAGGTTACGTAGAGGAGCATCGGAAGTTCATAGAGCATTAGTGCTCGATTTTTGGCGGGAAATTCGGAGCTTCATTTCCACGTGGGATTTGTGTCGGAAAACCACGTGGCGAAATTCCAACAACTTTCTTTCCAGAAGGACCCTATTTCTGGTGTATGATCTTCCCGATCTCCGATTAGCACGTCATCGAATAATAACCAAAGAAAAGAAAACAATGAAGAAATCAGAAGAGGAATTCGAAGACGTTGACCAAGATGATGAAGACTCTCATCCACTCTCCCAACTGGAAATCGAGGAACTCATCACCACGAAATTCGTGATTTCCACGGAATCTACGGGACTCCTGAACGCTCCGAACGCTCTGTTAGAAGTCGACAAACTCGAGAAGGCTCGAGCAGTGGGCTCTCCGTTCCAGATGAGTCCCATCGAGTGCCCGGGTGGAGATGATGATCACTTCCTTTTGGAGGAATATGGAAGTTATCAGGGACTCCAGAAGAAAAAGAAGAAGAAGAAGATGGAGGAGGATCACGCCGTGATTCTTCTAGATCGTGTTATGAATGCGTCGGAGGAGTTTTTGAGGGTGCCGGATTTTTGGGATACGTTTGAGAGATCGAAGAGATGGACGAAGACTAGTCGAGGTTGGCTTTTTGGAGAACTTTTCTGAAAGGTAGAACAAAATCTGGGCTTTCGAATGGGCTAGGTGGCATCTCGAGTGAACTTCTAGAAGTTGAGATATTTGCCCTGAAAAGGGAGAACTCAATACGCTACGGAAATGCACCATCTTTCGGTGCAAACATCTCGACTTCCAGAAGTTTCCACAAGTTGCCACCTAGCACATTCGCATGTCCAGATCTTGTTCTCTATGTATATGTCCCAATTTAAATCGGTTTTCAGTCACCGAACTGGCCCTTGTTGATGCGTTGCTCCCGCTGGTTGACGCGCGCCCTATTCATCTTCACGTCTTCTGCCGGAATCTCTTGGATTCTGATGTCTTTGACGTCATCGGAAAATCGATTATCCATGTTGAGAATGGCTCGAAGAAGTATCGATCGTTGTTTCGTGTGACTGTTAAAACGACGATGAGCTTTGAAGAATTCATCGAGTAAGTCGGGGTCCACCGAGAAATTTTTTTTTCAACTGAGGAAAAGTGCTCTACCGATATCATCTTTTCCAGTGGAGTCGACAATCTTGGAGACTCAAAATGGACTTTCGAAGTCTCTGACCCGATCGTCACCTCGTCTATCAGTCATACCACGGGCACGAAACTGAACATGATGACTAGTGACATCTTGAGATTCATTGAGCTGGAGGACAGGAAACCCGGAATGAGCACTATGGCAGCTTTTCAGATCTCAGCTGTCGAGAGACCTGATGTCAAGGTCAACTTGGAGTACCGCAGCGAGTTGGGGAAGACTGGAAGTCTCGAGAGGGTTCGTTATCGAATTTATATCGGCTCTCGTGACAGATACCAAATAGGGGCCAACTAAACAATTGCTCAGGACATGATGAGCAACATTTTGTTAGTGGGCCACTTTTTGATATCGGTTACAAGAACCGAGATGAGAAGTTGTTTCGCTTCAGACCATCGTCATTGAACAATTGGTTGACTCGCCGGCAGTTGCACCGATTCGCAGGGTCACTTTTGGAAAACCGCTTGTGGAGATGGTTGTGAAGTTTGAGATTGATCAGGTGAGATTTAAACAGTGATAAAAGAAATTTTCAATTTTCAGATCCCCGTTCGTTTGCCGCCAAAAGGACTCGATCTGATTGAATATTTGGAAGGGATTTGATTTCTCTAACTTTTTTTGTTATAAATTTTTTGTATCAATGATCTTTTTTTGCTAGTTTGAAGAATTCAAGCCTTCCCAAACAAGTCATATTTTATTGCCTTTTCCCATCGCACATTTTCTTCGCTTTGATTCGATTAAAAATTGTCCATAAACGTTCCGAAAATGTATCACAGATTCCGAGATTTCAGTTATCTTTTTGATTTTTTCTCAATTTCTCGAAAAAACTTCCAGAAGAGATGCGTTTTCTTCTCCTTTTCCTATCACTTCCGATACTTTCCCTGGCCTCATGGGATCACTTTCAATTCGACATCACGTTCTTCTGTTTGATGAAGGATCGGACCACCTACAATTTGAAAATCGAGTGGTGGGAGAGCGATACGGTGTGAGTCGGTGAAGAGTGGGAACATTTGGAGGGAATTCGACGATGTTCCTGTGGAATGGAAAATGTTACAGAAGAGGTGTTAACAGACAGAATGTTGGTCCCATTGAGATCTATCGATTGAAACAATGAGTAGTCTAAAATATTGACAGTTGTTCTTTGTTCCAATCGATAGATCTCATTGTGATTCTTATTCCGGTTGTTGACAATTTTTTGTAGAATTTTACATTCCAAAGATACCCCGTCAAACTTTCAGAGACTATTTTTCAGAAGCAAAATGGAGCATCTGACCTCCCCAATGCTCCTGCGAGCCAACACCGGAAGATTCAGTTTTTCGCAATCCGGCGCTATGAATGGAGACGAGTGGTTCTCGGAGGGCTACCGATCAGTTGCCTATATTAGCCATGACTGTACAGAGGATAGAAAAAGAGTGGATTTGGTGCTCACACTGAATAGACTTTGCGAAATTGGACAGTGAGATTTTAACACGCAAAAACGGGGATCTCGGAATTCTTGTTTTGCAGCACCTGCCACTACCGAGTCATCAAAGACATCACGAATACCTGGGGGAAACAGGATTTGACTCCGACAGATTTTCAACATGATAATTTGGATGATTTTCCGGATTTTCCGTGATTTTCCACGTGAAATTGAATAAAAATATGTGGATTTTTAAGCGAGTTTTTTTTACAAAGTTGTTAACTGAAATGATGCGCGTCCTCTGCTTCCTTCTCGCCTCCTATTTTCTTTCCGTCTCTGCCTGGGATCATTTCCAGTTTGACATCACTCTATTCTGCTATCAGAAGGATCGTACCACCTACAATTTGAAAATCCAGTGGTGGGAGTATGACTCGGTTTTGTAAGATTTTGAGAATTTCTACTCCACTGTGTTTCTTTTGTTTTCAGCTCCGGCGAAGATGACATCACGCAGGCAAAAGTGATCAAGCCCAGCACCGGACGATACAGTTTCACGATGGAGGGAGCCATGAATGGAGATGAGACACTTTCAAAAGGATACAAGCCGAGAGTTTACATGAGCCATGACTGTACGGATGATAAGAAACGTGTCGATTTGGATCTCACTGTTGTGAAGTTGTGCAAACCGGAAAAGTAGAAAAAAAGTTTTAAAAGTCGCTGAAAAGCTTCAAATTTTCCAGAACTTGCCACTATCGGATCATCCAAGACATCACAAATCGCTCGGGATCCGAAGAAATCGAGCACAATGGATTCAAGGAAAACGACATGTCACCGTTCCCCGATTTCCCATAATTTATCATAACACATTATCACTACTGAAATGTTCGCTTCTGACAAAATAAATTGAAATCGATGCTTGAAAACTGCTGAAAAATATCCAGAAATGCCCTGAAAAATTCCTGAAAACTGAATTAAAACTGTCCACCCGTTCAAAATTTAAAGGCACATCACCGAAATCAGTCGAATGGTCTCGCAACGAAGCACCGACAAATGCCCGCAAATTCAAAAATTACTGCTTCTTTGTTGTTTTTCTGTTCGTTTTCAGTCGATTTTTCTGTTTTTTTTTCTCAAAATTCAGTTATTTTCCAGGTCATCCGATGTCAAAATGAAGTTTCTCTACTTGCTCGTTACCGCTCTACTTATACTAAACGATGCGCTCGCCAACCCTTCACCAATCCCGGTTTTCGGACCTTGTCAGCAACGGTGTATCACAAAAGCAAGTTTTTTCTTAACAAAACAAAACAAAAGAGCTCTTTTTCAGTACGGAGAAGTGAAAATGCGACGCTCGAACACGGACACGCTCTATCCGGAGATCAGCGTCTATAACAACACTGATTACTCGTTGTGCCGATTGGGATGCACTCATCCGGATTTTTCGACGCTGGATCTTCCTGAATTTCTCTACGGACAATCCGCGTATCGGGAGATTTCGGAGAGCACGAATTCAGATGAAACTCGCAATAATAATGTGAAGAATGTGAAGGTTTTGTGTCTGGACAAATCGAGTAACGATTTCGTTGGAAAAGTGACAGTGGAGTTTGATGATAGCGTTGACAAAGAAGCACGCTTTGTTCATTTCGTCGAGATGATTTCACACGACGAAAACGACAGAAAAGAATCGATCGCTCATCAGGGTTGGTGCTACAACCCCACGTGCAACATCAACTTCACTGAATCCTCCTACACCGATTTCCGTCTCCGCGTCTCTTCTTTCAATCAGGATAGAATCATAGGCCACCGATTGTCGAAATGGTACAGCACACAGAAGATCCGTGCCGCTATGAGCAAAAACTTGCCATCCCTGGAAGGTGTTGAATGGAACGACGAGAAAGCCGCTGCTCGATTTTCCTTCGATTCCGATGGACATCTTCCTTCGTGCTCTGTCCGAATCAATTACGACAATGTGACGAGAGATTTCAGTTTGGATCACACCAATCAGATTCTTGTGAAGGGACTGGAATTCAATCGCAACTACACGTTAAACTTTTCTGGGGCTCCAGAGTCCATAGAAGTCAGAACTCCGGTGTGCACGGATCTGGTGACAGACATCACGATGTGTGCTCCGCCGCCAGTTTATGGGATTTGTGCAACTTGGAATGGCTCTTCTTCAGATGACATCGCATTGACCATGGATTGGAATTACTTCTCGGGTATCTACCACGATAGATTTAGCTTATCTTCATAATTTTGCTTTCAGTCCTCGATGGAAACACCAACCGACTGGATCAATCGCTTCGCACATCTCATTTCCAGTTTGCACTGCATCCCCTCCTCACAGCGAACAATGAGAACTGCGAGAAATATGAGACGATTCATCGAGATGTCCACTATACTCATCGCAGAGCTGTCTTCACCGTTCCCGATGCGAAATGCAACTATGAGGTGGAAGTGGCTGTTGTCGACACTAGGAAACGGAAGAGTGAGATCAAGAAAATGCGAGTCGTTCGAGTCAACGGACCCTCGTTCATGGCACTCCTACCATCATCGGAAATCCCGACGACAATCGGCCTCGTCGTCCTTGTCACCTGCATCATGATAATTTTCGCTTTAATCATTTTAATCGTTCTGTTGAAAAAAAGAAATAATTCGAGGAGAAGGCGTGGGGAGAAGTTCGGCTACTATGCGAACGTCGAAGAGCAGCCGGTGAAACTCGTCGGCGGGAAACCGCACGGATTCCGATTCAAGTCGGTGGAGAATTTCAATCGAAATATCGGAGCGGGGGTGAGTTTTAAATTTCGAGACTCCGCTCACTTTTTCGGCTCCTCTCACCATGATGCATATTCGTTTCTCCATTTTTTTTTCCCAGGTGTTGTGGTTTTTGCTGGTTTTCACGATCATGCTTCACAGTAAGAAGATCCGAACAGTGGACGGAATGTATATATTCGAACTGACCATACCATTTTTCCAGCTGGAACCCGGAACTCTCGGATGCAACCTTCAAGATGGAAAACAACGCATCCTTGTCCTTCCTCACCCTCCCTACGGAGATATCGCCTCTGAGCACATGTACGATTACATCATGGACAACCAGGTGGAATCTGAAATGAGTGATGAGGTGTTCGAAGAGGACATTTCGATCACCACACCGAACACTCCGTTCCGTCCCATGGACTCTCCAGCGTTCTGTCTGATGGCTCCGATTGCTCCGTTCGAAGAGTTCGATGATTTGCCAGCCTATGCTTTTCAGAATTTCCAATTCGGGAAGCCTTACGAGAGGGCTGGAAATCCGTACTGCTTGATGACGACCGCAATGGATGTGTCCAGAGGGAAATGCTACTCGTTGAAGTATCCCAGGGATTATTGTAAGACGATCTATGTTCTATTCTATTCCAAGCGTATTCTTTGCAGCGGAACCAGCACGGAGAGCACTGCGACGTGAGCTTGAGACCCTCCGAGTTCTTCCGATTCATGACAATCTTGTTCAATTCGAAGGCGTTGTGATTGGAAGATGGGAGAACATTCCCTATCAAATCACTGGAATTCTGCTGGAAGAGTGCCGAGGTGGCCTCCTTTCAGACTACATCAACGCTGCAGGCTTCGTGCTTCGTCGCAATGGAATGAAGACTCCGGATGAGCATCCACCTCCAACGACGGAAGCATCTCCAAATCTCTCATCTGGCTATGATAGCTTCACGAGTAAAGGAAGAGAAACACCGGATCAGAAAGAGAAGAGCTCCTGCCAACAGGTGTCTTCGACGTTCATCGCTTTCGCCCAGCAACTTTCAAGCGCTCTCGAGCATCTTCACTTCGTCAGAGTCGTCCATTCTCGAGTCTCCTCTACCAACATTTATCTCTCTTGTGACTACACGGATCCTCTAGAAATACCCCATGATCAAAAGGTGAAACTCGGAGACTTCTCGCAAGCTTTCCCGAACACTAGCGATGCTTCTGCGTTGGATGCAATGCTCCAACCACCGGAAGTCATGTTGGGAAAGAAGTTCGAGTCGAAGGGCGACATTTGGCAGTTGGGAATGTGTCTGGTGGAGATGTGCACTATTGGGGTTCCCTACGCGATGCAGAAGCAGATACCGGATTCAGGCGTTTCAGAATAGTGAGTTTTTCAGCATCAGAGCATCAGCGTAAACATCTGCTTTCAGCGACAAACTCCCGTCGACTCGCATGCTTCGTGACACGGCCAAGAAGTGCTTGAAGACCCGACACCGTCCGACGGCTCAGATTCTTCACGAGGAGTTGTACAACTACACCCAATAGATGTATCCCTTTCTTCCTTTCCTCTTCAGGTTCTCCCCTCCTTCTCACCCAACACTCACCCCCGGGATCTTCAGATTTTTATAATAACCTGATATGATAAATAATCAGTGTCTCCCGTTTTCCCCCAATTTTCCCCCCATGTTTCCCCTACCCGTTGATGTCTTATAATAATCCCCCTTTTTTTGCCATAGAAAACCCCCGTGTATATATAGATATATTAGTACCTTATCATCTCCTCCTTTTTTGGTTTCTTCTTGCTCCATTTTTTCACATTCTTCTCGAATTATCCTGTAGGTAATTATCCTTATGTTTTAAAAACATTATGCTTTCCCTCTTCATCTCTAGTTTTAACCCCCAGACCCCTCCCTACATACTGATTGTGTCATTGTTACCTTCCGAAAGCTGTCATGTCAAATAAACCATCAAAGTGAAGCTTCTTCATGAAGAGAAGCGGAGGAGAAACATGGTTTTAATAGGGGAAATTCAGAAAAGACAACAACTATTCATCTCAAATATTCTTGGCTACAAACGGCTGATTACTGATGTACTTTGCCCAACAGTACGGCTCGCTGATGTTCAGCAGAAGAATGGACAGGGCGTCGTCAGAGCCTCGGACCTTCCGAACCCCAGCAACCAAGTATCGACGATCGTAGAGAAGGCGTTTCCAGTTGTATCGGAAGTCTCGACGGGCCAGACGGCCTTTCGGACGTTGGTAGATGATGTTGAACTGAAAATGGAAATTCTATGGATAGCTCTCTGGAAGGAGTGGACTAACTTGGCATGTTGCCAAGTTTGCATCATCAAACGGGGATTTTTTGAACAACGATTTGATGTGGTTGCTTCCGTCGTAGAAGATGTTGATGGAGTCGTAACGAAGTTTGTGAACCTGGACTACTGTAAAGTAGGCCAGATCGACGGAGTCTGCGTCGCGGGCGTCTGGAGTTTTGCAGAAAAAACTTTATTGTTTAAATGTTATTTCCTCAACTCACAATGATCAACTCCCCATCCCAAATGCCTGGCCTTGGCGCTGACGTTCTGCTTCAAAGTGAGCACACTGTATCGGGGATCTTGGTAGCGAGTGGTGTCCTGAACACTTCCTCTTGTTGCAAACGTGCTCTAATCACACAAACCTGATGCTTATCGCTGAGCGAGTAGATCACACATTTTTTGGTGTACCGTTTCAACTCGCGCTCCATCGCCACACTGTTCGCGTTGTGGATGAAGATGACGTTGCATTGGTGCTCGTTGAGCTGGAAATAGAGAGGAATGCTCTCGGTGGCAAACCAAGACGGTCTCAGCCAAATTTCCTAGACCATCTTCTAGTGCAGTGGAGCGCACTTTTCCTTACATCTAGAAGCCAATTTAGCCATAAAATCGATTGTTTCGCGGAGCCAATCACTTTTATTCGGTCTCGAAAGTGACGATAGGAGCATTTGTCGACCACTTGGTGAAGGGAGGGCCACATCTGAAAAGTTCGTTGGAAACGCTCAATTGAAAACATGAAAGTCCAGTAGAGCGAATTTTCTCAAGAACACACACCCGAACAAATCTAGACGAACCCTTTGAAAAAACTGATCATCGCTCTCCCTAGTGTTCGTCTGAAGATGCAGACACTCTCTGGCTTCTCGAACCGACGATGGTGGCTGAAAATTGAGTATTTATGTTCCTTTAAAGTGCGGTAGTTTGTGGTGGCTCGGCTGTCCGATCCTAGGCCACGACTCTATTTCGTATCACAAACCTTTCCCACAAAAACCAGCCGAAAAACGAATAAGGTAAGCTCGGCAGAAAGCAATAATAAGAAAAGAACATGGGGACTCGAGGCGAAACGAATGTATTTCATGTGGGAAGGATTGGAAAAAGGAAGGTTCTTGGTTCCACGAAGATTCTTCCGAAGATGCTAATCGCGTTTTGATCCATATCTCGATGGCTGCCCCCGAAACGATCTACAACGATTTTTTGTTCTTTTTAGGGGATGGCAGAAAATGGAAGGGGGGAAGAGAAAACTTGAATTCAAACATTTTGTTCTTTTGGTGGATCAAGAGGATTCATTGCATTATTGTGGTGCACCTCGGGAATTTGAAATTTCGTAGTCTGAATGTTGTTGCGCCCGGTTGAATCTTTTTCAGAGATAGTTAGAATCTGGAAGTTTTGGAATTTTCGTTGAGTTGCAGATTTTACAGAAACTGATATCAAGTACACAAATTCAACTCTTCCTCTGACTATCAGTTTTTCGAAACTCAAAATCCGAGTTTTTCAAATTCTTTTAAGTTCTCCGAATCTTGAAGTACATGTTTTAGACATTCGGAAGCACAACTTCAAACTTTAGAATCCAGAAACAAACTTTTGAAAACCAAAGTCCGCTTTCCATTCAAGTTCGAATCTCCAAACAATGAATGTTTCAGATCAGGGGATTTCCGAATCACGTTCGGCGATCAACTTTGAGACCTTCCAAATTGGTGTTCAAAGATCAGATTCTTCTGGAAGTTGATGAATGAATGAAGTAAGTATAGATCTTCAACTTTTTCTGAAAATTGCTGTCAAGCGAGTTTCATCCCTCATCTTTGACGCGACCTAACTGACTTGCGAGCGTTCTCGTGAATGTTGTCAACTACAAAAATCAAGATCTAGAATTGTTCAATACACCCAGAATGTTTCAGAGAAACAGGGTAGTCAGCAGCCATTTTCCAAGTACTCAAAGATGTTCATTTTTTCACTGAAAATCACCAGCTGCTCATTCTTATTTGCATGTGTTTGAAAGTCGAACTGAATAAACTCTTTCAATACCTCCTCAGAATCTTAAGGATTTGTGTTTTTCGAGCTTCGAGAAGAAGACAGCAACGGAAGGATTCGCGAGAAGACCGACAGAACCCGTGAATTCAAACAATTCTAAACTTTCTTTAGAACATCGTAAACATGCTCTAAAAAAAGTTCTAAACGAAAAACCAAAAAACCAAATAAACGACATGTTTTATTGCGACACAAGACAGCCAATTACGAGAACTCTTCCTCCTTCTTCATTTCTTTCTTCAGGCAGCAGTCAACTTGACGATCACCTCTCCCTGCTGAGCGCCGGCCTTGAACGGAGCCATCGGATCTGTCTCGTCTGCCGGAACTTCCGCGTATTGAATGACAATCTTGTCCTCCTTTGGTGGTCCCGAAATACGGTTGATATCCAACTTGGCCTTGTCCTTCGGCTCCACGAATCCGTAGACGGGACGAACGCGATAGTGGTCGTTGTTCGACGACTTCACCTTGAACGCCAGACGAGACTCCGACTCGGAGACGATGTTGTGTTGCGAATTGCCGCCGGTAGCAGGGAAGTTTCCAGCTGGTGGATCGACGTTGATCATTTCTCAAATGCGGACGATTTGACTCTTCGGATCCAAGGAGAGTTGGAGAAGGTTATGATTGGTACGGCGGGATTTCGATCGATCATCGACGTTTTGATGACCTTTACTGATAATGGGACACGCTGAAAACTGAAGGACTATTTCATCAGTCCACGGAGAGGGAGAGTGTCACGCTATAATTTGACTGTTTTGGATGGAAATTGTCAACTTTGAGAAGTTGAAAAAGTGATTTCCAATGACCCGATTTTTCTGGAAATTTTTTGATTGTATTGAGATTTCCGAAAATTCCAAAATTGAATTCACGTGAATTGCAATTTTTTAAAAGCGACCTTCTGAACTCTTTTCACGTCCTATCCACGTTTTGTATTATTCTCGGGAACTGCTCCGGAAGCCCCAAGACCTTCTTTTTTTTTCTCGCATACCGCCCGTACTTCCCAGTCCGGGAGCGCTCTCTCCTCAGTTCTCAAATTTTCTCAGCTGCAAAACAGCCAGCTTCAAAAATAAACGACTTGTGTTGAAACTCATTCGAACGATGCCTACCGATTACAATTACGGGCCACGAATGAATATCGGAGAGGTGCGCCAGGCTCGAGCTCAGTGAGTTGAGACAACAAAAAAGAAGATTTTGGACTCGTTTTCAGCTCAACCATCATTCCATCCGAGTATCTCGATATCGATGGGTTTGGGTAAGGAAATGCAAGTTCTTGGCTAGATCCGAGATATACTGTTCTAGCTTGACAACATCGGAATCCATCGGCTCTCAACAGAGCCATCTCGGAAGTCACTGGAAGAAGATATCCTCCTCCAGTCAAGCTCCTTCGATTCGATCGGTTTGTCCGTCTACACCAAGAACGACGTCTTCTCTGATGTCCCATACCACCGAGTCCTCTGACGTTTGTTCCATGACTTCTCGAACTTTCACTGGAGGAGACGGTACGAGCAGTTGGACGGATAATAGTGGATCGAGTGAAAGCTCTTTGTCGTCGTCTACGATGCACGCAAATCCTGCGGTTTCCGTCAGCCAGCTCTCGGATTCTTTGGGATTGTCGACGGAGGTTCGGGAGGAGGGACATTGTCTGCAGCTTCAAATGGCTGGGCTTGTGGAGTTGCAACCGGTAAGACCTTTAACTGGTCGTATCTTATTTTCTGTAACAGATGTCAGAACGTGATCAACTAACAAAATATTGATTACATCATTCTGCAACATTCAGCAACATTCTGTTAGTTGACCACTTCTTGATATCTGTTACAGCAACTGAGATGAGTTTAGTCAAAGTGAACACTTCAATACTTTCAGGTCATCGAAGACTTCACCGATCAGCTCGCGGCTCTTCACGCGCAACAGACTGACACGTTCTTCAACATCACCCACGACTCTCAGGAAAAGTTCGACAAGTTGGAGAAGAGCATCGAGTACGTGGAGGAATCTGTGGATGACACTGTTAATAATTACGAGAAGAGTGCTGAAGATTTTGCTGATTTGGTGAATGAGGTCAGATTCAAACCTTGGTGTTCTATCCATACATGGAACGTTTACAGACTCGTGGAGCTCTTTATAAGAAAGAGACCGTCGAGCAGTTCATTCGAAAAAATGAAAGTTTTCATCTTGAAAGTTCCCGTGTTGTCAACAAGATGGAGGATAGTTTGAAAATCTTGGCCACGATTCGTCAGAATCTGAAATCCAACAAACCGGAAGCTGCACCATTGACTGTATTCGGACAAGAAGATTCTCGTCTGAAAGCCGTCTTCGATGGTCTCGTTGAAATGGTCAGCAAGCTGCCACTGGGAGAATACGAACGCCGGGATTTCGACTTTGCCATCAAGAAGACTCAAAGAGATTCGACATTCGAAAACCGGGCCAAGTGTGAACTCATCATCCGTCACCTGGTCACTGTCATGCACCAATGGGAGAACCAGAACAAGTCTTCGAGCTCTTGCTTCGACACTTCCGACTGGAATAGTATTGGATCCATTTCCAGCACTAGTGACGTTCTCAAGGAACATAACTACATTGGAAGCTCTTCGTTTGCCTTGACTGACGATTCTAACTTGAATGATTTGGAGGAATCACTGCGTTCTGCAGCTATCCGAGTTGCCGTGGAGGGACCCAATCAGGTGTACGAGTGCAGGTACTTTTAGTATAGACCGTCAGCTTTCCACACATTCCCATTTCAGCCCGTGGAATCCATCTTCGCTTTCCGGTGATTTCGATACCAGTGGACGAACCAGTATCAAATCTCTCCACACTCCGATGACCTTGTCGTCCTATGTTTTGACCTCTTCTGTCGGAGAGTCCACTTGCTCTTCATGTGAGTTCTTTTACCCAGAATTTTCTCGATATGTTCCCAATTTCAGTGTCGAGAACCTCGATGCCAACATTCGAAGAAGCCAGTCAGAGTCTGATCAGAAGCGCTTCTGGTTCCTCCATGAAACCGTTGTCTGTGAAAACCGCCTTCTCACAAAGTGATCCGATTTCCAATCGGACCCCAAGATCGTTCGAGGAGAAGTCTTTGGTTCAGTCTGCCACTGGTGCTCCGACAACCATGGAGAATCCTCCGTCTCTCAACTTCTCCACACTCTCCGAGATTGCAGAAGACGCTCTTCATACGGCCAAAGAAGGCGGTGAGTTTTGAAAGTGAAAAGTTTAGGAAACCATCAACCCATGTTTTTCAGCGGAATCTCCAGCCGCCAATTTGCTCGAGGCTCTTCATAACTCGGCTCGCAAGTGTGGAGTGGTCGTTTCGGAGCTCATGACGGCGGTTTCGACGAGCTCCGAAAGCCTTTCGGACACTCAGTCGTCTCATCCTTCCATCACGCATTAGTCGCTTTCATTGTCTCGATCTCGTGTTTTCTTTTTGTAAAGTAAAGAGTTTGTGAAAGTTCTTGTTTGGGTGTAGTCGTTTTTCAATTCTCAAGATCTCATGATATCGGAGGTTTTGAAGATTGGACAATTTCAAACTGAGCTTGTATTCTGGAAATCCTGAGTTCATAAATTTTGATCATATATTCGGAGAGATCTCTCATATATTCGGAGAGATCTCTCCGAATATATGATCTAGAGAGAAAAAAGAATCACAAGGTTATGGATTCTTAAAATTGCAGACTCTAGATTCAGATTAGACGTTCTGAAGATGAACATAGATTCAAGAGTTTTATTACGCAGCACGGCATCCTATGACAGAAAATAGGAAATAGGAATCGCTGAATTTCTCAATTAGAGACTCGATGAACATGCAACTTTTCAGATTCTATAAAGATTTCACAACTGGGACTTTACGAAAACATGGAGCACACAAAACACTAAACATCAAAACGTTAAAAAAAACTTCATTCAACTGGCATTTTTACAGGGTCTCAATTTCGAGGGATCAATATCACTGACAATGTGGTGCTCGGTTCTCTCTTCCTTTATCTTGATAGCCCTCTTCTTCTTTTTGTCCTTCGCCTGATTCGGATTCTTCGGTATCTGTGGAACGTATCCCTTCCCCATCTTCCGGAACTCTTCGGCAGCCTTATCCGCAATCGTCACAACGTCATCAGCCAGATCTATATGGTCTCGGACGGTGTCTCGTATCGGCGATTCGATGAGGAGAGTGAAGAGACCCAGAGAGGCGATGCTGCTGGCGATGTAGTAACGGAGCATACTTTTGGAGCAGATTTGTTGAGTGTTGACTTCGCGAATGACATCGCCTGCTTTCAGGTGGATCGAGGCGAGACTGTTGGGGGTTACGTAGTCGACCTGCAGGGATTTTTCTTTAGGATGCCGTAAATCCTGTATTCTCACAAATTTATCTTGGTTCATGTAACAATTATCGAAAAGTGGTCAACTAACATTGTGTTGTTCACAATGTCCTGAGCAAGTTGTCAGTTGACCACTTTTTGATATCCGTTGCATGGACTGAGATAAATTTGGCCAGAATGATGACATGCTAGCCGAACGCACCTCCAAACGATCGCGGTTATTGTACTTGACAAACAGTCCCAAATCGAAAATCTGCATTTCAGGAGTTGGCTTCACTTTGATCAGTATCTGAACACAATGATTAAAGTGAAATTACACACTCTCTGAACCTTACGAAATAATGATTGACTGGATTAGGTGTGATTCTCTCGACGTCCCGATCGATCTGAATCTTCTCCACCGTCGTCCGAATATGAAAACACCAGGAGAACATGTTGCGTCTCAGTTGAAGATGGATGTTCTGAATGGAACAAACATTTCAGATTTTGAATTTTTTAGGTAGAGCACCTCAGTTTTCTCTTTCAACTTGGCGTGCAACTCGTCTCCATTTGTGATCGCTTTCTCGTCGATCCCCACAATGCAATCACCGAGAAACGCCTTTCCAATCAAAGTGGATTCAGGGAGGACGTGAGTGATCTAGAAGGTTCTCTCTGTGTGTCTCTTTTTCCAGATGGGATACCCGACAATCTTGCTTATGAACTCTAACTCCAATCGGCTTCCGAATCATGTAGTGATCGATCAACTCTTTCGGCATCAGCTGATCAATATTGAAATCTTTATCCAGGGCCAGATTGGAATTTTCAATCTTCTTATTCTTCTGCATCTTTTCTTTTTAGCTAGAACTCTCTGGTGTGGTGGAAAATGTGAAAATGATTCAAACCACTGTACACTTTTCTGATCATGAGAAATCTAATGCATAACACCACGTGCTCACAGGAAATTGTTTTCTCCGACTCGTTTCTGATTCGATTTCGGTTTCCTTGTTTTCAGCGAGAAAGACGGCAGAACCTACAGATAATTGTGATTTTCTCTCAACTTCTGTTTTTTTTTCTTGTCACATCAGAGAATTATTTTTATAAAGTTTCAGATTTCTAAGATTATCGTTTCGAAATTTGAAGCTCGAAACCAGCTTTGAAAATTTAAATTTCGCTCGCTTTATCAAAATGCGCGCGAAACGCGTCAGCCTCCCCCGTCAGCTGCGCCAGCACGCTTTCTTTGCGCACTTTTCGTTTTTGTTTCGCTTTCATCAATTTTTAGCCAACTTCCGCGGAAACTTCTGAAAAACGGAAGACCGAAAGGAAATTGGATTAGATTTTTGGTCATAAATCTATAGCTTGAGTTATTAATTTTCTATGGAAATCGTATAGAATGTCGGTGGTGCCTCAGTTTTATGTGGTGGTGTCGAGAAGTCTTGTGGCTGGAATTTGAAATATTTTCTCATTTTTTCATCGGAACTTTGTTGTTTTATTTCGTGTTGTGGGTCTGAATCGGAATTTAGCATTTGTGAGGTCAAAAACCAATAATCCTATTGAAATTTGTGGCTAGCTTGACTAAGAAAATTCTGTTCTCTTTCCGTTATCCATCATGAAATTGATCCATTTTCGTATCCTTTTCATTCCTCTCTGCATGTCGTCGTCGTGTTGTCCTCGTTTCCTTCTTCTGCTTTTCTTGTTCCGCACAGTTGCCATGCCGTTTGTTCCGATACGAAGAGGAGAAAGGATGCTGCTGGGGGAGGAAAAGCGAGGAAAAACAGTCACGCGCATCTGACTGTCCGAAAGAAAGAAAGAACATCTTCGTCGTCATCCACCACCTCTTTCAGATGTCTACGACGACGCCTACAAATTTGCTTCTTTTTTGACGTAAAATTATGGGTTGGAGGAGTCAGAAGACGTCACCTGTCACCATTTCAAATTTGCCGGTTTTCTTTTTCCATAGCTTTCCTGCTTTTTGTCTTCGAGTTTAGTGGTGTCATGTGCTACTGCATGGGGGCTAAGCGATTTAAAATGAGCAATCCGGCTTCTCCGCTATTCTCTCCGTAATGACGTTCTCATTTCAACTCAAAGTTTCCAGGTCATCTAAACTCGACAGTGTCCTCCTTCTGTGTGTTTCTAACTCCTACTCCGAAGCATGAGTGACGCGATTGATAACAGCGCGGAGGAGGTATGAGCTACTTTCGATACGAATACAGTCGCGAAAATGTTCGAAATTTTTTGGCTCCTCCCACAGTGATTTCGCCGATTTTTACACTTTTTCTCCAAGTTTTCGAATTTGCGATTTTTTCGAATTGTCAGTAGACAAAGGTGCCTCTATTGTTCATTTTGATTCCAGCTTTCCGCCCGTCTTCGCGACGAAGAAGAGTCTTGCCACGCCCTCGGTTGTCGTTGCTCGCGACGAACTCGTTCCCCTCCTAATGTAAGATCCTCTTCTCCATCACAGACTCTGAGCTACTGCCACTGACACCTTGACAAGCTTCTTCTCAAAAACTCTTTCGAAATTCGAATAAACTTCAATGTATGAAAATCAACATTTCAGAAACGAAGACGCCACCGCGAGACGTTGAGTTCCGGAGGAATGGCGCACCTCATCGCATTCGACCATCTCGTTCCGTTCGAGATGGACCTGAATAGCGACGAGAATGACGAGAAGCGACAGAGAGTCTTCGCCGCATTTTATCATTTTGGTTCCAAGGTGAGTGGTTTGAAGTGAATTTCAAATGAAGAAATTATCTGAAACCTGAATCGTTCCCGAAAAGTGACCGGAAAATCGATGAAATCGTGTCGAAAATCTGAAAAACGGAAAAAAATATCGATGAGCTATTTTGAAGATGATTTTCGACATCCAAAAATTCCTTCCAACTTTCCAATTTTCGAATCAGTTGTTGCGAGAAATCTTCAAAAATGAACAAACGATTCCAGCTTCACGAGTGCCTTCGCAAGGTGGCTCTGGAGTACGAGGACAAAGATCTCATTCCAATTCCCGAAGTTCTCCAACTGCTCAAATACGAGCACTACCTGGAAAGCCGCTTCCCCCCGATCTCCGCCCTCCTCGACGTCATCGAGAGACGAGAATTCGACGACGCGCAGGTCCTCTTCAAGATCGCTGACTTCATCGAGGCCCACAAGGCCGACCGACCCGAAGACTTCATGCCCTACACCGAGGACCCCGACGAGTGCTCGATAGATCTCGCCGCTGAGACGGTCACCTGCATTGGCAACATGGCTTATCAGTAAGCTTGGAACGTTTATTTCAGTTTTTAACACTCGAAAAATTTCAGTTTTCTTGCCGCCACTTTCGCCGAAGACATCATGAAAGGAGTGATTCCGGAACCGCCGGCCGAAGGTCCGACGGAACCCGAAACGGAGGACGACGACGAAGTGCTGCTGGATGGGGAGATGAGGACGGTGAAGAAGGACGGAATGCAGATTGAATGTGGGTGCTTCTGAATGGAGAGAAGATTCTGCAGAATTTGGATGGGACATTAAGAGAACGAGGAGACTGTTTCAAAGTAGCCATTAGGAAATTAATGGAGGGATTGGGGGAAACTAGAAGTAGGGAGAGGAGAAGAGAAAGGAGAATAAGTTACTGTTACTGGTTGACAATCTTTAAGGGACCGAATATTCAGTGTTTGGGGGTTTTTCACTAAGCTTTGTTTCAAAAAGATATTAGCGATTCCAGACACAAAAATTACGAATTTTTCCAGTCCAAGTAACCACCCAAGTCCGCCAGGCGCCTCGCGATCCGATAATCTACAACTATCGATTCATGCCGCAAGCGGAAGCCCTCGAAATCCAACAGAACACTATGCTGCTTCTTGCCACCAGACTTGGAGTGAGTTATCTATGGAAGTAGAAGTGCTACGAAAAAAGTTTCAACAGACAAAGTCTAGTTCACAATAAGATTTGTCGATTGCAACAAAGAGCAGTTGAAAATGTGGACGGCGGGCTGAGATCGGACTCCGTATCTCAGCTCACTATCCATATTTTCAACTGATTCTTGTTGCAATTCGTCGATCTCATTCTGACCTACATTTTGCCTGTGAGAAATGTTTTCGTGTGATTTTTCGTTCTCAAATAAAGACATGATCATGAACCGTGTTCCTTCAGATCGAACAATTTCTGCTATTCTCCAAAGAATGCGGAAAGCTCGAATTCCAAGGCAACAACCTCAACAAGATCACCCCTCTGATGGAAGCGGCCGCCGCCGGATCCGATGTGATCGCCGAGCGACTTCTCGAGTGGGGAGCTGACCCGAACGTCCAATCGATTCCGAACTGCAACACTGCGTTCATCTACGCCGCCTCTCAGAACTGCGAAAACGTGGTGAAGATGATGCTGGAGTACAAGGGAGAGCATGAGCTTGATGTTTACTCTATCAATAACTGCTATCGAGACGCGATCACCGAAGCGGCGGTTGGCGGTGCGGTGCACTCGTTGAAAGCGATTCTGGATGCTGGATTCGGGCCGAGGTTCGATGAGACCGAGCAGGATGAGGGGAAGAGGGTGAGTTGGGAACTCTGGATTCTGAATCTACAAGATTGATTCTACCATGATTTCTTGTCACAAATTTCTGAATCAATTTTTTTGATCATGAGCAAAAGTGGAAACTCCGTGCGAGACTTCGCTCCAAACTATGACCCTAGTCTTGATAAACCTTTCCTCCTTTTTCCAGATCGAGACTGCCCTAACCTTCGGCGCAATGAGAGGAGACCTCGATGTCGTCAGCACCATCCTCGACTACCAAGACGAGCATATGGGCGAAACCGAGGAAGATCGCCGGCGAATGGTCTACGAACGCTACTCGGCGCTTCTGGAGGCCGCCATGGAGGGCAACATCGAGGTGTGTCAACTGATGCTTTCACGAGGCGCTCTCACTCACATCGGCGATGGGATAAAGTTCGACACGGAGAGTCCGATGATGCTGGCCTGTATGAATGGGTTTCCACAGCTGATCGAGATTCTGTGCGCGTCTGGAGCACAAACCGACGAGATCAATAGTAAGGGCTACACGTGTCTGATGGAGGCGTGCAATGGGTTGTCGGAGAATCAGACGGACGTTGTGCGAGAGTTGTTGAGCAGGCGATGTGATGTGAATGCGATCAATGAGAAGACTGGGGATACGGCTCTGTCATTGGCGGCGAGGCGAGGTTATATGTGAGTTTTCAAAAATTAGAAGGTTGCTGAAAATTTGAGTCTAGAAACGTAGAAACACTTCCTAATAGGCTATCTCCAGAAATTTCTAGAAGTCGAGATATATGCTTCGAAAGATTATAAAAAAGCGCCATCTTCTGGAATAAATATATTGACTTCTAGGAGTTCACGAAATCAGCCACCTCACCTCACCCATTCGAATGCTCAGATTGTGTTCTATATAATTGCTAATTTTCAAGTCTTCGAGTACTTGTAAATGGAAATTTCTGAACCATGAATCCTGGTGGAAAAAACTCATTGAAAATTCAAATTCGCTAAAACCTTGGAAGCCTATCTTTCCAGCGGTATCATGAAGCTTCTCGTGGACCGAGGCGCCGATCTGATCGCTGGAACAACGTCTCCAATCGTCGAAGCTGCTCGTTCCAAGCGAACCGAATGCGTGCAATTCATTCTCGCCTACTGCAAAAACGTCCCGCAAGAGCAACTCAGTCGAGCTCTCGTGGCTGCTGCCGAAGCCGGATGTCTACCAATTGTGGAGGAGGTGGTTCGTGCTGGCGCCGATTTGAACTTTGAGCAAGATGAACGAACGGGAATGATGAAGGCGGCGGAGAATGATCACTACGAGATTGTGCAGTATCTGGTGCAGAAAGGAGCCTCCGTCAACTACAAGTCCACGAAAAACGATGCGACCGCTCTTTCGATGGCTTGCACTGAAGGGAACATGGACGTTGCTCAGTTTTTGATAAGGAACGGTGCGGATCCGATGCTGAAAATGGACGATGGCTATAACTGCTTCATGAAGGCCGCCCAACACGGAAGTTTTGATTTGATGAATCTTCTCGTGGAGTTCACCAAGGGAAACATGGCGATGGACATGGAACCACCAAAGTTGGGAATTCACAGATGCAAGACGAATAAGAAGAAGAGAAAGCGCTCCACGGGAATGATGGTAAGACTCGAGAAGGACAGAAAGACTCTTAATATCGTTTAGATGAGATTTCAGGACTCTGATTTGGTGATGATGGTGAATGGAATCATGCCGAGGAAGAAGAACAGTAAGTTGGCGGATTTCCCATACTCCAAGAATGAGGTCGACATGTTCTCGCACTTGTTGAGATGTCAAGAGTGAGTTCTGTATCTTGGAACATTTCGATTCTAATTTATAATTTCAGACAAATGGCCGCCTATGAAGAGGAGCAGGCCACTTTGCCGCCTCTCACTGCCACCGCGATCGCCGACATCGAGAAGCAAAAAGACTCGAAGGAGGATCCGAAGCAGAAGGAGAAAGCCAACCACATAATATTCATCCATCAAGCGCTCGCCGGTCTTCAATCGGCCTACGGATTCACTCCGGACGGAAGAATCAACTTCCCTCCACACCCGAATCGATCGGATCGCGAGAGACTCTACAACGGAGAGCTCGTGCCGAACATCAAGTTGTGGGCGGAGCAAGTGGCTTATGGTTGGATGGAGATGGAGCGAAAAGTTGGGAAGACTGTGGAGATGGCATCCTTTCAAATCTCCAACAACGGAGACTCGAATGCGGCGGCGGCGATTTCAGCAGCTGCGGCAGCGGCTAATGGGATTGATAGCAACGCCTATCTGCTCTCGGTCTTCAATCGGATGAATAATGGAGAGGAGATGCCAAGGGTGCCGGCTACAGTGGGGTCATTGAATGCTGCAAGTGCCGCGATGAGTGGCATCAGTTTCCATTCGGACGATGCAATGCGTCTGTTCGGTGGAGCTTCGTTCGCCAATAAAAGTATGGAGAAGAGAGGGAAAATGATACGAAAAAAGTGTCTAAATGTTGATGCTAATGAGATCTATCGATTGCAACAATGAGCAGTCCAAACTATTGACGAACCACGGAGAAATGATGTGTTATTGAGATCAATTTTCCTTCCAATTTGAAAGTTTTTGTTTGCAGATTTTCAAATTTTGAGAAGAGAAAAGTAGCGAGAGGAAACCGGAAAAATCGATAAAAACTGTCGTATCACATCTCAGCGTTTGTTACAATCAATAGATCTTATTATGATCTAAATTTTGTTTGTTAACATTTCTTTCTGTAGTCATTTTGATTCCGGAGCTTGTAAGTCCCTCATACTAAAATTTCAGTGATCGCCGACAACAAAAAAGTGTGCAATCACCAGCAGTTCGCCTCTGTCTACCACCTCCAAGAAGGCGTCTTCCGTGAGGCCCTCCTCAGACTGAGCTCCATGTATGCGGAACGAAGAGGCGCCGCCGTCAGTGTCCAAAACATGAACTCCAACTTTCCGATCGATTGTTACATGACGAGACCGCCGACGAAAGCGGCACAAGTCGGGCCGAAGATGACTAGCTTGACGACTCCGAAAAAGCCGGAGACCCCGAAAAAGAAGCCTGAAGAGAACAAGAACGTGATGAAGTTCGGAGACAAGGTCTTTATCTGAATAAAATCCCGATGTTTTAATATTCTAATCCCCTCGGTTTCAGGCGAATATGGACCCTGCAAAAGTCTATCCTGGTATCCTGAAGCTTGCTCGCGACATGGAGCGTCTTTATCATCAAAACTCGAGCGATGTGTCTCGTGATATAGCTGTGACCACTGCGTATATTGCATCCACACTTCCAGACCAACATGCAGAAGGATTGAACGTCGAATGTACGCTTTATTCGAAAGAGCAAAAGAGCCGAAAAGCTTTTCCTTCCGCGGTTTTCTGAGGGCAGGCAGTAGTGTATTGATTCTCGACGGAACGCGGAAAATGAAGGGGGTCCAAAAGCGTCACGTGCCGCTTTAGGAACAACAAGCTTCTTCGCCTGCGTCTATTCTGTCTTTTCTTGTTATATGTTCCGCGCGGCAAAACGAACGGCAAACAGAGAGGAATGATGCGAGAAGGAAAAAGCATGTCTGAAAATTCCAATCACAATTTAATAAAGACACCATGTAAATATCTATCACAACAATTTACCGCGTATTTTAATCAACAAAACCCAGCGAAAATCGACAAAATTGCTGCTCGTTTCGCAATCTCGATTCCAATTCGCGCCGAGAGAAAAGGAGAGGGACTAACAAGCGCGACGCGTGGCCGAACTTTCTCCACCTGACTGTTTTTCTCTGTCATTCGCCGCCAATTTCTGTCGCCATCGCCGCCAATTTTTGCCGACGGCGGTGTTTTATCCTAATTTCCGGCGCATTTCATAGATTTTTTCACTTTTCTAGTGAGTTGCGCTGAATTTTAGTATCATTGTCCGCTTTCAAGTATTGTCCTCGTGATTAGGCCAGAAAACTGCGGGAGGAAAATTGGGAAAACTGTTTTTAAGCGTATTTTCTGCCGAAAACTGAAAAATATAAAATTTTTTAGCAAATTTTGAATCAAAACCAATAACAATTTTAGCTGGCGAACGTATCCTGAAACGGTTGCTTGCGACCATGTCGGAGAAGCAGAAAAACGCTGTTTTGGCTCGAGCCAAGAGCACGATCAACAACGAACCAGGCACCGAAGTTCTCGCTCGTGGTGTCGATGCTTGTACGGTTTTTATTCTCTTTTTTCGTTATGTCTTAACTTCTATGTTAGCCTCTCTTCTCCGAATCCACCTTTTCCATGATAATTTCAACTTTCCAGTGTCCGATACGCGTCTCAAGGAGGAATACATCAAACTCTTCCGTGAAACCGCCGATTCCGCTTTCTTCGAACAGCGGAACAGCGGCCAATCAGTGAAGAGTGTTGAGCAGAAGAAAGGAAAATCGTTACAAGCCGCAAACGTGGGGTCCCAGGTTTGTTGGCATAAATTCCAGCTGTCAATAAATGTGAAAATTTTTCAGATTTCCTCAGCTATTAGCAAAGTACAGATGGGAAAAACAGGCAGCAGTCAACAACAGCCGCAGCAACCGCAGCAGCAGCAGCAGCAAGGCCAACTCAGACGCACCCATTCCGAAGGCGATGGCGCCGAACGGGCCAAAGCCCGATCGAATGCGATCGACAAGGCGACGGAGAGCACGCTGGAAACGCCACTGACGATGGCGTGTCTCAGTGGACATCGTGAAATTGTGGAGTT
This sequence comes from Caenorhabditis sp. 40 LS-2015, assembly GCA_900536305.3. NCBI lineage: Eukaryota > Metazoa > Nematoda > Chromadorea > Rhabditida > Rhabditidae > Caenorhabditis > Caenorhabditis tribulationis. The sequence continues at coordinate 161,106 of LR544697.1, read as the reverse complement.
GTTGCTCAAAGAAGGAGCCAATATTGAGCATCGTGACAAGAAAGGATTCTCTCCGCTGATCATCGCCGCCACTTCTGGGCACGCATCTGTTGTCGAGGTGCTTCTCAAGAACCACGCCGCCATCGAAGCTCAATCAGATAGAACCAAAGATACTGCATTATCACTTGCCTGTTCCGGTGGCAGAAAAGATGTCGTCGAGCTGCTGCTAGCACATGGAGCCAACAAGGAGCATCGCAATGTCAGCGACTACACACCGCTATCCTTGGCATCTTCTGGTGGATACATCGAAATCGTCAACTTGCTTCTTCAAGCCGGCTCCGAAATCAACTCCAGAACCGGTAGCAAGCTGGGCATATCCCCGTTGATGTTGGCTGCGATGAATGGTCACAGAGAGGTGACGAAGATTCTGCTGGAGAAGGGAAGCGATATCAATGCACAAATCGAGACCAATAGGTGGGATTTTTGCAACTATGAAGGTTATAAAATCCTGAATATTTCAGAAACACCGCTCTCACCCTGGCCAGTTTCCAAGGACGTACCGAAGTTGTCCGACTTCTTCTCGAGTACAATGCAAATGTCGAGCATCGTGCGAAAACCGGTCTCACGCCTCTCATGGAGTGTGCCAGTGGTGGATACGTGGACGTTGGAAACCTACTGATAGACAATGGCGCCGATCCGAATGCATCACCAGTACAGTCTACAAAGGATACAGCTCTAACGATAGCTGCCGAAAAAGGTCATGAGAAGTATGTGGAGATGTTGCTGGAGAACGACGCAGCTGTGGATGTTAGGAACAAGAAGGTAATGAGTTTTAACCTTAACTCTAGCAAAAGTGAGCATTTCAGGGATGCTCTGCACTGTGGCTGGCTTGTAACGGAGGTCATCTTGGCACTGCTCAAGCTCTTGTTGCCAAAGGAGCCGATACAGACACGTTCGACAATCGGAAGATGTCGCCGATGGTTGCTGCGTTCCGCAAAGGACACACTGAGATCATCAAGTTCTTGGTGGGCCACGCGAAGCAGTTCCCCAATGAAAACGATCTCGTACGCATACAAGCTGCGTCGGAGTGCCCGGATGTCGCTGCCCGGTGTGGCGAGTGCATCATTGTCATCCGGAACGCGAAGAAAGCACAAGCGGAGAGTGCGGAGGAATCGGCGAACAACTTGCTGCAGATTATAGAGGATGAGAAGGAGAAGTTGGTGGAGAAGAAACAGAAGGCCAAGGATAAGAGAAAGCAAAAGAAGGAGAACAAGAAGAAGAATCAGGAGCAACAGGCAGGGCCGGTACCACCTGAAGAGTCGGAATCGATTGTCGAGCCTGAGCCAGAGGCGGAACCTGCACGCGAACCTGAGCCAGAACCAGAACCAGAGCCAGTGTCAGAACCTGCTCCCGTACCCGTTGAAGAACCACCAAAGCGGAGAAATCGGCGAAAGACAAATCCAGATGGTGTTCCCAAAGGACCGAAAGCCCCTGCGAAAACCGTACCTCCTGCGCCCGCTGTTGAGGAAGAAGAAGAACCGGCCGAAATTCTCAAACCCATCAAAGTGAACATTCCATCCCCCGCTCCAATCGTTGCCCAAACCGTGTCTCCTGGCTCGTACTCGGAGTCAGAGGACTGGCAGAAAGCTGGAAAAGAAGGAAAGAAGGTTCGAACGAAGAAAACGGAACGAGGAACCGCGCCGAACAGCACTGGATCCAGTCATCATAAGAATCCATCTGCCTCGTCCAGTTACTCGGATCGCCAACACCCCTGGGAAGTGGATACTGTAAGTTTTGGCTTCGATTCTAATCTCTTAACTTCAAAACATTTTCAGAAAGGAGTCAAAGCCTACGAGTTTACTGTTCCCGGAAAAATCGTTTCTCGTGTCATCGGAAAATCTGGATCCAACATCAACGCGGTCCGCGAAGCTGCTGGAGCCCAGATCGAGATTGATAAGCTTGGAGGGTCGAAAGAAGACGACAGACACATTACCGTAAGAGGAAGTGCAGAGATAGTGAGCAACGCAGTAAACATAATCCACTATCTGATCTACGACAAGGACGTTCTGATTCAAGACGCCATTCGAACGGTGCTCCGTGGAAATGAGTCGATAGCCTCTTCTCTTTCCTCTGAAGGAACATCGAAGAGTGCTGCTGAGTCGAACCCATCTCTTCCTCACTCGATCTCATCTGCAAGTATTGCTCGTCAGTCGTCGTCTCCAGCCCCGGTTTCCATTCCACCACAAACACAACAGCAGCTCCGATCTTCGAAGGGTCATGGTCAACAAGCTACGAAGGAAGGTGGCAATGTGTGGCAGCAAAGAATGGCGGCACGAGGGGATACAGTGCCGACTCAGAAGCAGACTTCCCAGGCAAAACATGTACCACCATCTCGTCAGCAATCCGTTCCAGCTAAAGCAGCAGCTCCTCAAGTTGTTGCAAAGCCAACAAGTGAGTTTTCTAATTTTTTGTTGTTGTTATTTTTCAAAACGTCAAATTTAGAAGCTCCAATGCCAGCTCCTGCTCCAGTTCCTGTCCAACAACCAATCGATCGTGTCATTGCTCCACCCACAAAGCGAGAGCCAATTGCAGCCGCGATCGTTAAGCCAGTGCAACCAGTGAACCATCAACCTGCACCAACTCCTCAGAAGTCGAGACAACCAGAAGTGGTTCAACAGTCACGAGTTCCGGAGCCGATCGGACAACAGACAAGATTCCCAGAACCGATTTCTCGTCCAGCTCAGACGGTTCAACAGCCGTCAGCGTTCTCCAAAGCTCCAGGATCGCGCGTCGGAGCAGAGTTCTCTCGTGCTCCTGGACCTTCCCCACAAGTCCAACAACAAGCACCATTGGCTATCGCCCAAAATAGAAAGGATTTGTTCGATGAACGTCTTCAATTCACTCAGTTCAAACCGACGACATCTACTGCATCCAGTGTTCCATCCACATCTGCTGCGCCGACTCCTTCCAATGGTGGAGCTAACGATGGCTTTGATATCTCGAAACTCAGAATGTTCGAGGACTCGACAACAGAGAGCATATGGAGTAAGAATGGTGATGATGGAGATACTTGGGGTTCCCTGTTCACCCAGTTCCTGGCTCCAAACAATTCTGGAACGAAGTCTCCGTTGAACACCACGGGGTCGAGTGCTGCAGCTAAGTCTAACGCATCGGTTCGTTTCCGTAGCTTGACGTTCGTCTCATCAATAATCAACAAATTCCAGAACGAATGGGGATCCAGCGACTTTATGTCTCAGATGTTCCCTGGAACCAGCAACCAAGGAACTCCTGCCACATCGCAACCCGCTGCGAGTTCACAGTTGGCTGCGTTGGAAACCAAGGGATGGATGCCTTCAAACACCACTGCCACTCCATCTACCCGTGACCCAGTCCAACGCCAAGTTCCCCTTTTCGCCAGATCCCCATCTTCTCTTTCGAGCAACACGCCTTCTTTGCAACAACAACAGATGCAGCAGCAGCAGAGAATGATGCAGGAGCATCAACACTCGCAGCAAGTTTTGCAGCAGCAGCAAACGCGCCTCCAGTATCACTCCCAACAACAACAGTTCCCATCCCAACAGCATCAATCGCATCAGCAATTGTTCAACCAGATTCAGGCGATGAGTCTGGGACAATCTACGAACAACCCGTATGATATGGTGAGTCTCATACGATTCTAGAAGTTTTCACAAATATATTATCTTCAGCTGGCTCAACAACTGTCTTTGCATCGTCAGGAGCACTCTTCATCGGCCCCTGGACCGTCTCAACCATCGGGAAGTCAGCTGAGTAACTCCTACTACCCATCGCCTTCCTACACGGACGCCAGTGTCTTGGGACAGTTGAACATGCAGACGTTGTCGCAGAGAGGAATAAAACAGTTTGACGGATTCAACAGCGACCAAGGATCCTCTTCGGATAGTGTGATCGCGAACTTGTTCAACGAGCAGCAGCAGCAGAAGAAGAGTCAGGCGGCCAGCTACATGCAGCAACAGCAAACGGCTCAACCGTTTGGAGCGACCGCTTCTCGGATGGGAATGATGCAGCCGGTACCGCCACCATTTGTTGTTCCTGGAGCACCGCCTGGATTCGGTGATCTTGGCAGGACGTCGGCTTCGGGAGCAACCCGACAGATGTATCAACAGTATGGACAGCAACAGCAGCAGCAGCCGCAACCGTTCAATCAGATGACACAGTGAGTTTTATAGTTGCAAATAAGCTACCAAAATGAGATATTCTCAGATAGAACTCGTAGAGATCAATCAATTGATATTGAGTTTGACTGAATATCTAGTTTTGGAACCTAGTAAATCTCTTTCACCTTCCAAGCGCTATTTGTATGGTTCCTAAATTTCAGAGCCGATTGGGACCAGCGTATGTTGCTACAGCGTCAGGCTGGCCAACAACAGCCGCAAAGTCAACAGCCACAGAAGTGGAGCAACACCTGGAACCAACGGATGTGAAGGCGTTCCGGATCGCCCACCCTCCACCACCGTCACCCATAGCTTTTTCCCCTGTTATCATTTTTATAATCTCCTTTTTCTTTCCCCATTGTTCTTCCCCTAGTAGATCTTACGCTCTTTCCCCGCGTATCATCACCCCTTTCAGCCAACTCCAAACACCTCGTTGATCTTTTCTATGGTTTCGTTGTTGTTCATTTTTTTTTTCTTCTCTTTCCGTCCCATAAGCGGGTTCGTTTTCTTTCTTTCCAGATTTTCTTCCCTCTTTTTCTATGTGTCTCTATGTACGATCTTTCCAAGTCCCCCCAGCCAGCCATGGTTCCCCCGTATTTCTCTACATCGACGAGAGAACATTTTAACTTGCCTCCCTATTATTTAAGTTCAAGAATATTGTGTCTATTTACCCACGTTTTGTCTCTTGGAGTAAATTAGAATCTCTTTTTGTTCCCCCTATCTCTCCCAAAATACCACATATTTGTACACCTGAAACGGATTTCTATCTTTCTCAATTAAGATGCTCCTTTTCTCGGCCTCATGATCCCCCCACCAAAATGATTCATGTGAAAAATGTGTCCCTCTTTCCATTTTTTTTTTTCACTTTCAATGTTTTACTCGTCGTTTCTCCCACCGAAAAATAGAACTTTGAGATGTGTTCTCTTTGACCCACCCCTTTCCACATGAGCCCCTTTTTCATTGTTATTCACGTTTGGCTAATAAATAGCTATTCTTTGGAACTGTTTTTATGCTGAAACTCGGGGTTCCTGATTCCAATACTTCTAATGGTAGAGAGCGAGAACTCGAAAAAGGGTCTGAATTCCAGTCAGAATGCTCGCAGCAAAAACGCTATCCAGATTGGGCAGAAGTGCGGTTCAAGCGGCAAGGTCCATGTACATTCAGGTGCAAGAGACGCCGAATCCGCTGTCTTTGAAATTTCTGCCAGGTATCGTTCAGGAAATGGACAGAAACATTTTGCGGAAGTGCTCACCGTTTTCGATTTTTGCTGAATGTTGTGAAAGTGGAGACAAAAAAAAAGAAGTTTGTGTAAAAAGAATCGGCAAAAATCGGAGGTGGGAGGAACCGAAAAAGTGGGCGGAGTCAATTCAAGAATTTGTGAATCGACAATAGCTGAAAATCTATTTCCAGGCCAACAACTTCTACCGGACGCCTCCAAGACGTACGACTTCAGTTCGGCGGCGACGGCCAAGCAGAGCCCGTTGGCGATGTAAGGATTCCGAATCTGTTATTATCGTAGTGAAGCAGACACCCCCAAAACGAATTTTGACTGATTTCGATTGGTGGGCGTGGCCGAAACGTAGACCACAACGAGATTTATCGAATGGAACAAGAAGCAGTTGGAAATATTGACGGAGAGCTGAGACATGGGCTCTGATCTCAGCTCGCCGTTAATACTTTTGACCGTTCACAGTCTCAATCGATAGATCTCATTGAGATATTCATTTCGTCTGTTGACGATTTCCTCGTAGCTTTTCTTGCTTCTGGAGTTAGACCGTTTTCAGAAAACTGCTCCGCGTCGACGGCGTCAAACGTGTCTTCTTCGGCGAGGACTTTGTCACCGTCACCAAATCCGACGAGTCCGTCGACTGGGCGCTGCTTCGTCCCGAAATCTTCTCCACGATCGCCGATCATCTCCAAACCGGAAAACCCATCATCAATGAAGAATCTACGACCGCCGGAGCCGCAGAAGAAGAGGATAACGAGGTGGTGATGATGATCAAGGAGATTCTGGAGACACGAATTCGACCGATGGTGCAGGAGGACGGCGGAGACATCACCTACGTCGGATTCGACGATGGCGTTGTGAAGCTGAAGATGCAGGGATCGTGCACGGGATGTCCGTCGTCGGGAGTCACACTGAAGAACGGAATCGAGAACATGCTCACGTTCTACGTGCCGGAGGTCAAGGAGGTGATCGAGGTGAAGGACGAGTCGGACGATTTGGTGGAGATGGAGTTGAAGAAGTTCGAGCAGTCGAGAGGGATCAAGGAATGAGATTGGAGGATTGATAATTCGTGTAGTAAACTCGCCTGTAGATTTTTAGTGATTTCTGTTTTCCATGAAAATGAGTAGTTTTCCCGAATTCCTTCAGAATTCCGTTCGAAAAACATTCAGAACTCCGAACCTCCGAGAAAAATTCCACAAGGCAACAATTATTAGTTATTTTATTTGTTTCTCAATTCGAATTGAATTCTAAATCCGATCCAAAGCAACAGGTTTCCAATTCTTCATAACCTCTTCCCGAAGATCCATTATTATTTTCGGACGATTCTCCAGACTCAAAATCTCATGACCCAGCCAATGTTTTCTAGAATCGTGGCTCCGATTCAGATTCCACATCATCATCCTGATCATCAACAGAGCCCACAACGCGGGACCATCGAATTTCGTCATCTTGAGAGCGTCCAGGAGGAGTTGAATTCCCGGAAAATGCGGAAACGTTTGGCCGGATTTTCGGAATGCCAGGCACAGATTCTGGAGTTGGGTGTCCACTTGGTTCCAGATTTCTTGCTCCTCGATTGTTGACTCTTGAATTGAAGAAACGATAAGAGTTGTGAGGAATTCCATGGCAAAGAAGGAAGTGGAGTTGAAGTTCTTCGAGAGTTTTGGTGTCTTGGAGCTAAAATTGAATGCTTTTCATTGCTAAAAACAAGAAAAAAACTTACATCATATAATGAGCCAGAAACTTCAAATCCATTTTCTTCTGTTCCCTCGTCATCAAATCTCTCATTGGTTTGATTTGCTCATCGGAGAGCTCTTTCGAGTTCCAGAATATTAATATCCGTTTATAGACATTTTCCGAAGCAAGTCTCTCTATTATCTCTTGATTCGAGCAGTGCTCCAGAACCTTCTCCAGTCTGCTCAATGGCTTCAAATCGATCCATGCCACCAGTGACTCGAATACGTCGCTCCGTGGCCACAAGGCGAGCAAATCTTCCGGATTCAACTTCTCAGGAAGCATTTTTAACAAGAGTCGAGGGACTTGATGATTGGCGATTTTCAAATATTTGAAGGAGAATGCGATGAATCGTCGAGTCATTTGTAGGGGCACATGTTTGAGTGGAAGTCGACCGAGAGTCCGCCAAAGAGTGGGGAAAACATCTTGGGCGGATTTCACATTCAGCCATTTTGTGCCAGAGGAAATGAGTTGATCGGCGACCATCAGAAGATCCTCTTGTTGGAGATGAATCCCAGTGAGGAGTCTGGAATTTGCAGTTTAAACACAAACAGGGGTCTTGGAATGAGAAGTCGGAATTCCGAACACCAAATTGTGGTTGGAAATTCCGGGAAAATCCAGATGGAAATCACGTTTTTTCGTACCTTTACGAGTTCCGAGATTCCGAATTTCGAAGTTCGGAAAGTTCCGAGGTTCTGAAGTTTTGGATTTTGGAATTTCGGAATTCGTGATAGTCCGAGTTTCCAAATATGCGATGTTCTGAGAATTCCGAAGTTTTCGAATTTTTCGAGAGAAAAAGTTTCTTTCCTGTTCGTTTCTGCGTTTCTTATTTGCAAAGACCTACTTTCATCGCTCATATCTCAAGAACCAGAATAGCTATCAAGGAGCAGTAAACTACAAAAAAGTGTAAAATTTTCAGACAAATGTTTTCACAGTTGACAACTTTTTGATAGCTGTTTTCGTTTTAGAGATAAGAAGCAATTCTGATTGGTATGATTTTTTCGAGACTGACTTCAACTCCTCACCTCATAATTGCACTCAGCGCGTTCACACCATGATCGAAAACCCTCATACTCGACCCAAAATCCTTCATCATCCGACAAACAAGTCTCATGAACTCGACTAGAATCGGTTTCTCGCTCTGATCAAAGTTGACGACCACAAGAGTGTCCAATCCTGTGACCAAGAGCTCAATGGAGTCCTCACTTCGAATCGAGAGATAGTGTTGAAAGCATTTGATGAGGGATTGAGCGGATGCTCGATTCAAAAGTTGGATTCCAGGGTAGACCGTGTAGTCTAAAGCGGTATCTGAAGACAACTAGGTGTTCGATAAGCTCCGCCCTTTTTCAGTAGAATAACTCACTCAACGCCACGACTTGCTTCAAACTCGTGTGTCCCTTGAACAACGCTCTCAACTGTTCTCTATTCAGATCCAATCGTTTACAATCCAAATGCACCAACTGTGGCAAAACTTTGTTGCATTTCAGGTAGTTTTCGACTATATCACAGTCTTGCCTGAAATTCAGAGTCAATGTTCACATCCAACCAAATCAGTCTTGGTTCCTGTAACAGATTGCAAAAACTTGTCAACTAAGGAATTGCTCACGTTAATATGAGCAACATTTTGTTATCAGGTTGGCAAGTTTGACTCCGGATTTTTTGGTGTGAAAACAAGTCATTGTAAAATTGAAACATTATAACCTCGGTTCAACATTTATTCACTATCAGTATTGTTGGCTTAATGTCAATGTACAGGCAAAGAATGGGTGTCTCTATGAAAGTACTCCGCCCGCTGCGATGCGAAATACCGACCCGCCCATTTTTTGATCTCATAGTCATTCATGGGGTGTTTCTCAGCTTGTGAGAGTTTTATCAACTGAAACAAATGATAAACTGATTGAGGTGTTCTGAGGCTATTCAGCGCCGGAGTGAAACCTTCTCAGCCCGACTCTTCGGTTTTCTGGGAACTATTATTGGAGACACATGAAAACTCGTTATTGTGAATAAACTTTGTGGGCGTTAGGTTCACTCCATGACCACAAAGAGATTTATGGAAACGGGTAGCTTTATATTTCTAGAGGTCCGTAGTGACCTTCTGACACAATTTTATAAACTGGAAATGAGCCAGACCCGAACTGTGCTGCCATAAACAAAACATTAATTGTTTCATGAAAATCGAGGGTTTAGCGAAGATTTCAAACGCTAGCGTAGGTCTAATCACTGGTGTTTTCTTGTAGTGATGTCCTCACATATCCCAATTACATCTCCAATCACAACCAACTCGTGAAATTCATAGTTTTTGGCATGGCGTAGTTGGGTTGGAGCAGGTGCGACAATTGTCGGTTTGTTGGAATCGCTTAGTTTTGGCGGAGTCCATTTTCCGCACCAACCTATTTTCCAGTTGGGTATAAATTATTTTCATAGATGACATAAAAGTAGCCCAACTGCTGAGCAAGCTTCTGAGTGGTTTGAGTCGGATCCGACTTCATTATGTGCTTAATAAAGTCATTATCAATGATTCGAGATGAATTTGAGCAAAAGTGTTCCTCAATTCATTGGTCATCGTATTTTAACGTTTTGCGTCAATCACAACAATCTGTCTTGAACAGTGTTTTATTGTCAAAACCGTTGGAAAAAGTTCGGATGAATATTCGCTCTGTTCAAAGTCTTGTAAAAACGGGCGTGCATGAGTAAATTTTGGTTGAGCGGTTTTAAAGTGTTTTATTTTAACCAGCGCTGGCTAAAACAACGCATATAACATATCAAAATACTCGTGAAAACTTGCTCTTTCAGATGCAAAAAACCAAAATGAATTAGCTTTCAATATCCTCGAGATATAAATAGACAAAGATGTCTCCGGAGTCAAACTTGCCAACCTAATAGTTGACAACTATTTTGTATCTGTTACAGGAAACGAGATAAATTTGGTAAAAGTCTCGAACACTTACAAGGGGTTGCCGAGATCTCTCGAGAAGTCCAACACTTTGAGTTTGGTGCACTCGAAAATCGGCATGATTGATTCTGGAGTCTTCAAGGAATACTGATTCCTAACACATAGAACTTCCAAATTCTTCAACTCTCCTATCCCATCCAGACTGGTTCCACACAAATGACTAATGTCAAGGACTCGGAGGCTGTGAAAATTTTGGCAAAAGTTAGAAAACTGGAACTGAGTTATAGTCCCAATGAGAAGGGTCTCCAGATTTGGCAGTTGGATCTGTATTAGAGAAAATTGTGATTATTCAGAGATGTTTTAACACTGCTTACAGTTGCCGCCCATTCTCTTGGAAATGGATCCTTGTTTCTCAACTTTAAATTCTTCAACTTTTTCTTCGATGGTTCATCCAATAAACTATTCAATCGATGAGACAGAGCTTCATTCTCTCTCAACTCCTCTATCACCAAAGAGTTCGGTTCTCGATATTCGAGGATTCTCAAGACAAAATACATCGGGTCGTTCCGGTCGACTTCTCCGTAGAGACCTAAAATCAGAGCATTGTACCTAGTACCAAATGGAAGTGTATTGATTTTCTATCAAAACGGTCAACTTCGAAGACATGAAATATGGTTTCTACTAATCTGATATCTTTGAAAATTTATGAGTGCGTTAAGCAACTTCAGCTTTCCATTTTTGTAGTTTATGACTGTTTCAGATAATCGCTATCAAGACAGTTAGGATGTTGAGAAAGTGTGGTCCGAAAATCGTCAGACCTCATTTTCAGAGTTGAACTGAAAAGGTTTCTCGTCAGTTTACACAGCTTAACTTACTTGGTTTCGGGTTAATCAAAAAGTTATCAACTACAAAAATGAAGATCTAGAGTTGCTCAATACATCCACATAATTCTAAAAAATAGAATGGTTGAGACTGGTTTATCAGGTCCCCAAACTTTACCGTATTCAGTTTAAGAAGTAAACGTTTACCTTGTTCCGCATAATCGGTGACGGCCTCTCGAGCGAGTTGTTGGAGTGAGGGGATATTCATTTTTCCAATATTTTCGTTGAGAATGGAGAAGGAAGGGAGACTGCGAGTGACAACACAGTATGGACTGACTGGAAGATGAACAAAGAGACAAGACAAGGTGTCCGGGAAGTCTGTGGGAAGAGTGAGGGTCAATTGGCAAGAGCAACTGTGAGAAAATCTCTTTGAATGTAATTGAGGTGAAGACTGTCATAAACAAACGATAATCCCAAAGTTTTGTCACGTGGATTAGTTCTATGGATTAGATTTGTACGAATAAGTGAATAGTGAAGAACCTCGGACATACATCGATTTTAAATTTACTGAACAGCGGAAGGTGGAAGTCTCATTCCCAGTCATCTGGCTCCGAGCGGAAGTGAGGGATAAGAAGGTCTCACCACTCACCAGATGTTAGTTACAGAACCCAGGACAATTTAACGTTTGTTGCCAAGACTCGAATTGAAAAAAATTCGAATCAATAATTGTGAAACACCTTGAACCAAAAATTTCAAAAACGAATAAAGCAGCAAAGGTTATGAATAATGTTTTATTTTATTAATAAAGTAACACAAGCAGTTTTTCAAGTAGAATCTTGGGATGAACATACAATAAAATTTGGCATTAAATGCAGAAAAGAGTTTTCAGAACTATTCCAATTATTTCTCATTCACTAACTCCGCTCAACGAAATCGTCTCCAACTACCATTGCGAATGTTTTCCATGCAAGAAAGTAGAAGAAGGTGGCTCGATTCCCGTTTTCCTGACGAATTTCGATGCTCTCAACAAAGTGTACTGGTTTTTGGTAGTCTCTGAAACTATGAGCATGAAGAGATGTACAAAATTGCGAACGTTACATATTCAAATCGAATTCGCGATGGTTCTGAATCGGCATCATTTTCTCTTCCAAACCGGAATACAATGCTTCAACGTTTCCATCGATTTGTATGCACAAGTACTTCAGTAGGGGTGATCCACCGCTCAGCCAATGTTTCAAGAACGCATTCATATCGGCAGTTGTCAGCTTCGACTCTCTGATATACACACAAGATAATTTCATATTGAGAAGATTCTCAAGGGTTATCCAGAAGCCATGTTCGAAGACAACGAATTTCATTTCAGGGAACTCCTTCTTGTATTCGAATGATGATGGTGGTTTCGCATTGAGCATCAAAATGTTCGCCTCACAATTTTCGAGAACATATATGTATTGTTCTTCGGTGAAAGAGTCGGTAAGACCAATGTGTGCCACTTTGAGTCCAGTTTGAGCAGTTTTGATCCAGTCCATCATGCACAAACTGTCTACATCAAAGTACACCATTTCGATGTCCCTTTTCAAAAGATTTGTCACGTGTCTGGTCATTTCTTGAAATCCTTTCACTTGGTCCACCCAAAAAGTGCAGAGGCATCCTTTTTCTTCGTCGATTGAAACGGGAACGCATTGGTTTCCAATCTTCACGATCTCAGTTTTTTTCGAACTTTCGTCTTCGATTCTCGAGGCTGCCAAAATGTATTTTGCGATCACCCGTTCGCCAATTTTCCAGACATAACCAATTACGTAGTCTTTGTGGATGGGCCGCATCAACGCCAACGTGGTTGATTTCGTATTTGTGCGGTGAAAATGGATCAGACGGAACATGCTTTTGGAGCACAGGGAAAGTGCGATTCTGAAGTATAAAGCTGAATAGAGGTGATTCAAGTTGGGAACTTACAGATCTTCGAGTTCTATCTGGTTGATTACTTCAGCGAAGACCAATTGGGGTGCACGAAGAAGGGGAAATTTAGAAATCATTTGGATCTGAAAAGGATGATGGATGAAAAAGGAATTACCAGGTAATGCAATGATGAAATCTCGATATATCTCTCAAAATGAACATTTGTGAAATTGCAAGTGGGAATCTTAAAAGTTTTCAGTGACTTTTATGAGGTCGTTGTGATGCATGCAGAATCAATAAAATTCGAATGTCGGCTCGATCGAAGAGACGAAGATTACGGTCCGTGTGTGGCAGTCTTCAGTGTCCATCTTCTCCTGGAAACCTTCCTTCCCCGGAGCACCTCATGCCAAAATCTCTCGAAATCACTGCTGGGGATCTTTTCAGCGATCACAAGCTGATTAGTGTGGGTTTATCTGTCAAAACCAGCTCTGCTAAATTTTACAAAACCATCCGTAACTATTTCAAAGCCGACTATGATCTAATAAACTACCATCTCACCAACCTTGACTGGAATCATCTTTTTTCTACACTTCCAATAACATCTACAGGGTGACTGAAAAGTATGTGGTTTTTTTTTTGACGCGAGCTCTTGGCAGCACGACAAGACCAATTTGACCAATTTTCAGAAACTTTTCGAATATTTTGAGACTAGGAGAGTTATGTAAGAGGCCACACATACAAATATGTTATGACTTCCCCTTTTTACGTTTCCTCTGCGAGCTTCTTGACGACACTTCATCATGACCATGGCCTAGATGCACCGCCTATCCGAAACCATTCGGACCGACGGGTTTTGTGTAGGAGGAACTGAAAAAATGGGCGGAGTCGAATCAAGAATTTGTGAATCGACAATAGCTGAAAATCTATTTTCAGGCCAACAACTTCTACCGGACGCCTCGAAGACGTACGACTTCAGTTCGGCGGCGACAGCCAAGCAGAGCCCGTTGGCGATGTAAGGATTTAGAATCTGTTACTGTCGTAGTGAAGCAGACACCCCCAAAACGAATTTTGACTGATTTCGTTTAGTGGGCGTGGCCGAAACGTAGACCACAACAGAATCTATCAATGGAACAAGAAACAGTTTGAAATATTGACGGAGAGCTGAGACATGGGCTCTGATCTCAGCTCGCCGTTGATATTTGGGACTGTTCATAGTCTCTATCGATAGATCTCATTGAGATCTCCATTTCGTCTGTTGACACATTCCTCGTAGCTTTACTTGTTTCTGGAGTTAGACCATTTTCAGAAAACTTCTCCGCGTCGACGGCGTCAAACGTGTCTTCTTCGGCGAGGACTTTGTCACCGTCACCAAATGGAAGTGTATTGATTTTCTGTCAAAACGGTCAACTTCGAAGACATGAAACATGGTTTCTACTAATCTGATATTTTTGAAAATTGATGAGTGTATCAAGCAACTTCAGATTTTCATTTTTGTAGTTGACAAACTTTTCAGATAATCACTGTCAAATCAGTTAGAATGTTGAGATGGTGAGGTCCAAAAATCGTCAGACCTCATTTTCAGAGTTGAACTGAAAACGTTTCTCGTCAGTTTACACAGCTTAACTTACTTGGTTTCGGGTTAATCAAAAAGTTATCAACTACAAGAATGAAGATCTAGAGCTTCTCAATACACTCACACAATTCCAAGAAAATAGATAGAGTGATTGAGACTGGTTTATCAAGTCCCCAAACTTTACAGTATTCAGGTTAAGAAGTAAACGTTTACCTTGTTCCGCATAATCGGTGACGGCCTCTCGAGCGAGTTGTTGGAGTGAAGAGATGTTCATTTTTCCAATATTTTCGTTGAAAACGGGAAAGGAAGGGAGACTGCTAGTGACAACACGGTATGGACTGACTGGAAGATGAACAAAGAGACAAGACAAGATGTCCGGGAAGTCTGTGGGAAGAGTGAGGGTCAATTGTCAAGAGCAACGGTGGGGGAATCTCTTTAAAGGTAATTGAGGTGAAGGCTGTCCTGAAAAACGATAATCCCAAGGTTTTGGCACGTGGATTTGTTCTATGGATTAGATTTGTACCAATTAGCAGACCCGATAGGGAAGAACCGCGAACAGAAATCGATTTTAAATTTACTGAGCAGCGGAAGGTGGAAGTCTTTCATTTCCAGCCATCTGTATTTTTTTGAACATTTGTGAGCAATTCTAGTTCCTCAATTTTATAAATGAATAAATTATTTGAAACCCACTCTCGAGTCGGTTAAATTGCGAATATGCAAATAGCGAAGGAATGGAATCATTGTTCATTTCATTAGAAACAGTTCAAGAAGAAGATGTTGTTAGAAAAGTTAGCTAGTAGTTCCGTAACTCTTGAAGAGAAAGGCTACCAAATCTTGAAATTACAGAATCAATAAATTCGATTTAGAAAATCGAAGAGAGTGTCCTGTGTCTGGTAGTCTGCCGTTTGAAACGGCCTCCTTCTCCAGGTGATCGTCCTTCCCGAGAGCACAATCAACCATGAGGAGCAATAACCGTAAAAACTCTATTAGATAGCCACCCCTAATTGAATACCAGCCTCTAATACAGTGCCGCATCAGAACACCTCCGAACAATAGAGTTTTGACGGTAGTAGCAGCAGATGAATTTCACGATGATGAATACATACAGAATATCTAGGAGGAGATCAGACAAGTTTGACAGGAGGATCGAGCCAAAAGAACTGATTAAACGGAACATAATTACTTTTTAAACCGCTCCGAGTTCCAAAATGATCTCAAAGTAGGTCAAAACGTAAGGTTTCCTTTTTAATCTCTAGCTATGGAAGAAGTATCTAGAATTTGGAATCATTCTTTATTGCTTGAAAACCAAAAGGCGCACACACATACACACACAGAACTTTGTGTTTGTTAATAGTAAAGATGATCAATAAATCACGGTTATTCTCCATTAGTTGTCTCGATGAAATCGTCTCCGACAGCCATTAGAAACATTTTTGGTTCCAGAAAATGACCAATCATTGCTCGTTTTCCGTTGTCTTGACGGATTTCAATGGATTCCGTTCCAGCTCCAAACATTATTGAATCACCAAAGAACCTGAAACTATGAATATGAAGTGATTTACAAATCTCGAAACTTTACATATTAACAGAGAACTTTCGTGGCTTCTGAATGAAAACCATTTTTTCTCTCAAACCATCTAATACTCTGACAGGGTTGCCATCGAAGTTTACACGCAAAAACTTCAACTCGGGTGATCCGTCGCGCAGCCAATGTTTCAGGAATGCATTCAAATCGGCAGCTGTCAATTTTGACTCGTTGATATCCACATACGATGTTCTCAAATTGAGTAGATGATCCAGTGTTATCCAAAAGCCATGTTTTACGACGAGGTACTTTCTTTCGAGAAAGTTCTTTCTATATTGGAACGACGGAGGCGGTTTCGCAAGGAGCATTAAAGCAGTTGCCTCGCATTTTTCGGCAACATGCTCGTATTGTTCGTTGTTAGGAAATTCCACAGCGACTGCAATATGGAGCCCAGCTTGAACCGTCTTGATCCAGTCCAGCAACCAAAAACTATTTTCATCAAGGGCCACAACCTCAATAGTCTTTTTAAGAAGCTTTGCCACATATCTGGTCATTTCTTGGATTCCAGCCACTCGGTCGAGACAAAAAGTCCGGAGGTATCCGTCTTTTCTGTCAACGAAAACGGTTATGCGTTCATTAATAACCTTCACTTCCGAATCTAGTATCTTCGCGACCATATCCGGATATGGGTACTCGACATCCGAGACTGACAAAAACGGTGTGATTGTCATCTTTCCTCCAATTCTGCGGTAGCAACTTATTTTGTAGTCGTCCTTGGTCACACAAGACACTCCCAAATCCATATCTTTCATATTTGTACGGTGAAATTGGATTAGGAGGAACATGTTTTTGGAGCATAGTGAGAGTGAAATTCTGAAATATAATGTTGAGTGGAGGTAATGGAAAACTTGAAAACTTACAAATCTCCGAGTTCTATCTGGTTGATTATATCAGTAAGGACCAACTGGGGTACATGAAGAATTGGAAATTTAGAAAGCATTTGGGATCTGAAAAGATGACGAAAGGGAAACTTACAAAATCAATGAAAAGGGACCAGAAAATCGAAAACTAATTGGGAAGAGACCGACTCGATAGAACAGTACAGCCGATGCCTACCAGTAACCTCCTTCTTCAGGGCATCCTCCTTCCCGGGAGTACTAAGGGCGAGTCCAGACAGTTCTGACTTTAGTGAACAGACTATCTAGGAGGATTCTGCATGGAAAAGGTCCTAGTTGTTCCGGATATAATTTAGCTTGTTCTGTTCGACTCTTGTCCAGACGTCCACGACATATTGCTGGAACAACTTTCCAGCATGGAAAAGAGGAGAGAACCTTTTCGTGTTCCTAAAATTTTACGGAATCCGTAAAAATTGTTCTCGTAAAATCCGTAAAAAATAATCAGTCTTTTAACGGAAAGTCTGGACTTTTTTCCTATAATCATGCCTAGATATAGTAATTTCGTCGAAGCAAGCACTTATTCTGTCTCTCCTATGATGGCGATGGTAGAAAGATCATCACAAACTACCGAATTCACTCTAGAGGACGGGAGAAACACATTTCAACAGAAAAAAAATATTGAAAACTTTTGAAATGTTTCAAAAACGCTTTTTCATGGTTTCCATGGTTTCGAAAGCTTTCGACTATCTAATCAAATACCGAATTGTTGCAAAAGTGGTCAACCTGTATACATTTGTAACAATGGTCCTATTTTACGAATTTTACGTTTTACGGATTCCGTAAAAAATTGATTTTACGCCCATCCCTGGAGAGAGCTGCCTGCGGACATGGAGAAAAGAACAATAGAATTCTCGCATGGAGACGTTGACTTTTTTCTGACTTCTGGGCTTCTCATATGGCATGTTGATACTACAGCGCACAACAAAACATTACTATTCCTTAAAACAATGTCTAGAAATTTCAGGACCAGAGGATTTTCTTTTTTAGTTCTACAGCTACTGCGGTTGCTCAAACGAAAGAGTTATGAGTTAGGATTTGGAATCAATCTTTATTACCTGTAGACCAGAAAAAAAAACACAGAAAGAAAACACGCAATGAGAATGTTTAAACAATTTAAAATGAACAACAATTTACGATTATTCTTCAGGAGTTGTCTCGATGAAATCGTCTCCTAAAACCATAAGTAATATATTCTTTTCGAAATCATGACTAATCGTGGCCCGTTTCCCGTTTTCTTGCCGGATTTCAATGCCCTCATTCAACGTCGCTGTCATATCTATGCGCCTGAAACTGTGAATAAAAAGTGATGTACAAAATCTTACAACTTTACATATGGAAAGTGAACTGTCGTGGCTTCCGAATGTAAAACATTTTCTCTCTCAAACCATCATACGCTCTTTCAGGGTTGCCATCGATGTTTACATGCAAACACTTCAACTGGGGTGATCCGCCGCTCAGCCAGTGTTTCAGGAATGCATTCAAATCGGCAGATGTCAACTTTGATTTCCTAATATCCACATGCGGTATTCTCATGTTGAGTAGATGATCCAGTGTTATCCAATTGGCCATGTTGGACGCCGATGTACTCTCTTTCAAGCATCTCCTTTCGGTACTCGAAAGACGGAGGTGGTTTCGCATTAAGCACCACAGCGTTTGCCTCACATTTTTGAAGAACGTATTCGTATTGTTCTTTGTTAAGAGATTCTTCAAAGAATGCTATATACAGCCCCGTTTGAACAGTCTTGACCCAGTCCAGCAACCAAAAACTACTTCCATCTAGGACGACGCTTTTGATGCTCTTTTTCAGAAGCTTTGCCACATATCTGGTCATTTCTTGGATTCCAAATGCTCGGTCAAGCCAAAAAGTGCGTAGGTATCCGTCTTTTCTGTCAATCAGAACGGGAATGCGTTTATTGATAACCTTCACTTTCGATTTTGAAATCTTCACGGCCACATCCGGTGATGGGTACTCGACATCCGAGACTGACAAAAACGGTGTGATTGTCCTGTTTCTTCCAATTCTGCGGTAGCAACTTATTTTGTAGTCCTCCTTGGTCACACAAAGCACGTCCAAATCCAACTCTTTCATATTTGTGCGGTGAAATTGGTTGAGACGGAACATGTTTTTGGAGCACAGTGAAAGTGCAATTCTGAAATATAATGTTGAGTAGAGGTAACGGAAGTCAGGAACTCACAAATCTCCGAGTTCCAGCTGGTTGATGATATCAGCGAGGACCAAGTGGGGTACATGAAGAATGGGAAATTTGGAAAGCATTTAGATCTGAAAAAAGATAATGGATAAAAAAAACGGAAAAGGTGTTGCTAGAAATTTTAGTAGGTAGTACTGAAACTTTCGAAGAACAAGATAATCAAATCTTGCAGTTACAAAGCATACAGAATCAATAAAGTTTGAATCGTAAAATCGAAGAGAGAGAGAGACCTGTGTCTGGTAGTCTACCGTCTGGACTGTAGTAGAGCATCATATACCAAGTGTGAAGTGGGGTCTTCAAATACCTCATTTTTTTGTGTTCGATATTCCCAGATCTAATGAGACTATTAAAGAACGAGATCATCAAATATTGCAATTATGAGAAATAAAAATTGAATGAAATATGAATCAGAGAATCTATGAGATTTTTTGTTATTAATTTGGATTGTTTCAAAGAGAACACCTATCAAATTGAAGGTGGAAACCTCAAGAACTTTCAGTGGGTTTCAGAAAACCATTTTAAATCGATGAAATCGATGAAATCAGTATCAGAAAATAAGAAGAATAGTTGGAGGGAAAGGTAGTGGACTGAGAAGAACAGTCTGTGTCTGTCTGCAGAAACCTACTTTTTTCGGGAATTGTCCTTCCCGAGAGCACTGAGGGTGAATACACACAGTTTTGACTCGAGTGAATAGACTAATTAGAAGGCGATGGATGAAGTGAGAATTCGAATTCCCAGATGATTCTCGTAAGTTCTATACAATGCTGGTCAGAAAGGCAAAAAAATCAAAAAAAAATCAATGCATTCTAAAACAACTTCGACATTGAGCGATATGTACTGAGTGTCAGTATTTAAGCTTTAAGGGTTTCAAATAATAGCTTCGTTCTTTGCTATTTCTCTGAAAGTGTTTTGGGACATTTCAGGACCAGAGATTACCTTTTTTATTTCTACTGCTACTGGCGGTTTGCTCAAACGAAAGAAGTATTTAAGATTTGTAATCAATCTTTATTGCCTGTAGACCAGAAAAAAAACACAGAAAGGTAAGCATTTAATGAGAATGTTTAAACAATTTAAAATGAACAACAATTCACTATTATTCTTCAGAAAATTTCTCAATGAAATCATCTCCGACAGCCACGAGTAATACGTTCTGTTCAAAATTACGAGCAATCGTTGCCCGTTTCCCGTTTTCTTGACGGATTTCAATGCCCGAACGAAACGTCGCTGTGATACCAAAGCGCCTGAAACTGTGAATGTAGTGATGTACAAATCTTGGAACTTTACGTATTAAAAATAAATTGCCGTGGCTTCTGAAGAAATACCATTGATTTGCTTAAACCATCAAACGCTCTTTCAGGGTTGCCATCGAAGTTTGCTCTCAAATACTTCAACTGGGGTGATCCGCCGTTAAGCCAATGCTTCAGGAATGCATTCAAATCGGCTATGGTCAACTTTGATTTCCTAATATCCATATGAGGTATTCTCATGTTGAGTAGATGATCAAGTGTTATCCAGTGGCCATGTTGGACGTCAATGCACTCTCTTTCACGCATCTCCTTTCGGTACTCGAAAGACGGAGGTGGCTTCGCATTGAGCACCACATCGTTTGCCTCACATTTCTGAAGAACATATTCGTATTGCTCATTGTTGAAAGACTCGTTAGAGAAGATGAATGCTATATGAAGCCCAGTTTGAACCGTCTTGATCCAGTCCAGGAACCAGAAACTGTTTTCATCGAAGTTGACGATTTTGATGTTCTTTTTCAGAAGCTTTGTCACATATCTGGACATTTCTTGGATTCCAAATGCTTCGTCCAGCCAAAAAGTCCGTATGTATCCGTCTTTTCTGTCAACGAAAACGGGCCCGCGTTGATTGATAACCTTCACTTCCGATAATAGTATCTTCGCGCCCACATTATTATTATTATCATCCGTTTCCGAATATAAGTACTCGGCATTTTCGACTGACAAAAACGGTGTGATTGTCGTGTTACTTCCGAATCCGCGGTAGCAACTTATTTTGTAGTCCTCATTGGACACACAAGACACTCCCAAATCCATTTCTTTCATAACTGTACGGTGAAATTGGATCAGGAGAAACATGGTTTTGGAGCATAGCGAAAGTGAAATTCTGAAACAGAAAACCGAATGGAGGTAATGAAATTGAAAACTTACAAATCTTCGAGTCCTATCTGGTTGATTACTACAGCGAGGATCAAGTGAGGTGCACGAAGAAGGGGAATCGAGAGCATTTCGATCTGAAAAAATATAATAAATGAAAGGGAAACTATCGAATTGAAGGGATTTCATGAACTTTCAGTGTGTTTCAGGAGAGCGATTTTGTGCGTTCAAAATCAATGAAAAGGGACCAGAAAATCGAAAACTAATTGGGAAGAGACCGACTCGATAGAACAGTTCAGCCGATGCCTACCAGTCTACAGTAACCTACTTCTTCTGGGCATCGTCCTTCCCGAAAGCACTAAGGGCGAGTCCACACAGTTCTGACTTTAGTGAACAGACTATCTAGGAGGAGATCGATAAAGTGAGAATTCGAATTTCCAGATAATTCTCGAAAATTTCATTGACAGAATTTTATGTGTTCAATACTTACAGTGCTGGTCCAAAAGAACCGATTCCACAGGTGAAGTGCGAACGGATCCATATCTGATACCGTGTTCTGTTCGCGCGCGACTCAGTACTTCGCAGTGGTAAATTTCGATATACGGATCCATGTGCGAATTGTCAATATCCGATACTGATCCGTCATAATTCGCGTACGGATCCGAATATCGAAATTTACCTTGAGTCGCGCGCGGACAGAACACGGTATCGGATATGGATCCGCCGCGAACCACCTGTGTCAACAGAATTTCAGGTTGGAATCAATTTTAAACCTCTGAGGGTTTGAAAAAAGTAGATTTTTTGGTTACTATTCCTTAAAACAATGTTTAGAAATTTCAGGACCAGAGGATTTCATTTTTTAGTTCTACAGCTACTGCGGTTGCTCAAACGAATGAAGAAGTTAGGATTTGGAATCAATCTTTATTGCCTGTAGACAAGAAAAAAAAAGCACAGAAAGGAAAGCATGTATTGGGAATTTTTAAACAGTTTAAAATGAACAACAATTTACCACAGGGTTGCAAAAGGGTACATGCGTTCGAATTTTTTGAGTGCTTTCAGGGGGCATCGCGGCTGCGGCGCAGTCGGTGATACGGACTGCGTAGCGACTCATAGTTCAAATTATCATTGAAAAATTTCTTGGCTTGTTGCCAAAATTTTTATTGGCACGTCGCCAGGGTCGCTCGCAACGAAGCGCACTTGCTTTTAGTACCCATTTGCAACCCGTGATTTACGATTATTCTTCAGAAGTTGTCTCGATGAAATCGTCTCCTACAGCCATGAGTAATATATTCTTTTCGAAATCATGATCAATCGTTGCCCGTTTCCCGTTTTCTTGACGGATTTCGAAGCCTGAATGAAACATCGTTGTGAAACCAAGGAGCCTGAAACTGTGAATATGAAGTGATGTACTAATCTTGGAACATTACGTATTAAGAGTGAACAGTCGTGGCTTCTGAATGAAAACCATTGTGTTGCTTAAATCATCTAACGCTCTTTCGGGGTTGCCGTTGAAGTTTACACTCAAAAACTTCAACTGGGGCAATCCGCCGTTAAGCCAATGCTTCAGGAATGCATTCAAATCGACAGCGGTCAATGTTGACTCGTTGATATACACAAGCGGTATTCTCAGGTTGAGTAGATGATCCAGTGTTATCCAGTGACCATGTTGGACGCCGATGTAATCTCTTTCACGCATCTCCTTGCGGTACTCGAAAGACGGAGGTGGTTTCGCAAAGAGCACCACAGCGATTGCCTCACATTTTTCAAGAACATGTTCGTATTGTTCTCTGTTAAGAGATTCTTCAATGAATGCTACATGGAGCCCAGTCTGAACAGTCTTGATCCAGTCCAGCAACCAAAAACTACTTCCATCTAGGACAACGCTTTTGATGCTCTTTTTCAGAAGCTTTGCCACATATCTGGTCATTTCTTGAATTCCAAATGCTCGATCAAGCCAAAAAGTCCGTAGGTATCCGTCTTTTCTATCAATTAGAACGGGAATGCGTTTATTGATAACCTTCACTTTCGAATTTGAAATCTTCCGGGCCACATCCGGATATGGGTACTCGACATCCGAGACTGACAAAAACGGTGTGATCGTTTTGTTATTTCCGAATCCGCGGAAGCAACTTATTTTGTAGTCCTCCTTGATCACACAAAACACGTCCAAATCCATTTCTTTCATATTTGTGCGGTGAAATTGGATTAGGAGGAACATGTTTTTGGAGCATAGTGAAAGTGCAATTCTGAAACACAATATCGAGTGGAGGTAATGGAAAACTTGAAAACTTACAAATCTCCGAGTTCTATCTGATTGATGATTTCAGTGAGGACCAATTGGGGTACCCGAAGAACGGGAAATTTTGACAACATTCGGGATCTGAAAAAAGGTAATGGATAAAAGAACGGAAAAGGTGTTGTTAGAAATTTTAATTGGTAGTACTGAAACTTTCGAAGAACAAGATAAGCAAATCGTGCAGTTACAAAGCACACAGAATCAATAAAGTTTCAATCGTAAAATCGAAGAGAGAGAGACCTGTGTCTGGTAGTCTGCCGTCTGGACTGTCCTCCCCTAGAACACCATATTTCAAGTTTGAAGTCGTGTGTTCAAATACCTAATTGTTTTGTGTTTGGTATTCTCGGATCTAATGAGACTATTAAAGAACGAGATCATCAAACATTGCAATTATGAGAAATACAAATTGAATGAAATTAGAATCAGAGAATCGACTAGTTTTTTTGTTATTCATTTGGATCGTCTCGAAGTGAACACCTATCAAATTGAAGGTGGAAACCTCAAGAATTTTCAATGTCTTTCAGAACACCACTTTAATGCATACAAAGTTGATAAAATCAGGATCAGAAAATAAGAAAACCAATGGGAGGGAAAGGTAGTCGACTGAAAAGAACAGTCTGTGTATGTCTGCAGAAACCTACTTTTTTCGGGAATCGTCCTTCCCGAGAGCACAACTTCGACATTGAGCGATATGTACTGAGTATTAGTATCTAAGCTTTGAGGGTTAAAAAATATATATTAGTTCGTTGCTATTTCTGTGAAAGTGTTTTGGGACAT
Organism: Caenorhabditis sp. 40 LS-2015; assembly: GCA_900536305.3. NCBI lineage: Eukaryota > Metazoa > Nematoda > Chromadorea > Rhabditida > Rhabditidae > Caenorhabditis > Caenorhabditis tribulationis. Next base: position 136,908 of record LR544697.1, on the reverse strand, counting down.
TTCAGGACCAGGAGATTACCTTTTTCTACAGCTACTGGTGGTTTGCTCAAATGAAAGACGTATCTAGAATTTGGAATCAATCTTTATTGCTTGAAAACCAAAAAACCCAATGAAAGGAAAGCATGCAATGAAAATGTATACACAGTTAAAAATGAACAACAATTCACGATTATTCTCAAGAAGCTGTCTCAATGAAATCCTCTCCGACAGCCATTAGAAATAGCTTCGGTTCCAGAACATGAGAAATCGTTGCTCGTTTTCCGTTGTCTTGACGGATTTCAAGGGATTCCGTTTCAGCTCCAAACATTGTTGAATCACCAAAGAGCCTGAAACTGTGAATTTGAGGTGATGTACAAATCTTAGAACTTTACGTATTAAGAGTGAACAGTCGTGACTTCTGAATGAAAACCATTTTTTCTCTCAAACCATCTAACGCTCTTTCAGGGTCGCCATCAAAGTTTACTCTCAAATACTTCAACTGGGATGATCCGCCGCTCAGCCAATGTTTCAGGAATGCATTCAAATCGGCAGCTGTCAACTTTGATTCCCTAATATCCACATGCGGTATTCTCATGTTGAGTAGATGGTTCAGTGTTATCCAGTGGCCATGTTGGACGCCGATGTACTCTCTTTCAAGCATCTCCTTTCGGTACTTGAAAGACGGAGGTAGTCTCGCAAAGAGAGTCAAATAGTTTGCCTCACATTTTTCAAGAACATATTCGTATTGTTTTTTGTTAAGATATTCTTCAAAAACTGCAAAAGGGAGCACAGTTTGAACCGTCTTGATCCAGTCCAGGAACCACAAACTATTTTCATCAAGGGAGACAACTTTAATGTTTTTTTTCAGAAGCTTTGCCACATATATGGTCATTTCTTGGATTCCAAATGTTCGGTCAAGCCAAAAAGTGCGTAGGTATCCGTCTTTTCTATCAACCAGAACGGGAATGCGTTTATTGATAACCTTCACTTTCGAATTTGAAATCTTCACGGCCACATCCGGTGATGGGTACTCGACATCCGAGACTGACAAAAACGGTGTGATTGTCATCTTTCCTCCAATTCTGCGGTAGCCACTTATTTTGTAGTCCTCCTCGGTTTTACAAGACACTCCCAAATCCATTTCTTTCATATTTGTACGGTGAAATTGGATCAAGAGAAACATGTTTCTGGAGCATAGTGAAAGTGCAATTCTGGAATAATAAACTGAACGGTGTTAGTGGGAAATTTTGAAACTTACAAATCTCCGAGTTCTATCTGGTTGATGATTTCAGTGAGGACCAGCTGGGGTACACGAAGAATGGGAAACTTGGAAAGCATTCGAGATCTGGAAGAAAGATTACGAAAGGGAAACATACGAAATCAATGAGGTGGGTCCACAAAAGTAGAAAAGTAACTGGGAAGAGACCGACGCGATAGAACAGTACAGCCGATATCTACTAGTCTACAGTAACCTACTTCTTCAGGGCATCGTCCTTCCCGGGAGCACTAAGGGTGAGTCCACACAGTTCTGTCCCAAGAGTAATTAGGAGGAGATGGATAAAGTGATAATTCGAATCCCCAGATAATTCTCGAAAGTTCTTTTGACAGAAACATTTGTGTTCAATACATACAGTGCTGGTCAGAAAGGTGTGACCGGAAGATCGAGCCAAAAGAATTGATTCTACTACAAATTTAGTGCGAAAATTTGAAAAAATTCAAATCCTTCCGAGACAACCTCAAAATTGAGCGAACCGGTGTACTGCAGGATAAGATCAATTTTAAGCTCTGCTGGTTCGAAAAAGTCTGTGAACATTATAGCGAAATTTCCGGACCAGTTGGTTTTCTTTAATTCATACAATTATGGAAGGAGAGTTTAAGATTTTGAATAGTTATTGTTTGTAAATCAGAAAAAAAACAGATCGAAAAAACATGTAATGAGAATGTTCAAATCACGACTATTCTCTAATAGTTGTTTCAATGAAATCGTCTCCGACGGCCATCACAAATAGTTTCAATGCACGAGAATGGCCGATTGTTGCCCGTTGTCCGTTTTCTTGACGGATTTCGATGCCCTCATGAAACGTCGTTGTTTTACCGTAGAGCCTGAAACTATGAATATAAAGTGATGAACAAAATCATACAACTTTACATATGGAAAGTGAACTTTCGCGGCTTTGGAATCAAAACCATATTCTCTTTCAAATCATCATACGTTCTAGCCGGGTCGTCATTGATGTTTACTCTCAAAAACTTTAATTGGGGTGATCCGCCGCTCATCCAATGTTTCAGGAATGCATTTAAATCGGCAGCTGTCAACTTTGCCTGTTTGATGTCCAAGTTGGAAACATTCGTATTCAAAAGATGCTCAAGTGTTATCCAGAAGCCATAGTTGACGAAAAGGTACTCTCTTTCGGTAATCTCCTTCGTGTATTCGAACGATCGCGGTGGACTCGCAAAGAGCAATACAACGTTTGCCACACATTTTTCAAGAACATGTTCGTATTGTTCATTGTTAAGAGACTCCTTAGAGTGAATGACTGCTATAGGGAACCCATCTTGAACCGTCTCGATCCAGTCCAGCAAACATTAACTATTTTCATTGAGGACGACAACTTCGATAGTCTTTTTCAGAAGCTTTGCCACATATCCGGTCATTTCTTGGATTCCAAATACTTGGTCGAGACAAAAAGTCCGTAGGCGCTCGCCTTCTCTGTCAACGAAAATGGGAATGGATTGATTGATAATCTTCACGGTCAAAGTCGTTTCCGAATATAGTTCCTCGACATTCGAGACTGACAAAATAGGTGTGCCTGTCATCCTCTCGTCAGTTTTCCCGAGGCAGCATATTTTGTAGTCCTTGCTTTCACAAGACACGTACAAATCCAATTCTCTCATATTTGTACGGTGAAATTGGATTAGGAGGAACATGTTATTGGAGCAAAGCGAAAGTGCAATTCTGGAATAAAAAATTGAGTGGGGATAGTGGAAAATTTTGAAACTTACAAATCTCCGAGTTCTACCTGGTTGATGATTTCATTGAGGACCACCTGCGGTACACGAAGGATGGGAAGTTTAGAGGGCATTTGGATCTGAAAAAAGATAATGGACAAAAGAACGGAGAAGGTGTTGTTAGAAAATTTAGTAGGTAGTACTGAAATTTTCGAAGAACAAGATAATCAAATTGTGCAGTTACAAAGAATACATAATAAATAAAGTTTGGATCGTAAAATCGAAGAGAGGGACCTGTGAAAGCATTGGTGGATCTGAAAGAACGATGAGAAATGAGAGGGAAACGACTAGATGGTTCATTGGTTCCAATCGGATCGTCTCGAAGGGAAAACCTATCGAATTGAAGCCTTTCATGAACTTTCAGTGTGTTTCAGGAGAACGATTTTGTGCGTACAAAATCAATGGAAAGGGTCCAGAAAATTGAAAACTAATTGGGAAGAGACCGACTCGATAGAACAGTATAGCCGATGCCTAGCAGTCTACAGTAACCTACTTCCTTTGGGAATCGCCCTTCCCGGGAGAGCCTTAGCACTAAGGGTGAATCCACACAGTTCTATTCAGAATCCACAGATTACTGTATTTCCTTTAATGAACCGTGACTTCCTTCCTGTCACTTTGACCAAATTCATCTCGGTTCCTGCGATAGTTATGAAAAAGTTATCAACTAAGAAAATTGACAAATTGGAAAAAAATCTTTTATATATTTGAAGAATACAAAAGTTAAAGCGCAGGAGGTACGGGTTTCACAGGGGCTTTCTGTTCTTTGGGATTTCCATTTGGATTTGTCTTTCGACGATTTCTTCGCTTTGGTAGTTCTTCAACTGGTTCGGGAGCAGGTTCTGGCACTTGTTCGATTTCGGGCGCAGGTTCATGCTTAGGGTCAACAACTGGTTCCGGCTTCACAGGTGATGCTGGCCCAGCCTGTTGTTCCTGATTCTTCTTCTTGTTCTCCTTCTTCTGCTTCTTCTTTTCATTGACCTTCTGCTTCTTCTCGGCCAACTTCTTCTTTTCATCCTCTATAATCTGCAGCAAGATTTTCTCCGATTCTTCCGCACTCGCAGCTTGTGCTTTCATTGCTTTCCGGATGACAATGATGCACTCGCCACAACGGGCAACGAAATCCGGACACTTCGACGCTGTTTTTATGCGTACGAGGTCGTTCTCGTTGGGGAACTGCTTCGCGTGGCCCACCAAGAACTTGATGATTTCAATGTGTCCTTCGCGGAACGCCGCAATCATCGGCGACATTTTCCGATTGTCGAACGTGTCTGTATCGGCTCCTTTGGCGACGAGAGCTTGAGCAGTGCCAAGATGACCTCCATTGCAAGCAAGCCACAGTGCAGAGCATCCCTGAAATGCTCACTTTTGCTAGAGTTAAGGTTAAAACTCCTCACCTTCTTGTTCCTAACATCCACAGCTGCGTCGTTCTCCAGCAACATCTCCACATACTTCTCATGACCTTTTTCGGCAGCTATCGTTAGAGCTGTATCCTTTGTAGACTGTACTGGTGATGCATTCGGATTGCCACCATGCTCTATCAGTAGGTTTCCGACGTCCACATATCCACCACTGGCACACTCCATAAGAGGCGTGAGACCGTTTTTCGTACGATACTCAACGTTTGCATTGTATTCGAGAAGAAGGCGGACAACTTCGGCATGTCCTTTTGAACTGGCCAGTGAAAGAGCGGTGTCTCTGGAACAATTGTTGTAATTGTTTTGACTTCCATTATTGCAAAAATCTCACCGACTGATTTCGAATGGTTTTTTGTTAACGCTTCCTTTCTCAATGATATCGTTTCCCTTCTCCAGCAGAACCTTCGTCACCTCACTGTGACCATCCAAGGCAGCTAACATCAATGGGGATACAAACCGCTTGTTGCCGGTTATTGAGTTGATTTCGGAGCCGGCTTTGAGAAGCAAGTTGACGATTTCGATGTATCCACCAATAGACGCCAAGGATAGTGGTGTGTAGTCACTGGCATTCCGGTGCTCCTTGTTGGCTCCATGTGCTAGCAGCAGCTTGACGACGTCTGCTCTGCCACCACCAGAACAGGCAAGTGATAATGCAGTATCCTTGGTTTCGTCTGACTGAGCTTCAATGTCGGCGTCGTTTTTGAGAAGAACCTCGACAACACAGGCGTGTCCAGAAGTGGCGGCTATCATCAGCGGAGAGAGTCCTTCGTCGTCGCGATGCTCAATATTGGCACCTTCTTTGAGCATCAACTCCACAGTCTCGCGGTCTCCATTACGACACGCCATCGTCAGTCGCGTTTCCACCGTGTTCTCGGTCGCCTTATCGATCGCATTCGATCGGGCTTCGGCTCGTTCGGTGCCATCGCTTTCCGGATGTGTGCGTCTGAGTTGGCCTTGCGGCTGCTGTTGACTGCTTCCTGTCTTTCCCATCTGTACATTAGCAGAGGAAATCTGGAAATGTTTAGATTTATTGACAGCTGGAATTTGTGCCAACAAACCTGGGACCCCTTGAAATGTTTTTCCTTTCTACTGTTCGACTCCCTTCCCGATGTTCAAAAAACAAAGAATCGATAGTTTCTCGGAAGAGTTTGATGTATTCCTCTTGGAGGCGGGTATTGGACACTGCAAGTTTCAAATTATTATTGTGATTTCGAAAGGAAGAGGCTAACAGAAGAGTTAAGACATAACGAAAAACTAAAACCCGTATAAACATCGACACCACGAGCGAGAACTTCATGAAATTCTTGGTCAGAAATATTCCTCAGAACTCGATTCATCGAAAAAATACAAACTTCTGTCCCGATTTCTCATGAAAAAGAGCTGTAGAGAGATATTGAAACATGGATTTTTTTTCAATTTTATGGTACGCGGCACTTGATTTCTCTTCGGTACCACTTTGCTAGCAGTTGTTCGTGTCCCGTTGACGGCAATTGCTCATCTTCTTTTGCTCTTCTGTCTTCGTGCCACCCATCTTGAAATGCGATGATTTGGCTTTCCTTCCGTTGATTTTCCGTTGGATCCTGTTGTCTTTATTGAGGAATGACGCGAAGAGACGATAAAGAGAGGTGAGAAGAAAGAAGGTTGGAAGATAAGTGAATGAATGCAGTAGGAGGATTACACATAGTTCTCGATGAAACCAGAGCACTTGCCATCCAGCTTCAATTGGGCAGTAGAATCAAATCGAAAAAGAAGCAGTGGAATTGAAACGAGCGAATCGAGTGTTATTCAATGGATTAGATCTCTGGATGAATTTTACTCTTCTGTGTGAATTGCTAGACATTCTGCAGGGCATATCTTTCCGATCATTTATCCCGGACTCGCCAGCGCGGAACCAAATGGCTCTCGGTCATTGAAATTGTGTTTTGCATCTGCATAGGTTTTCGCGAGCTTAATGAGAACAGATAAGATACATTTTCGCAGATTGTTCACGTGCTCGTACGTTGCGGGTAATCTCTGCGTTCTCTCATCACTGTGTGCTCCCTGACAGATCAATGACTTTGTTTACCAGATGGTGCACTTTTATACATTCTGATTTTCCGATCAAGTCCCGGCTAGTTTAAACAACTTTAATCGTACTCATCGTAGGTCTGACCTTTTTCCGGCCACAATGGCTGTCAGAGGAGCCATCTATGAGTGCAATCTAACAGCAACTTTCCTATAGACAAATATGGTTTACGACATCATATACCGACTCTGCGGAAGATATGGGGTATCAAAAATCGAAAAGCGGCAAACCTCCCCAAGACTATTCGAACCGAATCGATCATTGTAAAACACCTTGAACCAAAAAGCTCAGTAACGAGTAGCGAACAAAGTTGTACTTTATTAATAAAGTTCACACAGTACTTGAGCAGTTTCTCAAGTTGAGTAGATGAAAATAAAAGAGGATATATCATATAAGACAGGTAAAGTGCTCAGTAGTAATCCAATTATTTCTCATTCACTAACTCCACTCAACGAAATCGTCTCCAACAACCATTTGGAATGTTGTAGTTGCACGAAAGTAGAAGAAGGTGGCCCGATTCCCGTTTTCCTGACGAATTTCGATGCTCTCAACAAAGTGTACTGGTTCTTGGTAGTCTCTGAAACAATGACCATGAAAAGATGTACGAAGCTGTAAACGTTACAAGTTTAAATCGAACTTCCGATGATTTGGAATCAGCTTCATTTCCTCTTCCAAATCGGACAACAATGCTTCAACGTTGCCATCGATTTGTATGGACAAGAAATTCAGTTGGGGTGATCCACCGCTCAGCCAGCGTTTCAGGAACGCGTTCATATCGGCAGTTGTCAGCTTCGATTCCCTGATATGCACACAAGAGGATTTCATATTGAGAAGATTCTCAAGGGTTATCCAGAAACCATGTTCAAATGAAACGAATTTCCTTTCAGGAAACTCCTTCTTGTATTCAAATGATTGTGGTGGTTTGGTATTGAGCATCACAATGTTCGCTTCACAATTTTCGAGAGCATGTATGTATTGTTCTTCGGTGAAAGACTCGGTCAAACCAATGTGTGCCACTCGAAGCCCAGTTTGAACAGTGTTGATCCAGTCAATCATCCAAAAACTGTCTGCATCAAAGTACACCATTTCGATGTCTTTTGTCAAAAGTTTTGTCACGTGTCTGGTCATTACTTGGAATCCCTTTACTTGGTTCACCCAAAAAGTGCGAAGGCACTCGAGTTTTTTGTCGATTGAAACGGGAACACATTGGTTGCAAACCTTCACAATCTCAGGTTTTTCCGAACTTTGGTCTTCGGTTTTCGAGGCTGCGAAAATGTATTTTCCGTTCAGCTGTCCGGCAACTATCCAAACATAACCGATTGCGTAGTCGATGTGGTTGGACCGCTTCAACACCAAAATGGTTGATTTCGTATTCGTGCGGTGAAACTGGATGAGAAGGAACATGTTTTTGGAGCACAGTGAGAGCGTGATTCTGAAGTCTTATATAAAGCTGAATAGAGGAAATTCAAGTGGGAACTTACAGATCTCCAAGTTCTATCTGGTTGATGATTGCAGTGATGACCAATTGGGGTGCACAAAGAAGGGGAAATTTGGAAAGCATTTGGATCTGAGAAAGATGACGGATGAAAGAGAAAGAAGTAGATAATGAAATGAGGAAATCTCGATGTATCTCTCGAAGTGAAAATCTAATGTATTGGCAAGCGGGAATCTTAAGAGTTGTCAGTGTCTTTCATGAGGTCGTTGTGATGCATACAGAATCAATAAAATTCGAATATAGACTCGATCGAGGAGAGGGAGACACTCTGTGTTTGCCAGTCTTCTGTCTGCACTGTCTATCTTCACCTGGAAATCGTCCTTCCCCGGAGCACCTCATGTCAAAATCTTTCCGGCGACACAATGGACACAACTGGTTTCAATGCATAATATAGAATGAATAAAAGTTGATTCAGAAAATTAGAAAACTAATTGGGTGGAAATGTAAATCGACCGAGGAGAACCGTCTGTGTCTGTACCAGAGATGCACTAAAATCGAGATATTTGGCTCCGAAAATGGTACCCTTAACAATTTTTGTGGCCAGCTCCCCACCAAACATCCGTAATGACACCCCAGGTTGCTCGAGTGCCGCATTCAAAACCACCACCTTCTACATTCAAAAATTTGCTTCACACGTCCAGTGATAAATGTCTCGTTTTTCCTTTTTAGAGAGTCTCTGATCAGACTCATATATCTTATCTTTACTAATAACATTTGAAAACTTCCTTATGTTTGTCGGGATGTACGGCTCAGTAGATGATGATGTCACGGCAGTCGATTCAAACAAGGACCAAGACGGGTCTGACTTTAGTGAACAGACTATCTAGGAGGATTTCGATAAAGATAAATTGTTTTGTGTTTGGTATTCTCAGATCTAATCAGACTATTAAAGAACGAGATGATCAAATATTGCAATTATGAGAAATAAGAATTGAATGAAATTAGAATCAGAAAATCGATGAGTTTTTGTGTTATTCATTCCAAAAACGATCCTCGTTTCAAAAAGAACATCTATCAAATTGAAAATGGAAACTTCAAGAACTTTTTTTCCCGAACACCACTTTAATGCATTCAACGTTGATACAATCAGGATCAGAAAATGAGAAGAATAATTGGAGTGAAAGGTAGTGGACTGAGGAGAACAGTCTGTGTCTGTCTGCAGAAACCTACTTTTTTTGGGAATCGTCCTTCCCGAGAGCACTGAGGGTGAATACACACAGTTTTGACTCGAGTGAATAGACTAATTAGAAGGCGATAGATGAAGTGAGAATTTGCATTCCCAGATGATTCTCGAAAGCTCCATTGACAGAAGCATAGATCAATTCCCATCGAGACAACCTCAAAAGTGAGCGAGCTGATGTGCATCAGGAAATGATCAATTTTAAGCTCTGCGGGTCAGCGCACAACAAAACATTACTATTTCTTTGAACAACGAAATTTCAGGACCAAAGGATTTCCCTTTTTATTTCTACAGCTACTGGATTTGCTCAAACGAAAGAAGTATCTCGGATTTGGAATCAATCTTTATTGCCTTACACCAAAAGAAAAACACAGAAAGGAAAGCTTGCAATGCAATGAGCATTTTTTAACAGTTTAAAATGAACAACAATTCACGATTATTCTTCGTTAGTAGAAGTAATACAAATGGAAGCAAGTTCAAATGTGAAACGACTAGAGTAAGAAAATACTGAATCGAAAATAAGACGAATGCTATGGATTATTACAATCATGCCTTATTCTTCAGAAGTGAAACTTAAGATGAACATAAAAGAGGATATAGCATATAAGACAGGAGAAAGTGATCATTCAAAAACTCGGCTCAACGAAATCGTCTCCAACAACCATTTGCAATGTTGTAGTTGCACGAAAGTAGAAGAAGGTGGCTCGATTCCCGCTTTCCTGACGAATTTCGATGCTCTCAACAAAGTGTACTGGTTCTTGGTAGTCTCTGAAACAGTGACCATGAAGAGATGTACAAAACTGTAAACGTTACAAGTTCAAATCGAACTCCCGATGGTTCTGAATCGGAATCATTTTCTCTTCCAAACCTGAATACAATGCTTCGACGTTGCCATCGATTTCAATTCTCAAGAACTTCAATTGGGGCGATCCACCGCTCAGCCAATGTTTCAGGAATGTATTCATATCGGCCGTTGTCAATTTTGACTCGTTGATATACACAGAAGATAATTTCATATTGAGAAGATTCTCGAAGGTTATCCAGAAACCATGTTCGAAGGAAACGAATTCCATTTCAGGAAATTTGTTTTTGTATTTGAATGATTGTGGTGGTTGCGCATTGAGCATCACAATGTTCGCCTCACAATTTTCGAGAACATACATGTATTGATCTTCGGTGAAAGACTCGGTCAAACCAATGTGTGCCACTCGAAGCCCAGTTTGAACCGTCTTAATCCAGTCCATCATCCACAAACTGCCTACATCAAAGTACACCATGTCGATGTCCTTTTTCAAAAGTTTCGTCACGTGGCTGGTTACTAATTAAAATCCCTTCACTTGATCCACCCAAAAAGTGCGGATGCATCTTCTTTTTTTGTCAATCATTACGGGAACGCATTGGTTTCCAACCCTCACAAATTCAATTTTTTCCGAACTTTGGTCTTCGATTCTCGAGGCTGCGAAAATGAATTTTCCGTCCAGCATATTTTCTTTTATTAAAGTTGCACAATATTCGATCAGTTTTTCAAGTTGAACCTTGGGATGAACATACAATAAAATGTGGAATTGAATGCAGAAGAGAGTTGTCAGGACTATTCCAATTGATTCTCAATCAAAAACTCCGCTCAACGAAATCGTCTCCAACAACCATTTGGAATGTTGTATTTGCACGAAAGTAGAAGAAGGTGGCCCTATTCCCGTTTTCCTGACGAATTTCGATGCTCTCAACAAAGTGTACTGGTTCTTGGTAGACACTGAAACAATAAGCATGGAGGGATGTACAAAATTGTAAACGTTACATATTCAATCGAACTCGCGATGGTTCTGAATCGGCATAATTTTCTCTTCCAAACCGGACAACAATGCTTCAACGTTGTCATCGGTTTCAATTCTCAAGTACTTCAGTTGGGGTGATCCACCGCTCAGCCAATGTTTTAGGAATGCATTCATATCGGCAGTGGTCAGCTTCGATTCCCTGATATCCACACAAGAGAATTTCATATTCAGAAGATTCTCAAGGGTTATCCAGAAGCCATGTTCGAAGACAATGAACTTCCTTTCAGGAAATTCGTGTTTATATTTGAATGATTGCGGTGGTTTTGCATTGAGCTGCACAATGTTCGCCTCACAATTTTCGAGAACTCGTACGTATTGTTCTTCGGTGAAAGACTCGGTTGAACGAATTAGTGACAATTGGAGTCGAGTTTGAACCGTCTTGATCCAGTCCATCATCCACAAACTGTCTGCATCGATGAACACAATTCCGATGTCCTTTTTCAAAAGTTTTGTCACGTGGCTGGTCACTAATTGGAATCCTTTCACTTGACCCATCCAAAAAGTGCGGAGGCATTCGAGTTCTTTGTCGATTGAAACGGGAACGCATTGGTTTCCAACCTTCACGGTCTCGGCTTTTTCCCAACTTTGGTCTTCGATTCGTGAGGCTGCGAAAATGAATTTTCCGTCCAGCCGTCCGCCCACTTTCCAAGCATCACCTATTGCGTAGTCGATGTCGTTGGACCGCGTCAACACCAAAGTGGTTGCTTTAGTATTCGTGCAGTGAAACTGGATCAGAAGGAAAATGTTTTTGGAGCACAGGGAAAGCGCGATTCTGAAGTATAAAGCTGAATAGAAATAATTCAAGTTGGGAACTTACAGGTCTCCGAGTTCTACCTGGTTAATTACTACAGCGAGGACCAAGTGGGGTGCACGAAGAAGGGGAAATTTGGAAATCATTTGGATCTGAAAAGGATGATAGACGAAGGAGTAACAACTAGATAATCCAATAAGGAAATCTCGGTGTATCTCTCAAAGTGAACATCTATGAAATTGCAAGTGGGAATCTTAAGAGTCTTCAGTGTCATGAGGTCGTTGTGATGCATACGAAATCAATAAAATTCGAATATCTACACGATCGAAGAGTGAGAGTACAGTCTGTATCTGCCAGTCTTCAGTCCGCACTGTCCACCTTCTCCTGGAAATCGGTAACCTGCAGTCTGGTCCGACCAGCATTGGGAAACGTCCTTCCCGAGAGCACCCTAGTATAATTGTAAGGGTGGGGATTAGCAGTGTCTCTCGAACAGTGTCCTTTATCCTATCCATAATACATCTCATTTGGGAGAGAAGAGAAGGAAAAGGAGCTCTCAACACTCATCAGATGTTAGTTACAGTGCCCAGGACAACTTAACTTTTTTGCCAAGACTCGAATTGAAAAATTCGAATCGATCATTGTAAAACACTTCGAACCAAGAAGCTCAATAACGAATAAAGTAGCGAAGGTTATAAACAAAATTTTATTATATTAATAAAGTTAACAAAATGTTTGAGCAGTTTTTCAGGTTGAATCTTTGAAACCCTATGAACATGCAATAATATTTGGCATTTAATGCAAAAAAGAGCTCTCAGAACTATTACAATTATTTCCCATTCACCAACTCCACTCAATGAAATTGTCTCCAACTACCATTTGGAATATTTTCCGTGCAGGATGATAGAAGAAGGTGGCCCGATTCCCGTTTTCCTGACGAATTTCGATGCTCACAACAAAGTGTATTCGTTCTTGGTAGACTCTGAAACAAGGAGCATGAACAGATGTACAAAATTGGAAACGTTACATATTCAAATCGAACTCCCGATGGTTCTGAATCGGCATCACTTCTTCCTCCAAATCGGCTAACAATGCTTCAACGTTGCCATCGATTTGTATGGACAAGTATTTCAATTGGGGTGATCCACCGCTAAGCCAATGTTTCAGGAACGCATTCATATCGACAGTTGTCAGCTTCGATTCCCTGATAAGCACACAAGAGAATTTCATATTCAGAAAGTTCTCAACGGTTATCCAAAAGCCATGTTCGAAGACAACGAAATTCCTTTCAGGGAAATCCTTCTTATATTCAAATGATTGTGGTGGTTTCGCATTGAGCATCAAAACGTTCGCCTCACAATTTTCGAGAACATATGTGTATTGATCTTCGGTGAAAGAGTCGGTACGATTGAAGTGTGCTACTTGAAGCCCAGTTTGAACCGTCTTGATCCAGTCCATCATCCAAAGACTGTCTGCATCGAAGAACACCATTTCAATGTCCTTTTTCAAAAGTTTTGTCACGTGGCTGGTCATTACTTGGAATCCTTTCACTTGGTCCACCCAAAAAGTGCAGAGGCATCCTTTTTTTTCGTCAATTGAAACGGGGACGCATTCATTTGCAATCTCCACAGTCTCAGTTGTTTCCAAATTTTGGTCGCCGTTTTTTGACGCTTTCAGTATATGCTTATTCAACGTCGTCTCGCCGGCTTTCCAGGTGCAGACTAAATTGTAGTCCTTTCTACCAGCAATCGACAGTTTAACGTCTATCGCATTTGTCCGGTGAAACTGGGTGAGGCGGAACATGTTCTTGGAGCATAGTGAGAGTGGAATTCTGAAATATAAAGTTGAGTAGAAATAATGTGAGTTTAAAACTCACAAATCTCCAGGTTCTATCTGGTTGATTATTTCAGTGAGGACCAGCTGGGGTACTCGAAGAATGGGAAATTTGGAAAGCATTTGAATCTGAAAGGAATGATCAGTAAAAGAACGAAGGAGGCGATGCCAGAAAAATTGAGCGAGAATGCCATTCGAAAAGAAAATGACGAAATGACGAATCGATTGAGGAGGGGGGCATTCTGTGTCTGGCTGTCTGTAGTCTGCAGTGACCTCTTTCGAGGAAACGGCCTCTCCAACTGCCCCATATGCCAAGACACGACATGTGGAACAAGAAGAACGCGGAGTATGGAAAGATTCGAAAAGTTCCGTGGATAGTAGAACGGAAGATGCGTATTAATATATGAATATCTGGAACATGGTGCTAACTAGGTTGATTATCAAAACTCACAGTGTAATATGAGAAAATACTGAATCGAAAATAAGACGAATGCTATGGATTATTACAATCATGCCTTATTCTTCAGAAGTGAAACTTAAGGTGAACATAAAAGAGGATATAGCATATCAGACAGGAGAAAGTGATCATTCAAAAACTCGGCTCAACGAAATCGTCTCCAACAACCATTTGGAATGTTGTAGTTGAACGAAAGTAGAAGAAGGTGGCCCGATTCCCGTTTTCCTGACGAATTTCGATGCTCTCACTAAAGTACATTGGTTCTTGGTAGTCTCTGAAACAATAAGCATGGAGGGATGTACGAAATTGTAAACGTTACAAATTCAAATCAAACTCCCGATGATTTTGAATTCTCCTCATTTTCTCTTTCAAACCGGACAACAATGATCCAACGTCGCCATCGATTTGTATGGACAAGAACTTCAGTTGGGGTGATCCACCGCTCAGCCAATGTTTTAGGAATGCATTCATATCGGCAGTTGTCAGCTTCGACTTCCTGATATACACACACGAGGATTTCATATTGAGAAGATTCTCAAGGGTTATCCAGAAGCCATGTTCGAAGACAACGAACTTCCTTTCAGGAAATTCGTGTTTATATTTGAATGATTGCGGCGGTTTTGCAATGAGCTGCACCTTGTTCGCCTCACAATTTTCGAGAACTCGTACGTATTGTTCTTCGGTGAAATCCTCGGTTGAACCAATTCGTGCCAATTGGAGTCCAGTTTGAACCGTCTTGATCCAGTCAATCATCCACAAACTGTCTGCATCGATGAACACAAGTCCGATGTCCTTTTTCAAAAGTTTTGTCACGTGGCTGGTCACTAATTGGAATCCTTTCACTTGACCCATCCAAAAAGTGCGGGGGCATTCGAGTTCTTCGTCGATTGAAACGGGAACGCATTGGTTTCCAACCTTCACGGTCTCGGCTTTTTCCCAACTTTGATCTTCGATTCGTGAGGCTGCGAAAATGAATTTTCCGTCCAGCCGTCCGCCAACTTTCCAAACATAAGCTATTGCGTAGTCGATGTCGTTGGACCGCGTCAACACCAAAGTGGTTGCTTTAGTATTCGTGCAGTGAAACTGGATCAGACGGAACATGTTTCTGGAGCACAGTGAAAGAGCAATTCTGAAGTCTTATAGAAAGCTGAATAGAGATCATTCAAGTTGGGAACTTACAGGTCTCCGAGTTCTATCTGGTTGATGATTGCAGCGAGGACCAAGTGGGGTGCACGAAGAAGGGGAAATCGGGAAAGCATTCGAATCTGAAAAGGAAGATGGATGAAGGAGAAAGAACTAGATAATCCAATAAGGAAATCTCGGTGTATGTATCTCTTAAAGTGAACATCTATGTAATTGCAGGGAATCTTGAGAGTTTCATCAGGTTGTTGTGATGCATACAGAATCAATAAAATTCGATTATAGACAACCAGTTGCGACACAATGGACACAACTGGTTTCAATGCATAATATAGAAAGAATAAAAGTTGATTCAGAAAATTAGAAAACTAATTGGGTGGAAATGTAAATCGACCGAGGAGAACCGTCTGTGTCTGGCAGTCTGTACACTAAAATCGAGATATTTGGCTCCGAAAATGGTACCCTCACCAATTGTTGTTGCCATCTCCCCTCCAAACTTCCGTGGTGACTCCCCAGATTGCTCAAGCTTCATAATTACCACCTTGCCCATTCGAATATATGCTTCAGTGGTCCAGTGATAAACGTCTCGTTTTTCCTTGTGAAGACATGTGAAGTCAATGTAGTCATGACTGTTCTACTCTTTGCTTCAAAACTGAGTAAAGTGAATACGGCCGCAATGAGAGAGAAAGCTAAACTTGTGATCATTCGTCTTGCTCAAAGCTTGTCTCCACCATCTAGAAGAGACCATTGAAAGTCTACGCCTCGTTTTGGACAATCAAGCTTCGTACTAAAAAGGTAGACAACGACTACCGTATTTGCCGTATGGAATCGTTTCAAAGTTGCTAATAGTACACAGGACAACTTAACTTTTCTGACGAGACTCAAATCGAAAAATTTGGATCGATCATTGTAAAACACCTCGAATCAAAAAGCTCAAAAATGAATGAAGTAGCAAGGGTTATGAATGATGTTTAATTTTGTTAAAGTTAACACAACACTCGAGCAGTTTTTCATTTTGCATTTAATGGAGAAAAGATTTTCAGAACTATTCCAATTATTTCTCATTCACTGTGTCCGCTCAACGAAATCGTCTCCAACAACCATTTGCAATGTTGTAGTTGCACGAAAGTAGAAGAAGGTGACCCGATTCCCGTTTTCTTGACGAATTTCGACGCTTTTCACAAAGTGTACTGGTTCTTGGTAGTCTCTGAAACAATGAGCATGAAGAGATGTACGAAACTGTAAACGTTACAAGTTTAAATCGAACTCCCGACGGTTTTGAATCGGCATCATTTTATCTTCCAAACCGGAATACAATGCTTCGACGTCGCCATAGATTTGTATGAACAAGAACTTCAGATGAGGTGATCCACCGCTCAGCCAGTATTTCAGGAACGCGTTCATATCGGCAGTTGTCAACTTCGATTCCCTGATATGCACACAAGAGGATTTCATATTGAGAAGATTCTCAAGGGTTATCCAGAAGCCATGTTTGAAGGAAACAAATTTCCTGTCAGGAAACTCGTTTTTATGTTTGAATGATTGTGGTGGTTTCGCATTGAGCATCAAAATTTTTGCCTCACAGTTTTCGAGAGCATGTACATATTGTTCTTCGGTGAAAGACTCGGTCAAACCAATGTGTGCCACTCGAAGCCCAGTTTGAACAGTCTTGATCCAGTCGATCATCCACAAACTGCCTACATCGATGAACACCATTTCGATGTCCCTTTTCAAAAGTTTCGTCACGTGGCTGATCATTGCTTGAAATCCTTTCACTTGGTCCACCCAAAAAGAGCGGAGGCATCTTCTTTTTTTGTCAATCATCACGGGAACGCATTGGTTTCCAACCTTCACGGGCTCAGTTTTTTCCGAACTTTGGTCTTCGATTCTCGAGGCTATCAAAAGTTCTTTTCCGATCACCTGTCTGTCAACTTTCCGAATATAACCTAGTGCGTAGTCGATGTCGTTGGACCGCGCCAACGCCAAAGTGGTTGATTTCGTATTCGTGCGGTGAAACTGGATCAGACGGAACATGTTTTTGGAGCACAGTGAAAGTGTGATTCTGAAGTCTTATAGAAAGCTGAATAGAGTTAATTTAAGTTGGAACTTACAGATCTCCAAGTTTTATCTGGTTGATTAGTACAGCGAGGACCAAGTGAGGTGCACGAAGAAGGGGAAATTTGGAAATCATTTGGATCTGAAAAGGAAGATGGATGAAGGAGAAAGAACTAGATAATGCAATAAGGAAATCTCGATGTATCTCTCAAAGTGAACATCTATGTAATTACAAGGAATCTTGAGAGTTTCATGAGGTTGTTGTGATGCAGACAGAATCGATCAAATTCGAATATACACTCGATCGAAGAGAGACGGAGTACACTCTGTGTCTGCCAGTCTTGCCTACACTATTCATCTTCTCCTGGAAATCGTCCTTCCCCGGAGCACCTCATGTCAAAATCTTTCCGGCGACACAATGAACACAACTGGTTTCAATGCATAATATAGAATGAATAAAAGTTGATTCACAAAATTAAAATAACTAATTGGGTGGAAATGTAAATCGACCGAGGAGAACCGTCTGTGTCTGTACCAGAGATGCACTAAAATCGAGATATTTGGCTCCGAAAATGGTACCCTTGCCAATCGTTGTTGCCATCTCCCCTCCAAACATCTGTAATGACTCCCCAGGATGCTCGAGTGCCGCATTCATAACCACCACCTTCCCCATTCAAAAATTTGCTTCACAGGTCCAGTGATAAATGTCTCGTTTTCCCTTTTTAGAGAGTCTCTGATCAGAATCATATATCTTATCTTTACTAATAACATTTGAAAACTTCCTTATGTTTGTCTGGATGTACGGCTCAGTAGATGATGATGTCACGGCAGTCGATTCAAACAAGGACCAAGACGTCGATGGACAGAGGAGCGGAGCAGGAAGGATTGAAGTCGGGATTCAAAGTCAGGTTGGATTTGTCAGAGCATCGGAGCAAATTGAAAATGGGAGAGATCATCATGGACCGTGTCATGCTGAGAAGAGTTGTTTGGTTACTATTTCTTTGAACAATGTCTAAAAATTTCAGGACCAGAGGATTTCCCTTTTTATTTCTACAGCTACTGCTGGCTCAAACGAAAGAAGTAGTTTGGATTCGGAATCAAATTTTATTGCTTGTAAACCATGAAAAAGACAGAAAGGAAAGCGTGCAATGAGAATTTTAAAACAGTTTAAAATGAACAAAAATTCACGATTATTCTTCAGAAGTTGTCTCAATGAAATCATCTCCGACAGCCATGAGTAATATATTCTTTTCGAAATCATGACCAATCGTTGCCCGTTTCCCGTTTTCTTGCCGGATTTCAATGCCCTCATTCAACGTTGCTGTCATATCTATGCGCCTGAAACTGTGAATATAAAGTATTGTACAAAATCTTACAACTTTACATGTGGAAAGTGAATTGTCGTGGCTTTGGAATCAAAACCATTTTCTCTCTCAAACCATCATACGTTTTAGCCGGGTCGCCATCGATGTTTACATGCAAACACTTCAACTGGGGTGATCCGCCGCTCAGCCAGTGTTTCAGGAATGCATTCAAATCGACAGCGGTCAACGTTGACTCGTTGATATACACAAGCGGTATTCTCATGTTGAGTAGATGATCCAGTGTTATCCAATGGCCATGTTGGACGCCGATGCACTCTCTTTCACGCATCTCCTTTCGGTACTCGAAAGACGGAGGTGGTTTCGCATTGAGCTCCACGGCGATTGCCTCACATTTTTCAAGAATATATTCGTATTGTTCGTTGTTAAGAGATTCTTTAATGGCTGCTATATGGAGCCCAGTTTGAACCGTCTTGATCCAGTCCAGAAACCAGAAACTATTTTCGTCAAGGTCGACAACTTCGATAGTCTTTTTCAGAAGCTTTGCCACATATCCGGTCATTTCTTGGATTCCAAATACTTGGTCAAGCCAAAAAGTCCGTAGGTATCCGTCTTTTCTGTCAATCAGAACAGGAATGCGTTGATTGATAACCTTCACTTTCGATTTTGAAATCTTCACGGCCACATCCGGTGATGGGTACTCGACATCCGAGACCGACAAAAACGGTGTGATTGTTGTGTTACTTCGGAATCCGCGGAAGCAACTTATTTTGTAGTCTTCCTTGGACACGCAAGACAATCCCAAATTCATTTCTTTCATATTTGTACGGTGAAACTGGATCAAGAGAAACATGTTTTTGGAGCAAAGCGAGAGTGAAATTCTGAAATACAATATTGAGTGGAGGTGATGGAAAACTTGAAAACTTACAAATCTCCGAGTTCTATCTGGTTGATTATTTCAGTGAGGACCAATTGGGGTACCCAAAGAATGGGAAATTTGGACAACATTTGGAATCTGAAAAAAGGTAATGGATAAAAGAATGAAGGAGATGTTGCTAGAAAATTAAGTAGGTAGTTCTGAAACTTTCGAAGAACAAGATAATCAAATCTTGCAGTTACAAATCATACAGAATCAATAAAGTTTGAATCGTAAAATCGAAGAGAGTGAGACCCGTGTCTGGTAGTCTACCGTCTGGACAGTCGTCCCCTAGAGCACCATATTTCAAGTGTGAAGTGACGTCTTTAAATACCTAATTGTTTTGTGTCTCGTATTCTCAGATCTAATCAGACTATTAAAGAACGAGATCATCAAACATTGCAATTATAGGAAATACAAATTGAATAAAATTACAATCAGAGAATCGACGAGTTTTTTTATAATCTGATTGGATCGTCTCAAAGTGAACGCCTACCAAATTGAAGGTGAGAATTTGAAGAACGTTCAGTGTGATCCAGGAGACGGATTATGTGCATTCAAAATCGATGAAATCAGTACCAGAAAATGAAAGAAGAATAATTGGAGGGGAAAGGTAGTGGACTGAGAAGAACAGTCTGTGTCTGTCTGCAGTAACCTACTTTTTTCGGGAATCGTCCTTCCCGAGAGCACAACTTCGACATTGAGCGATATGTACTGAGAATTAGTATCTAACTAGAGAAAGTTGCAAACGGGGGGATGACACTTCAATATGTGAGTGGTACCACTGGAAAGAAGAGGTTGAAAAACTAGGGTTCACAATTTCAATAAATGCTGCGGACCTTCAGGAGTTGAGTTATGGGCTCCGCAAGTTTGCTCTTTCCGCCCCGAATTTGTCTACCCCCTTCCCGCTGTTAAAAAAGTGTGGCGAGGTGGCCGAGGGGTTAAGGTGCCGGTTAGGTTTTTCAACCTCTTCTTTCCAGTGGTACCACTCACATATTCAAGTGTCATCCCCCCGTTCGCAACTTTCCCTAGTAAGCTTTGAGGGTAAAAAAAAAGAATAGATTAGTTCGTTGCTATTTCTCTGAAAGTATTTTTGGACTTTTCAGGACCAGAGGATTCCCTTTTTTATTTCTACAGCTACTGGTGATTTGCTCAAACGAAAGAAGTATCTAGAATTTGGAATCAAACTTCATTGCTTGAATACCAAAAGAAAAACACAGAAAGAAAACATGCAATGAGCATTTTTAAACAATTTAAAATGAACAACAATTCACGATTACTCTTCGTTAGTTGTCTCAACGAAATCATCTCCCACAACCATTGCGAATGTTTTCTGTTCGAAATCGTGAAAGAATGACGCTCGTTGCCCGTTTTCCAGACGAATTTCGTTGCTCACAGCAAGCTGTACTGGTCCTCCGTGACTGAAACTATAAGCATGAAGAGAGGTACAAATCTACAAGCGTTACACTTTCAAATTAAACACCCGCTTTTTCAGAATTCGTTTCACTTTTTCCTCCAACCCGGTAAACAATGCTTCCCCGTTGCCATCGACTTCTATGATCAAGTATTTCAATTGGGGCGATCCACCGCTCAGCCAATGTTTCAGGAACGCATTTATATCGGCAGTCGTCAACTTTGACTCTTTGATATCCATACATGAGATTTTCATATTCAGAAGATTCTCGAGTGTTATCCAGGAACCATGAGAAAAGAGGACGTGCTCCCTTTCAGGGAATTCGCTTTTATACTCGAATGATTGTGGTAGTTTTGCATCGAACACCAAAAATTTCGACCCACATCTTTCAAGAGTGTGTACAAATTGTTCTTTGGTAAGAGGCTCGGCAGAGTTCACGATTGCCGCTAGAAACCCCGATTGAACCGTGTTTATCCAATCAACCATCCAAAAACTATCTAAATCGAAGTCTACAAATGAAATGTCCTTATTCAGAAGTTTGCTTGCGTAGATAGTCATTTCTTTGAATCCCTTCACTTGATCCATCCAAAAAGTGCGAAGGCATCCGTTTTCTTAGTCGATTGGAACGGGGACGCATTCGTTTCCAATCTTCACCGTCTCGCTTGCTTTCGAACTAAGATCTACGATTTTCGAGGTTGTCGATATGAATTCGTGTGACACCGTCTCGCCTACTTTCCATAAGCAGACTATTTTGTTATCCGTTTCATTTCTATCAAGCATCATCAAATGAGCTTCCTTCATGTTTGTGCGGTGAAACCGGGTGAGCCGGAGCATGTTTTTGGAGCACAGTGAAAGTGCAATTCTGGAATTTAATGTTGAGTAGAGGTAACGGAAGTCAGGAACTCAGAAATCTCCGAGTTCCAGCTGGTTGATTATTTCAGTGAGGACCAACTGGGGTACACGAAGAACGGGAAATTTATAAAGCATTCGAATCTGAAAAGAGTGAAGATAGGAAAAAAGAAGCGACGTTATTAGAGAGTTGGAAAGTAATCACATTTGAAAAGAAAATGGGTGAATGATTGAGAAGGACAACCTGTGACTGGTAGCCTGCAGTCTAGACTGACCAGCATTGGGAAACGTCCTTCCCGAGAGCACCCCAGGATAATAGTAAGAGTGGAGATTAGCAGTGGCATGGTACTCGATATGTGTTCTCAATCGTATGCAAAATCCATCTCACTCGAATCAGAAGAGAGTGAAAATGAGGTCTCACCACTTTTACAGTATCCAGGACAACTTTGCTTTTTTGCCAAGACTCAAACGGAAAAATTCGAATCGACCGTTGTGAGAAAACCTTGAACCAAAAATTTCAAAAACGATTAAAGTAGCAAGGGTAATGAATAATGTTTTATTCTATTAAAGTTAACACAATACTTGAGCAGTTTCTCAAGTTGAATCTTGGGATGAACATACAATAAAATTTGGCATTTCATGCAGAAAAGAGTTGTCAGGACTATTCCAATTATTTCCCATTCACCAACTCCACTCAACGAAATCGTCTCCAACTACCATTTGGAATGTTGTAGTTGAACGAAAGTAGAAGAAGGTGGCCCGATTCCCGTTTTCCTGACAAATTTCGATGCTCACAACAAAGTGTATCGGTTGTTGGTAGTCTCTGAAACAGTGAGCATGAAGAGATGTACGAAACTGTAAACGTTACAAGTTCAAATCGAACTCCCGATGGTTCTGAATCGGCATCACTTCTTCCTCCAAATCGGCAAACAATGCTTCAAGACTGCCATCGATTTGTATGGCCAAGTACTTCAGTTGGGGTGAACCACCGCTCAGCCAATGTTTCAGGAACGCATTCATATCGGCAGTTGTCAGCTTCGATTCTTTGATATCCACATAAGAGAATTTCATATTCAAAACATTCTCAACGGTTATCCAAAAGCCATGTTCGAAGACAACTAATTTCTTTTCAGGGAATTCCTTCTTATATTCAAATGATTGTGGTGGTTTCGCGTTGAGCATCACAATGTTCGCATCACAATTTTCGAGAACATATGTGTATTGATCTTCGGTGAAAGACTCGGTACGACTGAAGTGTGCCACTTGAAGCCCAGTTTGAACCGTCTTGATCCAGTCCATCATCCAAAGACTGTCTGCATCGAAGAACACCATCTCGATGTCCTTTTTCAAAAGTTTTGTCACGTGTCTGACCATTTCTTGGAATCCTTTCACTTGGTCCACCCAAAAAGTGCAGAGGCATCCTTTTTCTTCGTCAATTGAAACGGGGACGCATTCATTTGCAATCTCCACGGTCTCAGTTGTTTCCAAATTTTGGTCGCCGTTTTTTGACGCTTTCAGTATATACTTATTCAACATCGTCTCGCCGGCTTTCCAGGTGCAGACTAAATTGTAGTCCTTTCTACCAGCAATCGACAGTTTAACGTCTATCGCATTTGTCCGGTGAAACTGGGTGAGGCGGAACATGTTCTTGGAGCATAGTGAGAGTGGAATTCTGAAATATAAAGTTGAGTAGAGGTAATTTGAGTTTAAAACTCACAAATCTCCAGGTTCTATCTGGTTGATGATTTCAGTGAGGACCAGCTGGGGTACCCGAAGAATGGGAAATTTCGAAGGCATTTGAATCTGAAAGGAATGATCAGTAAAAGAACGAAGGAGACGACGTCAGAAAAATTGAGCGGGGATGCCATTCGAAAAGAGAATGACCAGATGACATATCGATGGAGGGGGGCATTCTGTGTCTGGCTGTCTGTAGTCTGCAGTGACCTCTTTTTGGGAAACGGCCTCTCCAACTGCACCATATGCCAAGACAAGGTAGTGCCCGATCTGTGGAACAAGAAGAACGCGGAGTATGGAAAGATCTGAAAAGTTTTGTGGATAGTAGAACGGAAGATGCGTATTAATAGATGAATATCTGGAACATGATACTAACTGGATTGATTAAAAAACTCACAGTGTAATATGAGAATATACTGAATCGAAAATGAGACGAAAAAATGCTATGGATTATTACAATCATGCCTTATTCTTCAGAAGTGAAACTTAAGATAAACATAAAAGAGGATATAGCATATAAGACAGGAGAAAGTGATCATTCAAAAACTCGGCTCAATGAAATCGTCTCCAACAACCATTTGAAATGTCTTAGTTGAACGAAAGTAGAAGAAAGTGGCCCGATTCCCGTTTTCCTGACGAATTTCGATGCTCTCACTAAAGTACATTGGTTTTTGGTAGTCTCTGAAACAAGGAGCATGAAGCGATGTACGAAACTGTAAACGTTACAGGTTTAAATCGAACTCCCGATGGTTTCGAATTCGCCTCATTTTCCCTTTCAAACCGGACAACAATGCTCCAACGTTGCCATCGATTTGTATGCACAAGAACTTCAGTTGGGGTGATCCACCGCTCAGCCAGTGTTTCAGGAACACATTCATATCGGCCGTTGTCAATTTTGACTCGTTGATATACACAGAAGATAATTTCATATTGAGAAGATTCTCGAGGGTTATCCAGAAACCATGTTCGAAGGAAACGAATTCCATTTCAGGAAATTTGTTTTTGTATTTGAATGATTGTGGTGGTTTCGCATTGAGCATCACAATGTTCGCCTCACAATTTTCGAGAATATTAACGTATTGTTCTTCGGTGAAAGACTCGGTTGAACCAATGTGTGCCACTCGAAGCCCAGTTTGAACTGTCTTGATCCAATCCATCATCCACAAACTGTCTACATCGATGAACACCATTTCGATGTCCTTTTTCAAAAGTTTCGTCACGTGGCTGGTCACAAATCGGAATCCTTTCATTTGGTCCACCCAAAAAGTGCGGAGGCATCTTCTTTTTTTGTCAATCATTACGGGAACGCATTGGTTGCCAACCCTCACAATCTCAG
The DNA here is from genome assembly GCA_900536305.3 of Caenorhabditis sp. 40 LS-2015. Lineage (NCBI taxonomy): Eukaryota > Metazoa > Nematoda > Chromadorea > Rhabditida > Rhabditidae > Caenorhabditis > Caenorhabditis tribulationis. The sequence continues at coordinate 112,126 of LR544697.1, read as the reverse complement.
TTTTTTCCGAACTGTGGTCTTCGATTCTTGAGGCTGCGAAAATGAATTTTCCGTCCAGCCGTCCGCCCACTTTCCAAGCATCACCTATTGCGTAGTCGATGTCGTTGGACCGCGTCAACACCAAAGTGGTTGCTTTAGTATTCGTGCAGTGAAACTGGATCAGAAGGAAAATGTTTTTGGAGCACAGGGAAAGCGCGATTCTGAAGTATAAAGCCGAATAGAGATAATTCAAGTTGGGAACTTACAGGTCTCCAAGTTCTATCTGGTTGATGATTTCAGCGAGGACCAAGTGGGGTACCCAAAGAATGGGAAATTTGAAAAGCATTTGGATCTGAAAAGGATGATGGACGAAGGAGTAACAACTAGATAATCTAATGAGGAAATTTCTATGTATCTCTCAAAGTGAACATCTTTGAAATTGCAAGTGGGAATCTTAAAAGTTTTCAGTGTCATGAGGTCGTTGTGATGCATACGAAATCAATAAAATTCGAATATCTACACGATCGAAGAGTGAGAGTACAGTCTGTATCTGCCAGTCTTCAGTCCGCACTGTCCACCTTCTCCTGGAAATCGGCAACCTGCAGTCTGGTCTGACCAGCATTGGGAAACGTCTTTCCCGAGAGCACCCTAGTATAATTGTAAGAGTGGAGATTAGCAGTGTCTCTCGATCAGTGCCCTTTATCGTATCCATAATACATCTCATTCGGGAGAGAAGAGAGGGAAAAGGAGGTCTCATCACTCACCAGATGTTAGTTACAGTACCCAGGACAACTTAACTTTTTTGCCAAGACTCGAATTGAAAAATTCGAATCGATCATTGTAAAACACTTCGAACCAAGAAGCTCAATAACGAATAAAGTAGCGAAGTTATAAAAAAGTTTTATTTTATTAAAGTTGCACAATATTCGATCAGTTTTTCAAGTTGAATCTTAAGATGAACATACTATAAAATATGGAATTGAATGCAGAAGAGAGTTGTCAGGACTATTCCAATTGATTCTCATTCAGTAACTCCACTCAACGAAATCGTCTCCGACAACCATTTGGAATGTTGTAGTTGCACGAAAGTAGAAGAAGGTGGCCCGATTCCCGCTTTCCTGACGAATTTCGATGCTCTCAACAAAGTGTATCGGTTTTTGGTAGACTCTGAAACAATAAGCATGGAGAGATGTACAAAATTGCAAACGTTACATATTCAAATCGAACTCGCGATGGTTCTGAATCGGCATCACTTCTTCCTCCAAATCGGCAAACAATGCTTCAAGACTGCCATCGATTTCAATTGTCAAGAACTTCAGTTGGGGTGATCCACCGCTCAGCCAATGTTTCAGGAACGCGTTCATATCGGCAGTTGTCAACTTCGATTCCTTGATATCCACACAAGAGAATTTCATGTTCAGAAGATTCTCAAGGGTTATCCAGAAGCCATGTTCGAATACAACGAACTTCCTTTCAGGAAATTCGTGTTTATATTTGAATGATTGCGGTGGTTTTGCAATGAGCTGCACCTTGTTCGCCTCACAATTTTCGAGAACTCGTACGTATTGTTCTTCGGTGAAATCCTCGGTTGAACCAATTCGTGCCAATTGGAGTCGAGTTTGAACCGTCTTGATCCAGTCAATCATCCACAAACTGTCTGCATCGATGAACACAATTCCGATGTCCTTTTTCAAAAGTTTTGTCACGTAGCTGGCCACTAATTGGAATCCTTTCACTTGACCCATCCAAAAAGTGCGGAGGCATTCGAGTTCTTCGTCGATTGAAACGGGAACGCATTGGTTTCCAACCTTCACGGTCTCGGCGTTTTCCCAACTTTGGTCTTCAATTCTCGAGGCTGCGAAAATGAATTTTGCGATCATCCGTCCGCCAACTTTCCAAAAATAAGCTATTGCGTAGTCGATCTGGTTGTACCGCGTCAACACCAAAGTGGTTGATTTCGTATTCGTGCAGTGAAACTGGATCAGAAGGAACATGTTTTTGGAGCACAGTGAAAGTGTGATTCTGAAGTCTTATAGAAAGCTGAATAGAGTTAATTCAAGTTGGGAACTTACAGATCTCCAAGTTTTATCTGGTTGATTACTACAGTGATGACCAACTGGGGTGCACGAAGAATGGGAAATTTGGAAAGCATTCGAATCTGAAAAGGATGATGGATGAAAGAGAAACAACTAGATAATGAAATAAGGAAATCTCGATGTATGTATCTCTCAAAGTGAACATCTATGTAATTGCAGGGAATCTTGAGAGTTTCATGAGGTTGTTGTGATGCAGACAGAATCAATAAAATTCGAAGATCGACTCGATCGAGGAGGGGCAGAGTACAATCTGTGTCTGCCAGTCTTCAACCCCCAATCAATAAAACTTGAGTCAGAAAATTAGAGAACTAATTGGGGGGAAATGTAAATCGACCGAGAAGAACCGTCTGTGTCTGGCAGTCTGTACCAGAGATGCACTAAAATCGAGATATTTGGCTCCGAAAATGGTACCCTTAACAATTGTTGTTGCCAGCTCCCCTCCAAACTTCCGTGGTGACTCCCCATGATGCTCGAGTTCCGCATTCATAACCATCACCTTCCTCATTCGAATATATGCTTCAATGGTCCAGTGTTAAATGTCTCGTTTTCTCTTTGCAGGTGTGTGTTCGATATCCAATTTTCTCACTTTTTTAGAGTTTTCTTTGGAGTGCTGACACGATTGTTAGAGGACTTCTGATCAGACTCATAAACCTTAAAATATAATTTATATAATCTGCGAACAATAGACCAAACAAGATGTTGTAACAAAACAAACGACGGTTCGCTAAAAGAAATGTGAACCGGATATGAATAACTTAAAGACGACGAGGGAGAGAAAAGGAGAAGAAAGCAATTATCGAGCGAGTGAGAGAGTTTGTCCGCCGAGAGATTGGACGTCGACGGTTGGATGCACTCGTGAGCCATCCGGATTGTTCAATGTGATCTTTCCGTTCCAGAGATCGAGAGCCGAGCGAACGTGATAGAGAAGATGCGCGTAGCCATTCAATTGCTCATTCTCCGTTTTCAAATGCACGCGAACTTTCTTGGAGCCATCAACGACTGTGATTCCTTCGAAGTTGTCACCATCAGCGAACAACCACAGCTGGAAAATTGGAGGATAAAAATGTTATTGAGTAATTTCATAAGCAGATTCCTCGACTCCTCAAGTTGAACTTTGTCTCTGAATCAGAGTCCAGGTATATTGACTTTTACGATTAAGATTTTGAAATAAAGCATGGGGAAATGTACACCGGATTTCAGTCAATACCGTGCAGAGTAGACCCGACTAGAAAAAGCTCTACCGGAGAAGCCGAGTAATGTCCTTGTCAAAAAACTCACCTCAACTTCCGAATCCTTGATAGCACTCTTGCTAACCGCTGTCGCTGATTTTGCATCTGCAGATGGCACTCCCAACTTGATAGGCGTTCCCGTAGCCGCCTCAATGTCCTTGAGCTTCGCAGCCACAACTTGAGCCAAGTGAGATCCAACCGGAGTGACAACAAGATGAACATGAGCAGTATCAGTGGAGACGAGCTTGGCTTGCTTTCGAAGTCGCTGAACTCGGTTCGTCACTTCTCTACAAAGTCCCTCTTCCACCAGCGATTCATCTTCAGTAGTGTCAATCATAACGATCGTCTTGGCATCGGAATGAGTTTTGTATCCATGTCCTTGATCGTTTCCAGCGGCATAACTGACGGCGACTTCTTCCGAAGTGATCTCATGCCCGTGAACGGTGAGTTTTCCTTCCAGTAGGAACTGCTCCAGCTCCGTTTCGGTAACCTTATTTTTCAAATAGTCAGCGACCTTCTTCTGCTCTCCCTTCAACCGTGCTCCGAGGATCTTGAAGTTTGGCTCAGCCTTGAGGGTGATTCCGTACTTATGCTTGTCTTGCGACACCGTCAACTGTCTAACGTTCAACTCCAGAAGAATATAATGCTCCAAACTCTTGACATCCTCCAAGAACTGGGTATCTCTGTTGATGACAACCATCTCCTTCAGTGGGTACTTCACAGCGATTCCCTCGCGGTCTCTAACCAGACGAACGAGATCAATGACATTTCTCATTACTTCCACTCTTCTCTCCACAGATTCATCGATGAGACTCTCGTCGGGCTTCGGGAGCATCAAAAAGTGCACCGATTCCTCCTTCGCGCCGATGACCTTCTTCAGATTGAGCCAGATGTATTCGCAGAAGAAGGGAGTGAATGGAGCCATCAAACGGACGATGAGGATGAGAACGCGGCCGAGAGCAGCCAGCGCGTGATGCTGCTCATGAAGTCCGTTGTCTCCCTTCACCCTCTTTCTGTTCAATCTGATGTAGACGTTGGTGAGGGTGTCGAAGAACTTGGTAAGGGGTCCGACGACGGCGTAGAGTCTGTAGGCGTCCATTTCCTTGCGTACGAATCCGACAAGACTGTTCGTGAACGACTCAATCCACCGGTCCATCACATTCTCGCTGGCCACGTGGGCATTCATGTCGAACACATTTCCAGTCTCCTGAAATGAGAAGGTTTTTGTTGGCCATAGCTAAAAACACTTACATGTTCATAGGCTTGAACATTCTGAACGAAAAATCGGTAGGCATTGAACCACGGAAGAAACACATCCTTGAGTAGGTCCCTCACTCCTTCCTCTCTGAATCTCAAGTTCTCTCCTCTGACAACTGGCGAGTTGATAAGGTACAAGCGGAGAGCATCAGCTCCGTACTTGTTCACAATCTCCATTGGATCCGGGTAGTTCTTCTTTCTCTTCGACATCTTCGCTCCGTCGGAAGCCAGAACGAGACCATTGCAGATGAGATTCTTGAATGGTGGCTTGTTGAAAAGAGCGGTGGAGAGGACGAGAAGAGTGTAGAACCAACCACGGGTCTGATCGATTCCCTCGGCGATGAAATCAGCTGGGAAGTTGTCCTCGAAGATCTTCCGGTTCTCGAATGGATAATGATTCTGGGCATATGGCATGGATCCCGATTCAAACCAACAATCGAAAACCTCCGACACTCTTTTGAGAACTCCTCGTCCTGAACGGGATGGGATAGTGATGTGATCGACGCTCTCCCTGTGAAGATCCGTGATTTTCTGTCCGGAGAGCTCCTCCAACTCGGCGATGCTCGAGATACAGACAACCTCCTCTCCATCATCCGACACCCACAAGTTGATCGGTGTTCCCCAGAAGCGGTTTCTGGAGACAGCCCAATCACGAGCGTCTCTCAACCAGTTGGCGAATCTCTTGTCCTTTACGAACGATGGGACCCAGTAGGTTTCATCGTTGTTCGCCAGAAGACGTGGAACGAGGCTCTCGACTCGGATGAACCACGAGGGAACGGCTTTGTAGAGCAGCGGGGTGTCCGAGCGCCAGCAGAATGGGTAAGAGTGCTTGCATTCGGCTTGTCTGACCAGATTTCCCATTTCCTTCAGCTTCTTCATGATGAGCTTGTCGGCGTCCTTCACATACATTCCCTCGTAGTCCTTGACCTCAGAAGTGTACTTTCCGTTCTCATCGACTGGGCAGATCATTTTTTGGTCCTTGGCAATGACTCCATTGTTGACGCAGACTTGGAAATCAATCTGGAAACGTAATTGTTGTTGAATTGTCAGTACTGGAAAATTTTCAGTGCAAAACATTCAATTTTGAGCAGTTTGAAAAACGAGCAGCTTTAGCTTTTCATATTTCAGTCTCTCAAAACAAAGTAGTTTGCACTGAAAACTATAAGCTTGGAACCTTACCTCTCCGAAGTATGGAGCTTGATGTACGACTCCAGTACCAGAATCAGAAGTGACGAAGGTGTCATTCAACACTCTGAAGGCGTTCCTCTCCTCACGCATATGGGCGAAATATGGGAACAATGGCTCGTATTTGAGATCTTTGAGTTGTTTTCCGACGAGCTTCTCGACGACTTCCAGATTCTCGTTCTTCAGTTCTCCAAGACGTTCCTCGAGAACAACGTACTCGATTCCTGTGGTCTTATCCTTAGCCACAACGTATTGCAAGTCTGGATGGACAACGAGCGCCAAGTTGGATGGAAGAGTCCAGGGAGTTGTTGTCCATGCAACAAGCTGTCTATTCGGGTTATCCAACAACTTGAAGCCAACGAAAACAGCTGGATCAACAACATCTTTATAGTTCTGGCCAGCCTCGAAGTTTGAGAGTGGAGTGGAGCAAGCGGTAGAGAACGGCATGACTTTCACTCCTTTGTACACAAGTCCCTTCTTGTGCAATTCACTGAACGCCCACCAAACGGACTCCATAAACCATGGATAGAGAGTTTTGTAGTCGTGCTTGAAATCGACCCAACGTCCGAGTCTTCCCATGGTTTTCTCCCATTCCTGAAATCATCATTATTCGACTGTATATTCCCTCTTTATCTCTCACCCCTGAATATCTCATCACAATTTTTCTGCACTCATTATTGTAGTTGGCGATTCCCATCTTCATCACGTCTTGTGGTCCACTGATTCCGAGAGTTTTATCGATTTCATATTCGACTGGAAGACCGTGAGTGTCCCATCCGAATCGTCGCTCGACGTAATGCCCATTCTGATGAGCCCAACGTCCGACAACATCTTTAATGGTACTCGTGAGCATGTGACCATAATGAGGAAGTCCGGTGGCGAATGGTGGTCCATCATAAAATGTGAAGTGTGGTCGGTCTTTGGAGAGTCTGGAAATAGGAAAATTGATTCAGTTCAAACTTTAAAAACGTACTCTACAGATCGCTGGAAGGTGTTCTCATCCTTCCATTTTTGAGCGACTTTGTCCTCTTCCTTCGCAAAATTGATGTTATCCGGAACGGTTGAAAGACCGCTCATGTTTTACCCTGTAATGTAAGAGAATATAGTAACAGAAAAAGAAAGTTGAACAGCTGAGCGGACACTAATAAAGGAAGGAACAAGATGAAATCTGATGCAATAGTACTAGAACGGGGAGCATTGCGAAATTTCGCTTTCCTGAGAAAAGATGCGTAATGTTTTGGACAGAAAAATTGTGGTCAAGTATTCGAAAACAATGCATGAGGAATCAGAAGAAAAGTGACAGTGCGAACGTTATCAGTAAACAGATAAGGAGATAAAAAGTACACGTTTTGATGAGTGACTCTTAGAGAATCTGTCTAGATGTTGTCGTTCAGAAAATGCGTTTTTTTTTTGTTTCGTTTGGATATTGGGACAAGCGATGTTCAGACAAGCAGAAAAATGATTTAGACATCCTATAATGATACTTTCTGCACGAAACTGGGACCACTTTTAGAGCATATAATAATGGCTGATGTTTTGGCACTTTTTTGTGCAAAATAAAAGATTGAAACTCCTTTTTGAGCCAATTTTCGAAAATTGAAACTAAAATCATCAGTTTTGCGCCGAAGAACGCAATTCAGGTGATAGGTTTTGTAATAATATTTTCCGGTGTGTTTACTTATTCGACTACAATGTAAACCAAACTTTTTCAACACAGAAAACGATCAAAAAAGTTGCAAATGGGACCCGGAAATGAATATTTTGCGACTTATATACAAAAAAAAATTTAAAGGCGCACACACTTTCGCGTTTGGGTCTCGCCGCGAACTCCCGTCTTTTACTTCTCCGGAACTTTTTTATCGTTTTCCAGACGGTTTTCAGCAAGTAAACTCAAATTTTTAGCTGAATTTGATGCAATTTTGAGGTTTTCCAAACCGGAGAACCTATTTCTCGCGAGATATACAGTTTTTATCGTCGTTTCACTGGATTTCGACCGATTTTCGTCTTTTCTTGTCTACGCGACTCCGCCCGTTTTCAATTTTCTCAACATTCGAAGTTTCAGATGCGTTTTCTTGGAGTCAGAACAGTTCAACTAGCATCGTTAGCTGGCTTCTCGTGGGGAGGCTCCAAACTTGACGATGTCCAGGCAACAATACCAAGAACATGTCCCATTCAAATTCAACGGCCGGAACAAGTGAAGGATGATGTTCTTTTGAGCCGAAAAGTCATCAATCATTTGGATAGATCGAATCTGAAACTCAGATTATATCAATATGAGACATGTCCATTTTGCTGCAAAGTTCGTGCTTTCCTGGATTATTACGGGTTCTCATACGAACTCGTTGAAGTCAATCCTGTAACAAGATCTCAAATCAAGTTTAGCACACAATACAAGAAAGTGAGTACACTTTTGTTTATTCGAGTGGAAATCAAAATAATAATAATTTTTAGGTCCCAATCATCCGAAGTGGGGAAACCACACTAACGGAATCCTCCCTTATCATCTCCCAGCTCGCCACCTTCCTTCAAAGACCCGATCAATCCTTGGATCAAGTGATTCAAATGTATCCAGGAGTGGACTCGACTAACGAGAAAGGAAAGCCTGTTGTCAACTATCCCAACAAGTTCTTCATCATGAAGGGACAAATGGAGCCAGAAAAGAATATGGCGTCAGCCAGAGAAGAGCGAGAGTGGAGAGAATGGGTGGACAATTGGTTCATCCATTTGATCTCTCCGAATGTGTATCGCAACTGGAACGAATCTCTAGAAACATTCCGCTGGTTCGAGCAAGTCGGTGACTGGCATCGTGCTTTCCCAGCGTGGGAACGAGTCTTGGCAGTGTACGTTGGAGCAGCAGCCATGTTCCTTCTGTCAAAAACTTTGAAAAAGAAGTGAGTACTCAGATGAAACATGGAGCAAAAAGAGCTAATTTTTCAGGCACAACATCAATGATGAACGAGAGGAATTGAGAAAGGCGTGCCGTGATTGGATGGCAGCAATTGGACCGAATAGAAAGTTCCTAGGAGGGGATCAACCGAATCTCGCAGATTTGTCTCTCTATGGAGCAATGAACTCGTTCTACGGTTGCTCAGCATTCAAGGAGGTCATTCTGGAGGAAAATATTGCTGATTGGTGGCGACGAATGGATTCGGTTGTCAAGAATCATGAAGGAAGGAAAACTTTGGAAGCTAGGAATGCAGCTAAGAAGCAATAATTCCCGATAGTAGAGTGTCTAAAATTGTTAATATTTCCGAATAGCTATTAGTCAGTGCCTTATTGTTTCCCTTCTGTGTTCGATTTATTGTTATTTTTGCTCCTTTTTTCTTCATTCGCTCTACGCTATATTCTGAATCAATTCGATGTTTTACCTGTTTAGGATCTCAAATTTAGTGAAAAGTCAACGTTTTCCCCCTTTTTCTCCATAATAAACCATGTATGCTTTCCCGCTTCTCCCCCGCACAGACTAAGCGTCATTCAGCGTTCATTGACGCAGTACCTGCAGCTGGCGCCATTCGCGCCCAGCGCGCTTTTTTCAATTGATTTTTCGGCCGATCACAACTGATTAAAAAAGATGTCACATGAACCGCACCACACAATGGCGATGGCGACGAACGGAGAAGTGGTAGGTTGAATTTATTGATTTTTTATTAAGTATTTTCAATTTTTCAGCGAGAAGTGCAAGAAGAGAGCCCAGAGATCGGTCAGATGCACATCGAGAATGGAAATGTTGAAGGGGAAGAGCCAAGCTCCGGCGAATCTTCTGGAAGACAAAGAACAGAGAGTGCGACTAGTGTCAGCTCGGAATCTTGGCAGAGCAATGTATCTGAAAATTTTGGAGACAAAAGCAAAGATTTCAAATTTTCAGGACGAAATGATGATGAACATGCGAATAGCTCAAGCTCTACTCGATCAAGGAGCAAGCTATCTGCAAATCATCCATCAAGTTTTTCCAGATTTTGACACTTCTCGAATCTCGTCGATGTCCGAGAGAGCTGTAAGCATCAGATTTCTTTCTCATTATATTCTTGATCCCGCTCCGCAAAGCTTCAAGCTTCTTTTTTTCAGCACCTTGCCGTCCTCAGCGACCTGCTCGAACGCGCTCCAATCCGCCAGAAGCTCACTAACTTCAACTCCCTAGCAGACGCAGTTGAGCTGTTCCGGACAAGAAAGAACATTCTGATTTTGACCGGCGCTGGTGTTTCGGTGTCTTGTGGAATCCCGGATTTCCGTAGTAAAGACGGAATCTACGCTCGGCTTCGCAGCGAGTTCCCGAATTTGCCAGATCCGACGGCGATGTTCGATATTCGCTATTTTCGCGATAATCCGGCGCCGTTTTATAATTTTGCGAGGGTAAGAACTTCCGGATTTTTTCTTGAACTTCAGAATTTTTCAGGAAATCTTCCCCGGCCAATTCACCCCGTCCGTCTCACACCGCTTCATCAAAGAACTCGAATCAGCCGGACGTCTTCTTCGCAACTACACTCAAAACATCGACACTCTGGAGCATCAGACAGGCATCAAGCGAGTCGTCGAGTGCCACGGATCCTTCTCGAAGTGCACGTGCACCGCGTGCGGAGATCAGACCGACGGAATGTCCATTGAGGAGGATGTGATGGCCATGAAAGTGGCTCACTGCAAACTCTGCGACGGCGTTATCAAGCCGAACATTGTGTTCTTCGGAGAGGATTTGGGCAAAGATTTCCATCGCTGCATGACCGAGGATAAGCACAAGGTGGATCTGGTTGTAGTCATTGGATCCTCGCTGAAAGTTCGCCCGGTGGCCATGATCCCTCATTGCGTTGATAAAACCGTCCCACAGATTTTGATCAATCGAGAGAGCCTGCCACATTATAACGCTGACATTGAGCTCCTCGGAAACTGCGACGACATCATTCGAGACATCTGCTTCAGCCTCGGAGGCCCCTTCGCAGAAATGATCGCTTCCTATGACTCGATCATCGAGCAGAAGAATAACACTCCATCGGTGGCTTCTCGATCTAAACGACAACTGATATCTCAAGATGAATTTTTGAATGTTTGCGTTCAGGAGAAGAAGGAGGCGACACCAGTTCCGGAAACTGATGGGGAACCGAATAGTAAGCGCCCGAGAATGTCGACTGTGGAGGATATGGAGACGGAGCAGAATTCTTTCCAGCAGATTCAAAAGCATAAAGGATCCGAGGACGATGAGGATAACACTCAGAATTCTGATGATGTCTTGAAGAAGATCAAGCATCCAAGATTGGTCAATATTACCGATATGCTCAACGATAATAAGTGTGTGGCGGTGAGTTTTATTTCAGACTCCAGAATCTGATATCTTTGAATTTTTTAGATCTCCGCCCACCAGACCGTGTTCCCCGGCGCCGAGTGTTCCTTCGACCTCGAAACTCAGAAGCTTGTCCGAGACGCTCCTCATCTGACACGCTGCTCCAGCTCGTGCGGATCGTCGACGCCTTCTGAAGCCGAGTCTTGCGAGCCGAATGTGATTTCGAGATCCGTATCGATGGATGACGTCTACATGGTTGGTATAGATGATGCTCGAACCTTTTATATCCGTCTAGAACCTACTTCAAACGTCTCGATCCTTTTGAAGCCGTCCCGAGCTTGTTTGGGTCGTCAAGACTCGTTCGGAGCCTTCAGACATTTTTAGACCCTCCTAAAGCCTAGTGCCTCCTGGAGTCTTTTGAAGCTTTTGAATACCTTTTATAGCGTCATAGAGCCTTCTACAATCCTACAATTGACCATTTCCAGAGAGAAAAGGAGATGCACATCGACTTTCCGCGTGCGGATTCTTGCGAGAACGATCTGCAGTACGAGCTGTCAGAAGTCATCGATCGTGAGACGTTCGTCACTCTGTGCGAGGAAATGCGCATTCAATAATCCTATCGAGAATCTCTCCTCCACATCTTCGCCACTTTTTCAATTCCTTTGTTCTCACATTTCCCCCCACTGATCAAACCAAAAAACGCGTCTTTTACTCTCAATGTATAGGTTATTTTTCCCAATTTGCATTACCTCTATAATTCCTAACTGAGCTCACAAAATATTCTGAATTTTTCTTGAAAATTGCCCGTTGTTTTTCCAATCTCTCTCCCTTCCCAGTTCACACGAACACCATGAATTTTATCCGTTGCTATTGAAATGTAAGGCATTTTTAGAAATCAAAATGAACCTGTTTTATAAAGAAGGCCAACTAGGCAAGCTGGGAAGAAAATTAGGCTAATCTTTAGAAGTCCAGTATCAGGTTCCTTGGGTCGTAGGTGCTTGGCGAATGCTTTCCGGGAGGGCTTGGCGGCTCGTCGGATTCTCCATTCGATGAGATCCTCGTGAGGAATCGGAGTGTCGGAGAACATGCGGGAGAACTTTTCGCAGTTTTGGGTGTATCTGAAAATAAACTTGAGCAATACTTCAGGAGAATCTTCTTTCCAGTGTCTCACCTCGGATTCGTCAATATCGTATGAATCGCGTGCACCACTCTCCTCTGTCGCAGTCGCATCTTATCCAACAACACAGCCACGCCTTTCGACTCGGCCACTTTCGAATTTTTCGCATGATCCGCGAACAGCGGCATCAGAATCATTGGCTTCGAGAACGCGGTGGTCTCCAGAATGCTGCTCCATCCGCCGTGCGTGATGATTGTCTTGTAGTTGCGATGCGCCATTAGGGGTAATTGAGGGATCCACGGAGTGAGAATGACATTCTCCGGCATGGATACAGTCGAGTTCGCCGTGGATTCGTATTTGACGATGAATGTGATTCGGGGAAATTTCGAGAAGCTGTCGAAGAATATGTTCTGCATTGAAACCGTCATATCGATGGTTCTGGCGATGCCTCCGAAGCTGACCAAGACGAATCCGTGTTCGGCGGAGTCTGCGACAGACTGCCAATAAGGATCCAACTTCTTGACACCCTTTTTGTCTACAGTAATCCCTCCGATGTTCGAAAATTGATGACTCAAAGGCATGCTGTAGTCGAAGAATGGGACAGAGTTGATTAGCACCGATGAAGCTTCCCTGGTGCTTTTTCCGAGGTCTTCGTTGAAAATTCGGGATTGAAATCCTTGAACGAAAACCTCGAGGACAAACGAGGTGGCTTGGCCGATGAGGACGTTTATGACTTTTTGAAGGAAACTTAGCTTGTCGGAAAAGTGAGCGAAGAGTTCTGGAAATCTGAAAAGTTTTTTTCAAAATTCGAGAAAAAGGGGTCACCTGGAACGTAGGAGTACGGTAGATGGACTCCCATCGCTTCGGCCTGCGGTCTGTATATGGCAGTGGCCGAGAGCCAAACCGTCGACTCGATTCCGATGGATTTGAAGATTCCGAATCTGGAGAAACGGAACTTTCAGAATCTGAGAGTCGTTCAAAAACCAATTCTCAGCTGTTCGACTCACCCACAAGTATCGTACTGCTCCACCAAACCCACATCAAACATCTGTTCTCTCAAACTCTCGAGGAATAGTTCATCGAATGCCATGTCTGAAAATCGGAACTTCGAATCTCTCAAAAACGTTTCAAAAAGCTCACTTTCACACGCCGTCACAAACGTTCTGGACACCTTCAGCAACTTGTAAAAAATATGCGGATTCAGCGGCGAGCTGTCTTCATAGGGCCCCGGATTACTCCATAGCACCTGTCTCAAATGTCCACGTGGCACGCCGACCTTCTTCCGAAGTACGGTATAGTCGGTGACGTTTTCGATGAGCAATGTGTCATCCACTTGCGCCAGAAGTACAGTCACCCGATGACCGTAGGACGTGAGAACTTCGGCGAGTTTCGTGTTGAACGAGATGTGCGAATGGGAGAGGGTGGGGACGTAGAATAAGATGTTGAGGGATTCAGAAGTCTGGATTAGCAATAGTAAGAATATCAGCGACTTCAGAAGAGAAGTTCTTGACTTCATCGGAAGTGGAGGAATGAAGTCTTGACGAGAAAGTAAGACACCTCTGGAGGACTAATTATCCTTTGGGGGATGACCAATAGGATTCTCAAATTCAATAGAGTAGTCGAGGATAATTATAATTGAGTTTCCGACCCCTTCTCCTCTTCCGGTCAAAAAGAAAGTGAGAAGGAAAGAAAGGTTTGTAAAAAAGAGGGACAAGAGAGGAGAACGTTAGTTCTCATTTCATCTTGTATACTTTCAGAATGAACTAGTTTTTAATAGTAAAGTTTCAAAGGGGACAAAGAGGAGTGGGGACAAACTTTCTTTATTGCAGAACAGTGATAAATTGTCAAAACAAGAAGGATTTTTAGGGAGAATTTTGGGAAGTACTAGGATTCTGCAGCACAGACCAGAAACTTCCAAATTCTCAGAATTCGAAAATCTTCGTCGTCGAGAACAAAAACTCTGATCCATTTCAGAACACTGTGAATCATGCAGGAACATTTCAGGTCAATCTGGATTATTTCAGCATGTTCTGGGTCATTCTGGACACAGCCTTGAAGTTTCTAATGTTTTCGGGAAGCATTCTGGAGCATTTGATGGCAAAATAGAACCATTCTATTACAGAGAATACTAGAGCATTCTAGAAAACTCTAGGGCTTTCTAAAGAATTTTAAAGGATTATAAATCCCGTCAGTATATGCTAGTCATTCCCAGAGTTCGTAAATCTCTTTGTCTGTTGAAATTCAAAGCCTGTCAGAATCTAAAACATCCCCCGATTTTCCACAACATTTGAATCTCGAAAATCTCGACTTCATTAAGTAAAAACGAGAGCAACAATATTCGTGAAAAGAGTGAACAAGAAGATGTAACACGCCACAATGAACCAGTTGATTTTCAGTTGAACATGCTGAACCAGTGTACCGTATTGGAATGAGATTTGATCCTTCTTTCGGCCGTCCACAGTGTACAGTATTCCTGGAAATCGGGGACCTCCACTTCAATCAAATCTATCTTGATTCTTGTAACATATATCAGGAAGTAGTCATTTATCAAAAGATTCCTCACGTTGTGCTCAACATTTTGTTAGTTGACTACTTTTCGACATCTGTTACAGGAACCGAGATAAAATTGGTCAGACTGACGTTAACCTCACTAACCTGACAATGACCTCTGCTTGGCACAAAAGTACTCCTTCTTGCACACGGCACAATACGTTGGACACATCAGTCCATGCGTATTGTTGATGCGAGGACTACTGTATCCATCGTGTTTCGGACAGGAAAAACTGTGACCATTCATGTCGGAAATCGAGAATCTGAAGACGTTTTCGGGCAGATTACATTCGACATTCTGAAGTTGGAGGGAGTCTTTTGAGTGGGAAAATGAAGCTTACAGCAACGTGGTATGTTTGAGGGTACACTGAGTAGATTTTCGGTGGATACCCAGTCCTCATGAGGTAGATCAACCGCAGTTTCACTTCATAGTCGTAGCGGAAGGTGACTATTTCTACCTGAAAAGGAAAACATTTTTCGAAAATTTCTGCCAAGAAACAGAGAGACGCAGAGAAGCAGACACTCTCACTGCTCTGCGTTTCTCCTTCTCCAGTTTTGAGTTTAAAGGCGCATAACTCAAGAACTAGCAAAGTTAGAAAAAAGTATAAAGCAGCAATATTGTGCAAAACTTTATGCTGAACAATTTCGTAGTTGACAGCATTTCTTGAAAATCAATGTCGAGTTAGATAGAACGCTGTGAAGAAGTTAGTTCCGAAAATAATCTAGACCGAAATTTGGTGCAGCGTCACTATATGTAAGTACCTTAACTGGCATGAAAACGTTTCAACTACAAAAACAAAGATCTAGAGATTCAAAAAATTTACATCAATTTTCAGGAAAATTGAGAAGGTGGAAGCCATTTTGTTACTCTTCCAACTCACACTTGTCGTACTCGGACTTTGGCTTTTCGCCTTCACTTGACTCAAAAAACTACAACATATAATAAGAAGCTGAATGTATACATATTTATGCAGCATTTCAAGAAATATGAAATAATCATCTGGGCGCGTGAAACAACAATTTTATTGCAAAGTTCACACGTTAAAAGTTTGAGATCGTATTCTCCTGAACCGGTTCGTGTGCTCGATTTCCGACATGATCTCCTCGAATCGGTGTCGAATCAAGTCCGTCTCGTATCGCTTTCGTTTTCGGTCTTGTTCCTGGAAGAATTTCGAATTTCGCGGGGAACTTCAAGTTTCAGATTACCATAATTTGCATTTGCTCCCTGACCAGCTCGACGGCTTTATTCTCCTCGTCCGTCGGACCAGTCCATCGATTGGCATTGGTGATTAATCCGTTCATAACTGCTTCGTATTTTCGATTCCTCCTCCGTTCTTGGGCATAATTTTTGCCTTCGAAGTTGTGAAGAAATTTCATGAAAAAGTTGGGGATGGATCCGATGAGAGGGATTTTCGAGAGAAAGTAGAAGACAGTCTTGAGAATGTAGAAAACGAGGGACAGGGGTGCCGGTATCCATAGTTTCTCTTCGTATCTGGAAATTTGAAATTTTGAGATTCCCATGGACTCTGAGACTCCAAAACTCCAAGATCCAGGAGTCTGTAACTTTTCAAGACCCCCCACTTCCCAGATTTCTCAAACCTTCGTTTTTTCCAAGCATACATCATCCTTTTCCTCTCCTAACCTTTCCATTCAAAACTTTTGACTTTTTCCTTTCTTCATTCCTATTCATCCTAATAACTCACTCAATCAAGCGACTATACAATTTGTATTTCCAGTAAATGTGAGAAACTTTGTCAATATCCTCGTACTTCTTCCTGGAAATGTCAAAGTTTATCATTGAAAATTTGACCGCTGGCGTCAATCTTCTCACGATAAGAGAGCGGTGACCAGGTTGACCAAAAGGACACTGGAGACCAACATGTAGCAGAAGAGAAACACCGGAATCATACTTGTCTGGAATGGAAATAATAGTGTGATAAGAAAACGAGTGTGCACCTTGAACCAGCACTGGACGGAGGAATCCGTGATGACGTCCCAGTTGAGAGGCGCTGACGAGCATTTGCTGACAGTGCCTGGAAAGCGAAGAAGGTTATCAATCAAGGCTATAATTGAAAGAGGGTGCTGACGCGTTTCCGGTGCCTCCGGAGAAACAGATACCGCCGGAAGTCAACACTTAATTGAAAATTCCAACCACTCAAAGTTCAATTGGAAGCTAAAGTCCGGTTATCATATAACCAGTTCTAGGCCATCTGAGAGCCGAGATACAATTCAAGTTTCCGGACGCACCCAATTTATCCTCCTCATCGGCTTCGCCAAAAATCTCAAACGCTCCACTACTGAAAAGCAACCACGGCCAAACGACGTCCGTAATGTTCGGTGTGCTCTTCAGATGACCAGCCAGACTGATATGGCACACTGCATAGGTGAACCAGAACACCATGAAGACGAACATAAACTTCACCATTATTGGAATCTGAAAAGTTTTTGCATGTTCAATTTGATCATATTTATCTCGGCTCTCGTAACAGCTATCGGAAAGTGGTCAACTAGTAAAACACTGATCAGGCTATGAGCTACATTTTTACAATTGAAAGATTTTCTATTTTTGTTGCAGGAAGCACGATAGTTCGGTCAACATGGGGTCTAGGGGTAGGCTTCTACAAATTTCAGGAGTCACGGTATGTTCGAAAAAAATTCCTCTCGATCCGTATAACTTTGTTGAATTTTGACCCACTACGGACCGAGATATTGCATGCGAGACTAGAAAACTTTGTTCAAAATAAAAGCTCACCATCTTCTTGATCATGAGAACTATCGACCCAAAGAAGGCATCCACATTCGCAATCTTCATCAATCTCAGCGTAGCAAAGACGAATGAAAAGTAGAAGAATAAATCCGCAGCGATAATTGCGAATGCTCGAATTGGCCAAGTGGGCGGAGCAATCACCGCCAACGACCAAGCGATCATGGTCATGGCAACCAGATAGTTACGGTAGAGGTCTGCAGTGTTCCGTTCCGCCCAATTGTAGAATCCCTAAAACTTTACTGATTCTCAACACTTGGACTCTTCAGTACCCTCTGATAGACCAGCACAGCCATCTCTGTAAGATACGCACATTGCCATACGATAATCGCCATTTCGTCCAGAAACTCGTCCAGCTCATTCATGACCATTGTTTTTCGGGTCATCGTCATTAGTACATACGCGTAGAAGATCACATAAATCATACGGAAAAGTGTGTGGATGACGTATTTGGCATTGGGCGAGGTGTAGAAGTTGTAGACGCGGATCATGAAGTTGCTGGAAGAGTAATATTAGACTTGTTAACGGGTAGAAATGGGGCGGCTTATAACTCGACTGTGAAGGCAGAATGCAGAATCATGTCCCAGACCAGGCTCGAACAAAACTCGCCCAAGCCACTTTCATTCTAACACGTCAACCTGATGACGACCGAAACTACATTGGCACGTTTGATCTTTCTGAGATCTATCAAGTAACTACCGTATGCTCCAATTTTCAGCTCTCTTACCTATAAGTGATCGATGTCATTTGTCCAGAATGATCCATCTTGACCATCATCGTCTTGATCTCCCGCTTTTTGATGCGTTGCCGTCCGCGGAGGAAAAACAGAGGGGGAAAGAAGAAGAACAGACAGAATGCCATCTGAAACCAGTTAGGGTCAGTTTTCAAGTGTATAGCTGATTCTGAAAATAGCCGGATTCTGGGAAAGGGAAGACTTCTCTTGAAATCGACCCCACAGATTCAGATTCTGCTCATTTGAGTTATGATCTCGAAAATCTGCCTTTGAAGTAATTACTTCTTTAATCTTTTCAGAATCTGAATTTGCATTCTACCTTGACTCAAATAATAAGAAAAAGTCCCTCTAGAGTCCCCATCACCTTCTCCTCCTACACTTTTAGTATATTTTCCAAACATCCCCTCATCCCCTTGAACACTCACTTGTCCTAATTTGAATCCCGGCTGCCACCGGAAGTCGATTTCACGTTGACATGCAGGATGCGACAGGAAGTTCTGCAATTCGCCCTTATCCTCTTATTTTGTGTGTAAGTCTAACTTTAGCCTTGGCTGCAGCCGCCAACGCCATAACCTCCATATCCTCTTCAGTGGATGGGCATCCATCCACGTGGATGAAAAGATGGTAGTTGGTGTCTAGGACTGCACGGGTGTCCCGTTCGCTTGAATGAAAGCATTGGTCGAGAAGGGCGGTGCACTCGTCGTCGAATGTGCTAGAAGAATCTCAGAATCCATCAGAGTCTCAGAAGTCTTCTTGCCGAATTTTTCCAAGGCGTTCAGAACCCTTGAGCAACCATCAGACAATCTAGAAACTCTTCAGATTCCTTGAGCATCTTTCAGAATCTTCAAAAACTTTTCAGAGTCTTTCCGAATTCCTCAGATGCCACAAGAATCATTCGAAGCCATCTCGAATTGCTCAGAATGCGCCACCACCATTCAGAATCGACCAAACTGTAAAGCCAACCTTCAGAATCCCCGATGACTCACTTCTGAATCTTCTCAAACGCCTCGGCTATGACCGGCTCGTGTTGCTCCAGGAAGAGCTTCCTCATCTTGTTACTGACGTATACCTGAACGGCTTCTATTTTTATTTTGACATTTTCTATGCAGAGGTTTTGATTTTTTGATTTTTGAAAACATGTGTCTCATGATCAATTTTCAATTGGACGTTACACAATGTGGAAAAAAACAAGGGAGCTACAGAATGGTCTCTATCTTCATGATCAGTGGACCAATTTTCATGAAAGTTATGCAGCTTGACAGGAAATCAAACTTAGCATGGTCTATCTGATTCTATAAACCCCTTCATTGAATCAATTTGCTCCCTTCAATTCCTTCAACCCTCAAAACCTCACCACCAACAACCCAGCAAACACCGGGTACTCGCACTTGGCCCATATCTCGCGAAGATCGCTCCTGAGCTACACTTTAGTTGTCTTCTCTCACCAAGGAAAATCGCATGAATACCTTTTGAAGAAGGACGACGCGATCAGATGCAGCATGTTCGTGTCCTTCACTTGACTCAAATGACATTTCAACACGGGTCGCATCGTAGTGTTGATGAACTCGAAAATCGATCCGCCGACGGTGGCGAACTTTGGGTTTCGTTCAATGACATCATATGTTATGAAGAGTTTCTCCTGGAAATTAGTGAGGTGGAGGGAGCATTTTTGAAAGTTCACACTTCCTGCTCCATCTCGTTCAGTTTGTTGATGATTTCTCGTGATGACATGTCGACGGAAGTGCATCGGGAGGGTTGGATCTGCGAAATGAAACTATGATAGTTTTTGTGCTAGTTGATTATTTTTCGATATCTGTTACAGGAACTGAGATAAGTTTGGAAAGGAGAGTGATCCTCGAATAACCGAGACCGCTATTCGAGGCTCATTAAAACGTTACAAACCGATGGAATCTTTAAGAAATTTCCTATCGACTTCTACAACTTTCGGGAACATCGGTTTATTAAGAGCCGAGTTATATAGAAATACAATTTTGAGTGTTTTTTCGATTCTTCATTTTGAAATGATGGTTTGAGGATATCAGAAATATGAATGTACGATCATAAACTGATAAAGATTTTCAAAATTCTGGTGCAAGATTCAGAAGAATCTGTTCAGTCGAAGCTGAGTTACAGCCTCCAACACAGAGACAAACAACATTCGAATGTTGTTAGTAGAGATAAACGATTTTCTAGATGTTCCAAAAACTCACCCAATACCTTTCATCCTCAATGGAAAAGTTCCTGGTTCGAAACTTGATAGTCTTCCGGCGACCGGGTGGAACGTCAAGATTCATCTCTCCTTCTGACGCACTTCTCCGCTATAGACGTAGTATGGAGGAGGCAGAAAAGAAAAGGGAAATGACAAAAAGTGTTATCAATATCGCAATTATTTGCTATCTCCCCAGGTTTTGTTTGCTCTTTTATTATTCGGGAGACGTCTGAAAGTGGACAATAAGTAGGAGTTTAAGGGAGGAGGAGTAGAGAAACACTGTTGAAACGGAGGCGGACAGTTTAAGAATCGAAAGGGAGTGATCATTAAAAATCACGAGTCGAAGTTTTTGATTTTTTAACTTTCCGCACCTTCTCTTTGAGATTCTGAGCTTCTAACGGATTCTGATGTTGTATGTATAAAATTTGAAACAAATTGTGATTTTATTTTCCAAAGCACAGAAAATCTGTTTTTTACGCACAATTGGAGACGACAGTTAGGAATATCGAGATCAGGTGACAAAATAATATGGTTCAAAGTTTTGGGGATATTCAGAATGGCAAACTATGAGAAGGAGAAAAAAGACCAGGGCGGGGTGGGGAGTAGAGTAGGAATTGAACTATTATCACTTGGTATTCATGGGATTTTTCTTCAGATGGATGGGCGGATTTTCAAATTTTAGATTACATCTTAAACAAGGGAGCAAAATATGGTACGGTAAAAGATAGAAGGGAGAAAAGGGTCCGAGGCGCAGTCTCCACGCAGTCTGAATCAGGAAGCGCACGAGACCCGAAAGGAGTAGAAGATAGGAAATTGTGGACAGAATATTCAAGGTGGGAGATTCGTTAATCTTGGAACAGTTTAGCCAATGGAGATTGATCAGTCTTGATTGCAGCAAAACGTTTTGAGATAGGCGAACGAGCAGCGCTTCTCACAGCACTCCGTCGCGATTCCGCCGCGTTTCTGTTGATGGTGGATGTGGAAGAGATCGTGTGTGGTCGGCGCCCAGGACTCGGACTCGTCGTGTTCGATTGGAGAGGAACCTGGAAGAAAGGATTGTAAAATATGGCTTGTTGGTGTTTTTGAGGGTTTTGGGGATTTGCAGATAACCCATGACGCTCCAAAAATCAGTTAGTAATATCATTCATCAAGTGTAAAGCTACTCTATATTTGGAGCTCACCCCGATACCGCGACTTTGACCTAACTTGGCTCGATTTCCGTTACAGCTATCAAAAAGTTGCCAACTAGTAGAAGGTTCATGACATTTTCAGCAATATTTTTACAGTTGACAACTTTTTGATATCTACCACAGAAATCGAGATAAATTTGGTCAAGCTGACGATAAGAGGTGTAGCAAAGTTTGAAGGTCCGGTTTTTGGGTGAGGTCAAAGATGCTCTTTTTGTTACTTTTTTTGTCACCGTATGCCAAACCTTTATCCTTTCTTTGTTTTTTTTTTCTTTTACTCCACTTCAGGTTTTCCAAGACGTCATTTTTTCCAAAATTAACCTGTCACCATATCCGTTAACCTATGATCACGGATCACAGTCTCAAAAATAACCAACCTTCACTCCCCTAAGAGACCCCTTACCACCTAAAATAACCCATTACTTCCACACTCATCAGATTTCCCAATTAGACCTCTATCACGTCACTTCTTCCATGCCCTTTTCGCGGTTTTCTAACATTTGCAGTTGACAAATCTCATGACAAATTTCACCCGGTATCCTATCATTAAGTATCGGAAAGCATGACTGTCTTGAAATTTCAGGTTTTCGAGAAGTGTTGACGCAGCGATATCATGAAAAGCATGACTATCAAAACAAAAAAAACTCTTCCAGAACTTACCCCCAGAAACAAAAAACCAAGTAAAAAGTAAATCTTCAAGATTTTCCCACCCGTACCATTCATTATTCATGAACCCAGAAGAGGACACCCCCGTGTTGTGGAATGAATAACTAACGTTTGAAGGCGCTCATTCCGCCGCAAAGTTGATTTCGGCAAACGGCGAGAAGTGTGGTGGTGAGCCGTGTTCCGCACAGGCGGATTGACGCTTCCGCAGGTGGCGGACCAGTCAGAATCAGCAGTGTGAGACAGGCGACGAGCACCGTTGAGCTGGAATCAGAAGGTCTTGTTTTGGGGAAGAAGGGGGCGTGGTTTCTTACCTAGAAATGTGGCGAAACCTGTACATCATTCAGTGTACCGTGTGGCCCGTTGTTGAGAGCGGCGAGGAACTGGAAAAATAAGTAAAGTTATAACAACTTCTTAGAAGTCAAGACGACGATGAGCGAAGAAGCGAAAAAGAGGGGTTTCAGATTACAGTGTGTGATTCATTAGAATTCGCTCTCCGATTTCAGAAGACGTCGAAGCTTCTAGATTCAGAAGAGGACGAAGCGGAAGAGTTTAGAGGTGTTGAGGGGGTGTGGGGAGGAGCACAGACACTCTCTCTTTATATGTATACATATATTTATGACGTTGTTGACAAATTTGAGAAGAACAGCAATGTCTCAAAGGGGGGGGGGTGTCTGGCTTTCAAAGGTAGACGGTGATTTTGAAAAAATGGAAGAAAGGTTGAAAATGGAAACTGTGACGTCTGGTTGAGAGTTGTACTTTGAGAAGGTTCCGGGAGAGAGAAGACCAAAATGAGCAGATTTAGAACTTGGGATCCGATTTTTGCTCCTTTTCCTCGGCCCAAAGAGCTGAACTTTTTCCTATAATCTTGCCACAAGTAAAATCGACCCTGAAAATTCAGAATTTGAAGGGAAAGTTCAAGGAACACTAACGTGAGACGAGTTAAGACTCTTCAAACCTGTGCCGAACAATACAGGTTTAAGGAGAGCGGGAAAGATCAAAAATAGGAAGATTTGAAAGTGGGGATCCGATTGGGAGCAACCATTTTTCTTGGCTAAAAAAGCCGGGCTTTCGCTTGAAGTCTGTTCCAAGATAAAATCAACGCAGCTGATTCAGAATCTGTAGTGACAATTGCCAACATACATACCTCGCAAAAGTCGTGCCTAGGCAAAGAACCTTGATAGAAAGGACAACTTTGCGATGTCATAACTAGAACCAGGTTGGGATTCTTTCAATTTTGACTTCAAATTTTGAATTTGCAGGGTCGATTACCCCTCGCGCCAAACTGGAGGATCCGAGAAATCTGTTTTCAGTTTTTGAAACTTGCTCCGAATCTCAGCCACTCACCCCCTGGCACAAACACTGTTAAAAATTCCAGAAACTCCAAAAAATCCTCGTTAATTATTTGGAATCGAGGAAGAAGATGAAGACACTCTTTTTCTGGTAAACAAGATCAGAAATTAGACATTAATAAGGAGAAGGAATGGGCGAGGAAAAGGAAAGAGAGAGAGTGAGCAGGGGAAACATATGGAAAAGGGGCGGGGCTTGTATGGGGGAGAAGAAGAAGAAGATGAAGATGAGGGAGGATTTGATTGACTTTTGGAATTCTTCCGAATGATGAAAAGGGAACGGGGAGGAGTGTGTGTAATCTGAGAGTATTATTAAACTGAAGATTTGAAATTCAATGAATTTTTATTGGTTATAAGCTATAGCGAGACCAGATGTTCATGGTAGGGGAAGGTACTTCAAGATTTCTCAGTTTTGTATTGCTCAGCTTAGTATTGCTGAAGTCAAAAGGTGACTTTAAAAGTTCTAGAACTGCCATCAATCTGACCGAAACTTTGAAAATCTTGAAAACTCCTACACTCTTTTAAATCAAGATTTCGTGACCATGACGTGGGCGTCTCTATGATCTTTTCCAAAATCGAAAAGTGTGACCCAAACCATGTAATTATTCCCCGCTAATTGTCAGAAGGTGTAGTTCTCGAGATTTGGGAGATGTCATGAGTCTAGAAACCAATTTTTTGGACTGACCAAAAAAGTACCGTCGAACAGATTTCAGGAGTCGCATCATAACCATTTTATCTATCTAAATTTTCAAATCATAAAACTGTTCTCCTCGAAATTTCCTATCGATGGGTATAACTTTCATTCGGATTGCTCATCTAGTTTTCGAGATTCAACGAATTCCAAGAAATCAAAAACAAAACATTCTAAATCATTTCAAACCTCATAATAGGGGATTCACAAACATCCATGACAAAAATAGCACGTTTCCAAAAAAAGGCTTCTCCACGCCTCCCCCTTGCAATTTCAAGGACCCCGAATTTTCCTCCAGAGAAAAAAAAATCAAGTAGCACAAAAACCGAAACATGACTCTTCGATCTAATCTATTCAAAAATCACCCACCAAAAGAGAAAAAAGAAGTGCATCATCATCATCATCTGGTAATCTCTTCTAGAAAATGCGATTATGAACAGGTGTGGGTGCATGGAAAGCGAAAAATGCGTAGATTTGTGGATATCTGAACTTTGAAGTTGATCAGGATGTTTATGAGGGATGCTGAATGTTTGATGACCTTATATCTCTCTCGATGCAATGAGCTAGATGACTTGGAAAAAGTAAACAAGGATTTTTCTGTCGTTCAAAACCGAACACCTGATCCACAGACGCCAAAAAGAGAGTAACGACTACTAGAAATTTAAGAAGCTGGGGGAAAAGCGCCAAAGGAAGATGAGTAGGATCTAGAAAGTTTGAGATGTTTACATTCTGAAATCCAAAAAGTCATGACATTATTATCACAACAAATGAAAAGAGATTAGAGAGATTAGAATCAAAAATCCACGAGACCAGTGCTCCAATTCTAACGAAATTCTCAAAGTTTCAGTTTCAGCCGAAAAGTGTTCCCAAGGAAAGGTCAGAATCTGAACGATCAGAAGTTTGTTTGTGAAACGAGAAATGGGAAGTTTTGCAGAGAAAATCTGAAATCTGAGTAATCTGATCAGCTAAATGGTGATCTGTGTGCGCACATGAGATCAGAAGGGGAAGTGATGAAAAATCGGAGTGTTAACCAATTAAAACAAAACGACATTCCGCTTGTGGGATAGTGGAGTTGCGTTGTCACAAAGGGGCGAAACTTGGTGAACGGATAATAGAGGCGAAATCCATTTCCTAGTATCACAAAGTGATGTTATTTCTTCCCCCTCCACTCCTAGTTTTTGTTTTTGATGGCCACCCATCGGATATATTTTCTTCGAATAGTAATGAGATCCTTCCTCCCACTTTACTCATTTCTTTCTCTAGTTCGCACTTTTTGATCAAACGGCTTCAAATTCAAAAGTTGGAAATGTAGCATAATTAGCCGACACATGATGCTGAGAGGACGTGAGACTTGTGAAGAGTGGTGGTGGTGAGTTTGTGGAATTAGATACACACGGGTAGCACGGAATAGAAAAAGTGTGTTTTATGAATAGGGGCACCAACATCCGGGATCTCCTTCACGGACACTCTCTATTGTGAGCACAGAACGGTTGGAGCTGAAAAAGGAAACAGAATGGAGAAGATGTTGTTGAGAATGAAGACGTCATCAGAGGGGGGAGCAGAATATAGGATCAGAGGATTCAGAAGGTGCCGGAAAGGAAACAAGAGTTGGTTGGATGATTCGGGAAGTTGTTTTGAGAAAAGTGAGATTCCAAGATTGCAGGAAAAAGGTAAAATACATCACCGATCAAAAGGTTGATGGTTTTCAGTGAACCATGGTCAACTTTGAGGACCTGAAAAGCGGCTCTCAATAAGTCAATCTCTGAAAATTTGTGGATGTATTGAGGAACTCTGGAACTTCAATTTTGTAGTCAACAACATTTTGTGAAAATCGTAACCAGGTCAAATAGATTTGGGTAAAGTGACGTCCCCCAAACCTTTAGTTTTCTTAGCCATTTATCGAGTTTCCTAAAATAATGTGCGTATTTTTTTCGACGTCATCAGAATCAGCATTAAGCATCCAACATATTGCAGAAAGAATCACATTTCTAGACCATCCGAAAGCCGAGATACGGCCGTTTGAAGTTTTGTAGCATTGAGAGTACATTAGACGTCTGAACTTTCAAAGAGTCGAAACTTCAAATGATTGTAACTCTTCTCCCAGATGGTCTCGAAGTGTGGTTCTATTGTCGAAACGCTAAGATTATCTAGAAGCACAGACACAGACACTCGAAAATCTATGGTTATTTTCTAGGAGATCTTCAAAAGTACACCACTCATTTGGAATTCTGCAGAAACCTTCGCGAAAATTCCACGTGGCCCTCACCAGGACACATGACAAACGGAACCATAAGACATAGGTACCCCCACTTCTTAGCAAACACACAAAGAATTAGTAGATCAAAAAGGGATATACATATCTGATTCTGGGAACAAGGAGTCCATCTCCTTTGAGAATCTGGGGAATTTCAGGGATTTCGAAATTCGGTGGAGCATAAAACACGGAACTAGACAATGGGAAAGACAAACTATGTGAATGATAGAACAGAAGAAGACGATGAAAAAAATTGTGGCGAGACATTTTCCGAAATCGGAAATTCAGAATACGACGATGACGATAAAAATGTCACAATTTCAGCTCCATCTCGGGTTCCGGAGAATGTCAAGAATCTGTTAGAAGAAGAAGACGTCCATCAGAAGACATGGAGAAGAAAACAAGCGCGGAAAAGTGACACGAAGAGAATAACAATCATACAAACTAAATGTCGGTAGACTCGAGAAGCCCACGGGGAGACACTTGCTCTTGGATTCGTAGTATGGCAGACGTCTCCGGAGATATCAGAAGAAAGAGAGTGATTCAGAAGACGTCACGTCAGATGAAGGAGAGAAGAGGTGATATTTGAAAGTGAGTGAACAACAAAGTAGAGGGTATGATTTTGAAGAAAAGGAAGTGAAGGTGGTTATTGGGTTTCGGTGGAAATGTGAAGTTTCGGGGAATGGCAGAGTCATGAAATTGAAGTGAGTTATGAGAAATAAGGGAGTTTGGGGAAGCTCAGAAAGTTTTGACAGTTTTTCAAAATAAGGTCAGCTTGATAAGAAGAGTGTGTCAGCTGATTTTTGCACTGCTCAAAAAGGAGCTTCAAAGGACTTCAAAATTAGGATTTCCTGAAAATTGAAAACATCAGAATTACCGTCCAATTTCCTTTTGATTGGTGTAACGCTCGAGAAAATTGGCTTACAATGAGCAGAGTTATGACTAGATACATAACATCATACGGTTCGGCCTCTATCCATTGTAAGGAAGAAGCGAGTCTACAAGATCGCTTAAGAAGACACTATGGTATGAATGTCTCCACAAATCGTAAAGGAATCTTGATCACCGTTCAACTTTCTTTAGTTTGGTGACGTTTTCAAAAAAGTCGGCCCATTTTTAACCATGTTATGATCAAGTACATGGAAGCATACTGATTGATACTTCCTTCGGTATGAGATGCGGATGGTGAAAAACGGTAAAACTCAGGCGCGCTTCAGAAGACGTTAAACATGACATTTTTGAAAATATAAGAATTTAAAACAATCACCATTCGATTTCCTTTCGATCCGTATTATTTTCACAAAAATTGACTCGCTTTCAGCAGAGTTATGGCCGGATACATACAGACTGCTTGACTGGTAAAAACTACAAATCTCCTGCAAATTTTGATCTACCAGTTGAGACAAGATTGGTGAATCATCAATATGCTCCAAAGACCTTAAAAAACAATATTTTTCATCTCCCACTTCCTCAATGTTCATGTTTTATATCCTTAGGACCCCTACAACTTGGAGGCAGACACTTTTTGTTTTCCCCTGTTATTATTGTTTTCTGTCCACTTCCTATTGCTCATCCCCTAACCCCCTCACTCTTCCAGTCAGAAACTACGAAACGTCGGAAACGAGAGATCAGAAAAGTTATCCATACAAATAGCTGACAATTCAGTTGGCCCGAGGAGACTTCTAGAAGAAAAAGAGCGACTGAAAACAAGAAGCGACATGGCGTCACTGAAAACAGACAGGCGAGGGGCTAATTTCTAATTTCCATAAGCCTTCTAAAAATACGAAAAACTACTGACGAAATCGACGAAAAACGAGTAATCATGGATCATATTTTAGCTCGTCAGAGAGGGACCGCTAATTGGATGCACCATCACTCTTGGAGCAACAAAAAAAGGAGAGGAAAGGGGGCGGAGAGAGCGGTCAAAAAATCTTTTTTCGGGGTGGAGGAGAAAAAGGGCTAATTGTGGTCGGGTGTACTCCTCCTAGTTTTGGTGACTTTTCGACCCGAGGCGAGAAAAAAAAAGAATAGGGGAAGGTGGGCGGAGCTTGTGAGAACGAACGTGACAAGGGAGAAGGTCTTTCTGCAAAAAAAAGGGGGACCGGGATGAATGGAAATGGGTCGTTATGAAGGGTTGTACATCGTAGGATAGAGAACCTTTTTGGTGGGTTTTTTTGCAGAAGGATTTGAAGATTTAGCCTGACATTTAGAGTATACGAGAGGAGTGCGACGCTTGCAGACATCTGGAGAAACTTGGACACTGTGAAGGGTTTTCTGATCAAGAGGGACTTCTCTATAGATACCATAGATACCTGTAACATGTACCAGAAACTGGTCAACGACCGAAATGTGTAGGAGCTTATGAGAAACGCTTTCACAGTTGACAACTTTTGGATATCTGTTACAAGAAACAAGACAAATTTTGTTTTAACATATTCACGGGAACACGAAAATTTAGCCGGAAACTTTAAGGGGGATTTCGTTGATTTCGTTTGAGATAGTTTGCAGAAACTGCTCAACATTGGCCAAAGTTTTGACTAAACTACAGTCAAAAGTAGCTCAAAATCTGCCTATCGACCACCGAATCGTCTTTTTGAAAGTTTGAAGTCTTTCGTCACCGCAAAACGAAAAAAAAACCCGAATCAAAATTTTGCCCAACTCAGAAATCCCAAAGAGAGATCCTGTTAACCTGGACTCAAAACTGAACTCAAATTTCAAACGAATTCGTGATTGAGAGCTCATGCCAGAACTTTAGACACATGATCAGCTAAAAAAGGGTGATTTTCAGATTTCGGAAATCTTGGCACTGTGTTACTGTCGAGTTCCAGCACTGTTCTACTCAAAAGTTTATGATTTTTGGAGAACGTCGAGTAAAATTATGTTGCCCGAACCTAAACTCATTCCCAATTCAAACAAATTTCCTCCTCCTCCTAAACTTTAATCCTTCTCCCCCCTCCCAACTCCAATTTGAATACCTAACATCCTTCTAATCTCAACACAGGAAGGAAGTGTCGAAACAAAAAGAAACCTTGACTTGTTTTTTTTTGTGCTGCAAGTAAAAGAGAGCAAGATAGAAAACATAGCGAAAGGAAAACGAGGCAAATAGTGCATAATTGATGAGGGTATCTACATGAATGGGATTACAATGGTATCATTAGAGGGAACTTTTTGAATCTGAGGGAATGTTGATGTGTTGATCTGGGTGATCCTATTTACTTTTCTTGAGCTGAAAATGGGAGGGAATTCGTCATTTTTCTACTTGACTTGACTTGACTTGTTCTTGTTAGGGACCTCGAAAATAACCGACACATAATTTTTAATCCATTATATCTTGAAAACCAGTGGACCAATTTTTTTTGGCAATTACAGATATGGAGAGATAATTCTTGAGAAATTATGTTTATTTTTGGAACTGCTCAAAAATTCCAATTTTGGCCGGTTTTCTGAACAGTCAAAATCATCGATCATACTATAATAGAACTCTCTATCCAAAACATAATATGTAGATAAACACAAACAAAAACAACTCATTTTTGTTTGTCCAAATGTCATACTGAAAAATGAGACTAATTTGAAAGAGTTTTTGTGTTAAAACATGAGATGAAGATGTGTCCGTAATAACCTCTTGAACATACGTCACTTATTGTGAATTTTTTTTTCGGGATTCAGAAGGAGGAAGAAGACAGAAATTTGAGGAAAATTTGGGGGGAAATTTGAAGCTGATGACGGAGGTTATGGAGATTTCTGAATCTACTCGGGGAAAGGTCCGGGTACTTCAGCGGGGATCATGGGAGACCATTTCTTAAACATCGTGTCATGGATTGGTAACTAGGAGATAATTTCTATAGTTTGAAAAAATATGAAAGTCTCATGATTCCTGAGCAGGGTTCTGTTATCTCAGAGAGCATCTGAGCATCAAGATATGTGACTCTAATAATGGCAAGACTTTTTCAAAACTTCAACATCAAGAACTCAGTGTTGAACTGAAACACTCCTTTTCTAACATCTCCAAACTCCAAATTCCTTCCAAAAAAAGTGCTCAAATTATTGTGCTCTTTTCTTCATCGAGAAACTGACATTTGGCTCCATAAAAGTGCGCATAAAAACTTGTGCAAAATGTCATCTTGAACAGAAGCTTTTAGGTTTTAGAACTTTGGCAGGGGCAAATAGAAAGTTATATGGATACACATCATTGTGTGAAACCCAACGGTATCCGATTACTAGAAATTTGTCATTTTTGGATTTGGAAACAGATATTCTTCTGAAAAGTAGTAATGTCGGTGAGAATTATATACTGTTCCAGACAGTGGGAAAAGCAAGTGTCTATGGAACTTCCTCGTTTAGAGAATTAGCCTTGGCATTAGTATTCCATGTTCATTTTCAGAACTTGGAATACTAGAAAGAGAGAAGAATTACTATTGGGAATTGGCACGTAGGATTGGAGTTGGTATAGTCTGGGTGAGGGGGTGGATTTTTGTGTTAACTAGTAAGTAATATGGAGGGAGAGAGAATCTTGGAAACCCAGATGTTTCAGAGAAACTGAGATGGGTTTTGTTGGTCTTGCACTTTTATAGCAAATGGAATTTTCATTGACTGGAAGGTGTAAGTGTTTCTACTAGGGACTGAACTGTCTCCTGTACTGAAATTTCAGATCCAACTTTCTCTCGGCACATGCGAGCCAGAGACGAAGGGAAGCGAGAGTGTCTGTTTCTCTGCGTTTCAGACAAAATCGAGAGCAATTTTCAGAAAAACAGTTATTAACTACAAAGTTATAGATTGAAAATTGCTTGACACACTCACAGAATTTCGGAAAAATTGGTTGGAATCCTGGGAACCATTTGTAAAGTCTTTGAAGTTGATTGCAATTCACTGAAAGCAGACCATCAATTACTATACATATCAGTGAACCAAAATATTCGGGATTCTGATAGTGAGGTCTTGAGGATCCTAGTTGCCATACTTGAAATTAGAAATCAGTACTCATTTCGATCTAATCCTAGACATACCCAAAGAAAGGTGAAAAACAACAGGACCTCCTCTATTCGCATTATTCATCCTTTCTTCTCACCCCTTTTCCTTCTTTTTCCCTTATTCCTTAATGAGTTGACTCAATCTTTCGGTGTACTAATTGAATACACTTTTCAGACCTGATAAGACTTGGGTTTACACTCTTTTGTTTTCCCCGTTCTAAATGATTCACACACACACACACACATCACTCTGGACGATCAGTGAGCACATGGAGAGAGACTCTAAACTATAACGTGTGGCACAAGTCAGACAGGGAGAGCATAAGGAATCGGTGATAAGATAAAAAACAATGGTATCGATTATTTTGTCGCACTATTATTTGAGTTAGTTTGTTGGTTTTTGAACTTTCTGTTATTTTTGATTATGAAGGTTTGTGTTTTTTTTTTCAATTCTAATGAATCAAAATATTCATTCATCATCTATTTCTAATGGATCTTGTTAAAGAAGTTTTGAAGGTTAGAAAGTTAGAAAAAATCTGTAATACGTTTGAAAAACTAAGCTCTGAAAATTTTCCACTTTCGTCAACGCTTTTTTTGTGAACAAGACCTTGTAGAATATTCCAGAAGAGGGTGTAAATTGGACTCTTAGTTCTCCTCGTGCTTCAAAAAGTTCTGGTAATTTGAGCAGGTTTCTTTTGTTCATATAAGTGATGGCATAATAGGAGAAAAAGTTCAGAACACATGGAGAAAGTTAGGTCATCAGATTTCAGATAAGAATCAACTTGGAGGACTTGAAAGATGGTTCCCTACTATCCTATTGTTTTGAAAATTGAAAGTCCCCAAATTCGTAATTTTCCAAAAAAGTGGTCAATTCAAAATGAAGCTCTAGAGTTTTTCATTCCATCCACAAGTTTTCAGAATAATCAGATAGTTAGATGTCCACTTTTATAGTCCTCGAAATCGACCACTTTCAACTGAAAACTGCTAGCCAAAATGATAAATTCTAGATCACCTGTCTCGAAACGGAAGTAACTGATCATCTAATTGAAAAACAGTAAGATCTCTGATCTGAGAATAAGCCACGTTTTGAAATCCTAATCTCCCTCATCAACAAAACAAGATTTGCAGACATCTGCGGCCGTTCCAACTGCAGTATTCGGACAAAACAGTTTTATGATTCGAAATGTGATCGAAGATCAGGGAAAAGTGGTCTTCATCTGTCTCATCACGGTGCTATTCTCGATACTTCCGGTTGGATACAATATCGTGCTACTGAATGTTCCCGAAAAAGTGATACAGACGTTTATCTTTGACCACTTTGAGAACATATTCGGGTTGAAATTGACGCCGACAGAGGAGAGCTTGGTTTGGTTAGTTTTGAAGTTTTGATAGAATTGGTGTTTCCGTATTAAGTAACTCTAAAAATTCATTTCTGTAGTCAACACAATCAGTTATACAGTTCCTCCCGAAAAACTGTCTATATCTCAAAAATAAAAACAGATATAGAAAAATGGTCAACAATAAAATTGATCATCATAAAATGTTACCCATTTTTGTAATTTTCAACTTTTTCCTAGTCCTCCTAGTTTCTGAGTTTTGAGCCTTTAAACTCAACTCTATGAAGAAAAAGGGAGACACAGAGAAGCGAGGATGTCTGCTTCTTTTTCTCCTACTCACTTCTTCTCGTCTAGTTCAGCTGCTAAAATTTGATCACCAGTAACTTGAAAACTGGCAGAGCTAGAAAAAAAAGTCAATTACAAAAATGAAGGTCAAGAGTTGCTAGATACACGCTGAAAGTTTCAGAAACAATGAATAATTGCGAGTGGAAAAAAGTTAATTTTTAGGTCACTCACAGTATCCTCTCAAGGAGTGGGCGCCCTAATAGGATGTTTTCTAGTCGCCCCGTTTTCGAAACTCGGAGCCAAGCACGTTTTGATGTGCTACAACAACGTCATTCTGATTGTCGGTAAGTCGTCAGGAATCCAGAATTCTCGACGTCATGAAAATGTACTTTAGGCAGTCTTCTGATGTTTGTATCCTACTGGATCTCGTTTCCCATCGCTTTTATTACGGGAAGAATACTCACGGGTAAGTAGGGAAAACATAATATACACGGAAAGTTCTCACGCTATACTAGGTGGCCTGAATACGAAACGAGAAAATCTGAACTTTCAAAAATCTCGAGCACAAGAAGAAGTGAGAAATTTAGGCCAGAGATCTCACAAGATTTCCTGCAAAAATGTCCAACTTCCTTGGTTAACTGACTCAAGAATACTACAGCCTCAAGTACCAAGTTTTTCATTCCGGAATTTGTCAGGATTTAGCAGAAAAGCATTGAAAAGAACTTGGCCGAGTTTTGGAAAGTTTCGAGATTCTCCCAACCTACCCAAATAGAGAAATAGGCAGTTTTATTCCAGGTGTCTACACCGGATTGGCTTGTGCGTTCGCTCCATTGTATCTTCAACAAATTATACCGAAAAACATCAAGGGTTCGATGAGTTGCTTTCTTCACATAGCGGTGTGTTTTGGGTCATCCATTGGAGCCATCTTCTCACTTCCATTCATGTTTGGATCGGAGACGACGTGGCCGATTTTGGTGGTCTTGCCGGCGGTACTAGGTGAGAGTTAGAGGGGGAGAGGGGAGACGGAGAGAAGTCAGAGTCCAACAACTAGTTGCTGCTCGATTTCTTGCAGTCGAAAACCTCTGAATCCCAAATTGACAGGGACGACAGACCTTGTAAACTATGACCCGATCACCATCTCTTCAGGTATCATAATGCTCGCCGCCTCCTACCTGATACCTGACACGCCCAACAACCTGCTCCAAATGGGACGTTACACGGAAGCCATTGAGAGCATCAAGTAGGTTGTGACAGTCTCTAGCTTCCAGTTAAAGTTGCACATTTTCAGATTCTACTACGATATTGAAGATAGTGATGAGGATGAGATAATCAAGGAGTACTGGGACATGGTGCCAGAGGTAGGAGTCTTGGAATTGACTGTCATTGCCAAAGGGATGATAAATACGGTATTTTTGAAATTTAGATGCCTGAGCAACTCTCCCTGTGCTCTGCATTCATGAACTCCTCGATCCGGCGAGGTATCCTTCTTGGAATGGTTGTCAGTGCCACGCAGATCTTCTCAGGAAGCATGGTCTCCATATCCTATTCAACGGAGTGAGCTCTATTCTACAGTAGAACTTTCCAATCGAAACTTCCAGGATGTTCTCCGCGGTCTCCTTCGTCGATATCCTGGTGCCCTTCCTCCCCGCCCTCGGCTCCATCATCTCCATTCTCCTCACAATTCCCGCCCTTCGTTGGGTGGAAACTCGAGGAAGACGACCGCTTCTTCTGAAGACTTTGATGTTTTGCATTGCTGCCAATGTATTCTTGCTGATCTTCACACTATTGTCCACCGAGAAAACTGGATGGGCTTCGTGGGGATTCGCCGCCGCATTTTTCATGTACGGAGTTGGCTACAACTTGGGAGTTGGACCAGTGGCGTACTTTTTGCCTGCGGAATTGGTGCCTCCAGAAGCAGCTAGTGCTAGCCTGGGTGCGTCTTTTTTTTTCTAAGGTTCCAAAATTTCTCGGATTTTCCTTCCAGGCGCCGCTGTAGCCGTCAACTGGATCTGCACCATCACCACCACACTTTTCTATTATCCATTGAGCAAACTTGTCGGCGGATGGAGCTATCTCATATTCATCATTCCAACGTAACACAATTTTTTCTTTCTATGAACATTTCAAAAATTCAGATCGTTCTTCTCAATGATCTTGTGGAGGTTACTACCGGAGACTAAATTCCATTATAAGGTATGATGAACTGCAAACGCGATATAACATACATTTCGTTCAGATCGATCCGCTTGAAATCCGACTTCTCACCGATTTAGGACCGTCGATAGCTCCAAACTATGGAACTTTGGATTTGGATGAGCCTACATTGTTTTAACGACGGATTTTTCGTATAAAGATTAGCGTACTTGTTTGTTATTTGTTAAAAATAAACTTTCTGTTTTGCTTTCTTTTTCTGCCTTTCTAACAAGTGGAAAACCCGATTAGGTTGTTAGAAATCACCAAATTTGGTAAAAAACCATTTCTTATGTTATCTAAATTTGAACTACCGCCAACAACGAGACTCCGCAATTCCGCAGTGCGCGCAGTTTTTTCAAGTCTAATTTTTGAAAAAAATGCTTCCGAATCGAAACAAACTTGTTTTTCATCGATTTTCTATGTTTTTCTGCTGTTTTTTTCCAATTGATCAGCAACTGATAGTTGTTTTAATGAGTTTGCGGAAAAATTTCAACCCAAAAAGTCATGGAACTTCATAATTTCAATCGATTAAAGTTTGGCTTTGAAAATTAAGAAAATAGCGTCGTTTTGAGTGTTTTTGCCTATTTTTGTTTGTTTTCGGTGATTTTCGAGCGTTTTTTGTTCAAAACTTGAATTACTATTCAAAACTGATTCAAAAAACATTTAAAAAATCCTATATTTACAACCAGTTAAATTTTGCTGTTTCTTTTGTTTTCTTACCGTTCCCCTGGGAATCATCATACTTTTCTCCAATTTTCAAACGTTTTTCATTGAGTTCGAGAAAATTTTTTGCCAAACATCTCATTCCAAGCCTGAAAAACAACAGTTAAGACATCACTATAGGACACTGTTTGTTTTATTGATTATCAGTCGTTTTTTTTCAGCGTTTTCTATGCTTACTGTGTCGTTTTCCCTGGTTATCTTTGTCTTGAGAAAAAAAAAATCAATTTTCAGCCACAGCCCATCGCGATGTCGGACAACGAGGAAAAATCACCAAGATCTCCCGCATCCTCTGCCCCATCCTCTCCATTGGCTCCAGTGTCACCATTGTCAGATCAAAACAATCCAGAGTCTCCAACTGGCGACGCCGAGGACATCTACAAAGACGACGTGAGCTTTAGATTGCCTGAAGTTATAAAAATTCATTATTTTCTAGGATGCTCCATCCTCGCCAACGAAAGTCGCAGGCTCACCACCACAGAGTCCATTGTCGTCTTCATCCCCTGTGAAAACTTCGAAAGTGATCATAGACAGCGACGATGATTCTGATGGAGAGGGAACTTCGGCAAGCAAACGCCCAGTGCTTCTGGATTCTGACGCCAGCGATACAGAGGCCAAGAAGAAGCCGAGAATAGCATTGGATTCAGATGACTCGGATCAGGAGGGTGATAAAGTGGTCGCTCGCAAAACTCTGTTCGGTGATGACAGTGACAGTGACGATGAGGGTCGTGCCAAGAAGAGCCAAGACGACGATCTGGACGAGTTGGTTAAGGGGAATAACGACGAAGAAGAAGGAGAACGACAGGAATCTCGGCCAGCCTACGACAGTGATGACAGCGATGGACCAGTGGATAGGCGTGGAGGCCGCAGCAACTTTGAGTGGGATTTCGATAAGATGATGGCGGAGAAGAAGGCTGAAAGAAAGCGAAAAACAAAGCGTGGAAAGGATGGTGGAATTGATATCATCAACGACGACGATGGAATGGTGGCGAGGTTGGTGGAGAGGATGAAGCATGCTGCGAAAGCCGACCGGAACGCCAATGTGGAAAGGAAGCCGGCGTTTCAAAAGATCAAAATGCTGCCAGAAGTGAAGGCGATCCTCTTGAGAGCTGGAATCGTCGAGGTGCTCATCGAGAACGGATTTATGAGTGCTCTCTCCGAATGGTTGGCCCCACTTCCAGACAAGTGTCTTCCAGCTTTGGACATTCGTATAACCATCCTCAAACTTCTTCACAATCCGCGTTTCTGGAAACTCGACAGAAGTACTCTGAAACAGTCGGGACTCGGAAAAGCCGTCATGATGCTCTACAAACATCCCAACGAGACTAAGGAGAACAAGGGAATCGCTAATAAGCTGATCGGAGAGTGGGCAAGACCTATTTATCATCTGGACACCGATTATAGTACAGTATCGAGACAAGAGCGTGAGGAGAGGGACTACTCGAGAATGCCCGAGAAGCGGAAGAAGAAATTGACGTAAGTTGAAAGTATGGATTCTGAAGTTTGGAGTTTTTTGTCTCGTTTCTCACCTCCCCTGAGCGACCTTCTAAACCATCCTGTTTCAGGAGCCGCGACGCCGATGAAATGGAGGAGGACGACGTTCCGAAGCGGCCACGTATTCGTGACGCTGAAGGGTTGGGACCGACGAAATCGCTGGATTTGAAGCCCGGAGACAAGGGATACATCAATCGGGCTCGCGTGCCGAAGCCATCCACCAAAGACTATGTGATTCGTCCAGAGTGGAGAGTCACTGGAGAGTTCAAGGGGGTTAGTGAATGCTTTGGGAAGCTAGTTTTAGGGGTCTGAAAATGGTGCAGAAAAAATATTGAGCAGAGAAAATAAAGACAACGGTGAGATCCATCTATTCGAACAGAGAGCAGTTGAAAATTTTGACGGCTGAGATATGGAATAAAAAAAAAGTATTCAATTTTTTTAACTGCTTTTCATTTCAACGAATGGATCTTATTGAGATCTACATTTCGTCAGTTGACAACATTTCCGTACCATTTTACATTCTGGAGATACTCCATCAAACTCTTTCAATTTCCAGGAGAAGAAAGCGAGTGGAAGCAACCGCTACGAACAAACGTTCCGCGACTTCCAAGAGCGAACCAAGAAGTCCAAGGCGAATCGTCTCGTCAAAGTGTCTCTCGAGGGCCGAAACATGGGAATTTGAGCATCTGAATCACTATTATGGACGGTGTTCGGAGGTGAAATACTCCGAAATTCCCCTTCAAACCTGTAAAATTCCTAATTTTCGGAGTCTTTTCTGTCATTTTTTTTCCTTCCAACAATTTTTCGCTTTCATTTTTATTTGTGTCCGACAATAAATTGTGTTCCGAATGTTCTTTCGCCTCCTCCTCCTCCCTCCGAGCCATCTCGAATCATCATAGTTTTATTTGTGTTTAATTTTGGTTTCTCCTCAATCTCAATCTCTCTCACTTTCTCTACTCTCTCTCACTCTATCTCGATCACTCTCGGATTCCTCGGTCAAACTGGCCCTCCCCTCCTGGGGACGGCCGAACAAGTGTTTCATGACAAGTGCCGTCGTCTCCTGCTCCAATCACTTATCAGTCTTCTCTGCCGTCTCCTCCGCCAGATGTACTCCCTCGAGCTCTGCGAGGAGCATCCTGAAGATTTGCTCACTCACTCGGAAGAAGCTTCCCGTGCCCCCCTGGCCGCTCCGTAACTCTTTCCGCTTTTCCCCGGCTGCCCAGAATACTCTTTGTTGTTTTCGCTGTTTTCGCTGTTTTCGACTCTCGACTCTGAACAGTTTATTATTAATTCATAGACCTCCAACAGGTGTTCCTTTGAAGCATGAAAAGGCTCCAGGAAACCATAATAGAAAGAGTGGTTTTCCTGTGTTAGAGAGAGTGTGTGTGTGATTCGAGGAGAGCGCAGAGAAAGCAAAAAGCAAACATCCTCCGGAAAATGTGTTCATCCGAAGCGGGGAGAGAGAGAGAGAGAGAGGAATGGTTGCTTTTTTGTTCGATTTCATTTTTTTTGTCCCTCCTCTTTTACATTGATTTTTGACTGGTTTTTGGGGGATAGGGAGGGAGGAGAATAGACAGTACGGAAATAGAATCGGTGTACTTGGAAGGGAACCGATTTTCGTTTTCGAAAAAGTTTAGTTTTTATCAGATTTTAGCATTTGAAAGTTTTGGAATTTGGAATAAGTTCTAGTTGGCTCGATTGTTTTCCGGTGAATCGACAGATTCTTAATTTCAAAAGTCGAAAAAGGGTCAAAATTTTTTCGAACATTT
This sequence comes from Caenorhabditis sp. 40 LS-2015, assembly GCA_900536305.3. NCBI lineage: Eukaryota > Metazoa > Nematoda > Chromadorea > Rhabditida > Rhabditidae > Caenorhabditis > Caenorhabditis tribulationis. Next base: position 72,826 of record LR544697.1, on the reverse strand, counting down.
GTTTTTCATCTGGAATCTTCTGGAAACCCAATTTCACATAAAAAGCTCAGAAAAAAAGCCAATCGTGGCCTAGGACTCGAAGACTCTGCCATTGACGATATCTTACGACGAAAATAGGATTTCCAGTGCCTACCGTACTCTAATTCGAGTTTCGCTGAATTAGAGTACGGTCAAGTCGGGAAAAATCTGGTGATCCGATTTTCAGAACCAAAACAGTCTGATAAAAAATGATTTTCCGATTCTTCCCTTTTTACCTAACAAAGCTGCTTCTAATGAATGGCAAAGTTCGAAAATGTTTACGCCGAATTCAGAATCTCGACCGAAATTGACGACGAAAATTCATTCTCCGGAAAGTTCTATTCATTTTCCCCATCCTCCTACTTTCAATCTCGTGACTTTAGTGCTTTCACACGAGACTGTAAAAGCCTCCTCGAAGACATTGTCCCCATGGTTTACCACCTCTTTCTTTTTTTCAAATTTCGTCTCTTCCTTCAATCTAGTTCTTCTCAAGAAGCCCTGACGACGAAAAAGGCACAGCCGTAACAAAACCGAACAGATGGCCGCGCCCCACGCCGACTATTCCATGCTAACTAAGCCGGCAAGCGTTTCTAATGAAGGCCTCTTCCGATGGCTCTGGGAAGCTAGAGGCGTCTAACTCCACTTGAGCTCTATGTGCGAAATCTCAGGTACTTCCGCCCAGTGTCTTTCACCTTTCGCGAGGCGGGGTGTGGCATGGTGTCTCCTCGAATAATACGCCCTCGAAGGCAGGGCAGGCACAAACAGTCCTCCTCCTCCTCCTCCTCCTCCTCCTCCTCAACAGAAGACGCCTTCCTTTTCTCCAGGTATCTGTCTGTCTCTCTGAGCGTCTGCGTCTCTCCTCGATTCGTGTACTCTCTCGTCGCTTCCCCATGACTACTGCTGTACAGGCACGATGCTGCCTTCGGGCGTTGTGTGTTGTCACCCCCTCCTCCCGTTTTGTACATTGCTGTATACATTCACTTTTTGTTTCACTTTTCGAGCTTTACTTGAAAGTTGGTCAAGCTCGATCTGAAAAGGCGTGGTCCTCTTTTTTCTCCCTCACATGATTCGTCGTCGATTCAGAAGAGGAGGAAGAAGAAGAAGAAGCAGAAGCGTGTTGTAAACCAGAACTGTTTAATATATTGCAGTTAGTACACGCACACACAACACAACACTCGCTAATTGTCTCAAAAACGATTTTCGCTACGTTGATAAACGACTTTTCATTGTTGATGAAGAAGACTTCTGATTCCTTTACTTTAGCACCTTCGAAACTTGGATTCCCCTCTATTATACCCATTCGAATTTTCGGCTTTCTGCACTGCGGCGCGGTCAAAAGTTGGCAGATTCTATTATAGAACCAGTTACACTCCTTTTCACTCCAAAATTTCCAATTCGTTATGCACTTTCGCCCTCGTCTCCCTCCCCCCACAGTCCAACAGTTTGTTTGCGAATTGTCTAATTGATGATAATCCGTTTTGCAAATCGAAAAATGGAATTTTCTGACTACTCGAGCACAGTAGAACAATGCACAACTTTTTCGCATCAGATATAGATGGCTGAGTTGTCAGATCCTAGGCCAGGTCGGACATTGGACATCCGGAAACACCCAAGCATGTCAAGTCAACATTCAGGCATCCTTGCCAACCACCGAATTGTTTGATAACGAGGTCCGGGTTCTCGCGCTTTTTCTCTGAACCAAAAAACCAAAAAAATCGTTTTTATCATCCTCAAAAAAGTTCCATAACCAGATGTCAATCACCGAGTCGTTTTTATGCCATCTCCACCATCGCTTGTTTCAGTGTGTGTCCATACTTTTTTGTTGGTTTGAATATGCTTTTTTTATCAGTCAGTCACTAGATACGTATATAAAATGGCAACACTGCTTTTCTAAAACACACCGTGGTGTGCTGCTCTCACGAGGTGTTTCAATTGTCTCCGTCGTTCAGTCAGTTCTTTTTCCCCGCTCTCCACATGATAAGGAAACGCACACACTTTTGTAACTTTTGTAGATGTAACAGTGGTGCTCTTTGTTTCGTTTTGACTCTGTTGCGGATTCTGGAGACTTTCTATAATCTGATCAGAATCCAGTCCTAACCTAGACACGACAGATCGGTTATGTTCGTAACTAAAAATGCAATGAGAAACGTGTCAACTACTAAAACTGAGATCCCCATGAGCTCACTATAGTTTGAAACTAAGATCAGTGGGTATAGTTCACAGAGAGCTGAGATACAAAGGAAACACCTATCTCAGCTCACCATTCAAAGTTTCAACTGATCATCATTACAATCGAGAGATCTCGTAGTGATCTTTATTTTGTCTGTTGACAGTTTTTTGTAGCATCTTCATTGTAGTTTCTTCGAGTCCTAGATGCTCGTGCTTTGAAACCAATCTGTCCTTCTCTCCCTCTCAGCCAACCAATTTTCGGTCCTCTGTCTGTTACCAGATTGAGACACAAAAAGAAACGAGACAAGCCAATTGAAATTATCCTCTCATTTTGTGTCTCTCTCTCTTTTCTGGCTCTGTCTCCCCTAAAATGGGGAAATTTCAAATGTTGCCAAACACAAGGAGGCGTCATTGTGGCTTCTCAGTTTCTGTACACTCTGTGGGCTCCAAGAACTTCTTGGAAGTCCCATTGAATTCGCGTGTTCCATCTTCACTTTAGGAGACGCAGATCACCCCAAGAAGAAGAAGAAGTTGCATATGTGTTACGCCATAATCACCCGCCGCTTCTGAAGACCAGACGGAGGAGTAAGAGGAGGGAAACAAGACGCGCATAAGTTGATAGATGAATGTGTGTAATTTCTCCTCCTCCTTCTTCCCATCATCATTCGCGAACGAGGCGGACTCTCGAGCTCGTCGTCCCATCACGTGAACGATGGAATGGGAGAGAAAAGTTTGGAGAGGGAGGAGAAGATATGATGGTTAGTCAAAACTAGACACCTTTCTTTTTTACATTGAAGGCTCTTTGGGCTTTTCGAAATGCTTGGTCTAGAAGAATCTGAGGGCGAGTAAGAGGTTCGAAGGGAATCAGATCCACCGTCAGTTTCCCCTCCTTAGGTCAAGTACCTCCTCCTGAAATTCGAATCTCTCTTTTCATCTATTAGACGCCATGAAACGAGAGGAAAAAACATCTTATCGTATGCGCCTCCTCCTCCTCCTTGGCGGCGTTCCTAGTGACCCCATTAAAGAGTAGTGCCCTCACCTCACACAGGTGTTTTCCGTCCATCCTGTATTTTGCCGCCTCTTCGTTTTTTTTCTGAATTTCCGAAAGTGAACATGGCCCTCTTCCTCCTCATCCGTATTCTGACTACTACTACGTTGAATCGAATCGTCCCTTCCTCTCCTAGTCCCTCTGAGATGTCCTTTTCGCCCCACCAAAGCCACGTATCGAATTTCAAGGTTTTCGTCTTATTTTTTTCTTATTCTTGTTGTATGTGAGACGACAGGACGACGGATGGTTGTTGTAGTATTTTTCCCTTACTTTATTGTTATTCTTTGAGAAATGTTTTTTTTTTTGGATTTGGAGTCAGAGAAAGTTGACTTTTAAGGCTTCGTTCAAAATCGTTCAAAGTCCCGAATTCTCTGATTCCACTGATCGTCTCAACGGGAACTGACGGTTACCATATCCCGAACCTTCTTTATACTTTTTTGCATTTTCCAATTTTTTGTGTGGAAATACGGAAAAGGTCTCATAACGATTCATGGTACTGTTATTGTATTTTCAGTTGCAAAATTTTGAATAACCTAAAGTAACTTTGCACAGATTCTTGAGCCCAGCATTAACTACAAAGTTAGGAACGTTTTTGGAAGTTTCTGATCTACATAGATTCCGGACTGGTCTCAACTATCTGCTAGCCATAGCAGAATGTCTCTCTGTCTGTAACCCAGTTCGGTTTCCATTATAAACTCACATTTCTAGTTTGAACCTGACTTTCAATCCATCTGTTTGTCTGAAAAAAGATGTCCCTGATCAGACTTCCTCAATTTTCTTCCGAGATTTACTCCGGATAAGACTAAACGGTTACCATAGAAAAATCGGAATCTCCAAAAACACCTTTCCCTGCAGATTCTCAATGACCAACTCCCCCCTCCATCATCCGAAAATCTGCAGAATCTCAAATATCTGTCCAGCAACAACTGCAACTTCACCTTTCTCCCCGCTGGCCTTCCCAGTATTTCCCAACGCCTAATAACAACAGCTGACCCCATCAACGACCCCTCTCTCTCTCCCTCCCTCTTCCCATCCCGTCCCATTTCTCTTTCTCTCTCTCTGCCTCTCTTTTTTCCCGCATGGTTTCGGTTGAGAAGAAGTGCTGCTGTTGGTGGTAGTGGTGGTGGTGGTAGTGGCTATCTGCTGTCCCGTTTCCCTCTTTCGATTCCAATGACATTCTTTTTGTCTATGTATGTTGCACCCAAAAACGTTTTTTTTCGATGGCTTTATGGTCCAACAATTGGCTTCAAACTGGCTCGACGCGTCGCGACGGACGGGTTACACACAAAGAGTTACATTTTTTTGCAAGTTTCCCCCCGTCCATTTTTGGAAGAGGTTCCTCCCTTTCTTCTTTCTTCTCCAAGACTGGACAAGAGTTTCCGGGTTTTCGAGAAAATTGAGAGAAAAAAATAGAGAAGAAGGAAAACTTTTGGGAAGTCGTTCGGTTCCAGATTATTTGCCGTCTTTCTTTCCGAAAAGTATATGAAATCGGTTTTCGGTCGAGAAATGGAATTTGGATGATTTTTCTTTTTTTCGCTTTCAAAGGTTTGAAAGTTTTCTCGAGCTTTCGTTGGCACCGAGTTCTATTTTTCGTCAAAATATTAGCTTGATTTTTGAGCCTTCTGATAAGCATCTTTCGAACATCTGACAAACGTCTATTCTCTAAAGTAAATCTCTTACATTCTTCGAAAAGAATCGAAAAGTCATCTGAAAATTCACGAAATTCGCAAAATTTACGTAAATTTAACCATGTGCCTTTAAACTACAGTAGTAATTTTTACGAAGAAAAATGTTTTTGTGTCAATTCAGAGATGTTTTCAGGCATTTTTGTGAATAATGCTTTTTTACATTTTCGTTGCGTTTTTGTATTTTTCTTCGCTGAAACCAGCTGAAAAAAAATTCACACTTTTGAATTCCCGCCTTCCCCATATTATTTGTTTCCCCACCTTCGCTCTACTCTATAAAATCGCCAAAAAACTATTCTCCTCAGTTTTCCTGTCCATGATTGTTTGCGGAAATGACTAAGAACCCAACCGAGTGGTGCACTATGTTTAGTCATTCTCCGCCTTCGTCTCGTTTTCGCGCAATACGAATTCAGCCAAAAAAACCATCCGCCGACCTTTTGTGATTTTTCTCCTTTTTCTCGCTGCGTCTCTCGATCTCTATCTCTTCGTTCAGTCACACTTTCCTCGTTTATGATTTTCATTGAAAGTGACAGTTGAAATATACATTTTTGCAGGTGAAAAAACCCCCCGTAATAAATAAACCTCTTCAAAAGACACCAAGAAGTAGAAACACAAGAGAAGAGTCGAAGAGAAAACGATGAGTATACTGAGCGAGATTCTCAGCACGGGCCACGTCGACGTGGAGCTTCTGGAGGCGCTCGACGATGATCAAAAGCAGTTGTTGTTCTGTCAGATGAGGAGCGAGCAAGTGCGAAAGTGGGAACAGTCAGAGGCGGAATTCGAGAGGACGGGGCCGCAGAATCGACTGCCGAAACGGAAGGGGTTACGGTGGTTGACGGGAGTCGATGGAGAGGTCTGGGTGTGGGTGATGGGCGATCATCAGGAGGTGAGTGTTTTATTGAAATTGTAAAAATCGTGAAAACTCGCAAAAAAACCAACTGAATCTCTCTTTGAGCAGTAGAGAAAGTTTGTTCAAATTATCGGAATTATCTGAAAATAGATAGACGTATTTTGCACTACAATGAAGCGAATTTTGAAGAAATGTGATTCTACCCGGTCTAACCTACCTGATCGCGAGTTTTGGAAAAAAGTTGTCAACTACTAAAAGGTAGATCTAAAACTGCTTGAGTATCTCTATTTGAGCCGAGCTATCTGTCGGTCCTCCATTCAAAACTCTCTGAAATCCACACCTCAAAACGAACCATTTTCCAGGACAAAACCATCGACGAAATCTTGGAAGAAGAATCCCGCGAGAAGGCGCACGCTCTGGCGATGCGCGAGCTCCGCGCCTCCGGAGCCTCGGATTCAGAACGAGAAGACGATCTGATCGCGCAACTCGGTCAAATGCACGTGATCGGATCGCAATCCCATGAGAACTATGACAATCTGTACAGCAATGATGCCACTCCGCTGCTCCTATTCCAGCCCCCGAAACCTATATTGACAGTTCACAACCAACAGACACCTCTGCCGCCGCTACAACCTCCACCGCAAATCGTCACAACCACTACAGTATCCAGCTATTCGACGCCACAACCACAGAAAGCGCAGCTGGTGCGGGGGGAGAAACCGCCAGTGCCACAGAAACCGACGACTGGATACTTTGCGACGTTCTCGTCGAATCCACAGTCAACCAATACGAAAATCTATGACACCCATGTGCCGAGCACAACGAATGGATACGCGAATGGCCATGCTACATGGCAAGAGCCGATCACCACGAACAACACGAATGGTGTTCGAATGCGAGCGCCGCGGACGGATGATAACGGGCGGCGAGAGGAAGAGGTGCAGAAAAGAGAGTCGGAGATTTTCCAGAGTCTGCTGGAAGAGCGAGAACGACTTCAGCGGGAAGCGGAAATAATGGAGGATCGAGAGAAAACGCTGTGGGAAGAGCGAGAACGGAAGGCTCGAGAAGCGGAGCACGCGCAGAGGGAGTTGGCTCAGAAGGCGCGAGAGAAGCATCAGCAGATGATAAGGACGAGTACGAGTATTCTGCCCGCGTTGAAGGATCACAAGGCGGGCAGTTTGCGGGAGGCGATGTGAGTTTTTTTCTTCTTGGATTTTGGAGTGGAAATAGTGGAAAATCAGAACCGAAAAGCTAACTCCGTCCATTTTTTAGCCAGTTTTTCTCACAATAAACAAACCGAGAACCCGCGAAATCTCAAAATCCTGCGAAACTCGTGAGCTGGAAAAAGTTGGCGGAGTAGAATGATCTCAAAATTCTTCAAGTTTTCAAATAGACAATAGAAAAAAGTTCTCCAAAACTTCAGAGAAACGGACAACCCTGATAATAGCGAAGTGCGTGTCTACGGCGGTGTTAGGCTGAGAAGTAGTGTGATGAGGTATCAGAACGATTTTCAGAAAATTCTCTCATCGATCTGTCTATTTTTATTAGAAAATACGATTTTCAGCTTATTTCATTTCTGATTTCTCGTTCAAAGCTGGAAAATGAATTAAAATAAGCTGAAAATCGTGTTTTCAAGGTTTACTGAGAAAAAATAACGATATCGGCAAACCGTGCGGCGCTTGCAAAAACCTCGCGCCGCGGGTTGCCGATGGGCGGAGTCTAGATTTTTCAAGCTCCGATGTTCGCTTTTCCAACACGAATCTCAACTTCTAGTGAGCGGTTTTCGGTGAAAATTATACAGATCGAAAGAGAAATTTCTGGAGTAATTGATAGAACCTTTTCAGTCGTCGTTGTCCGTTTAATTCACGAAAATTATTGGGCCCAAAATCACAGATTTATTTTCCAATTGTCACCTTTGTCAACCCTGTTTATATTTGCAGAAAAAATCTGCCCCGCCCTCCGAAACCGAAGTCCCGAAACGCAATTATCGAATGGTTTCAACGCGAAGAGCTGCCACGTGGCACGGGCCTCGACCCGAAAACTCGAGCACCGGCTCCCTGGTTCCATGGAGTCATATCGCGCGACCAATCCGAAGTTCTCCTGACCAATAAACCAGTTGGATCGTTCCTGGTTAGAGTGTCCGAGAGAATCTGGGGGTGAGCATTTCGAAAACGGAGCCAAAAATCTAGAGGCAAATTTCAGATACACGGTGTCATATGCGGCACGAGATGGCACTTTCAAACACTTTTTGGTGGAAAAAATAAAGGAAGGATATCAGTTTTTGGGAACAAATCAAGTCGTGCACGATGAGCTCTTCGATTTGGTCGCCTATCATGAGGTTTGTCGAAACTTTGCATTTTCGTGTTTTTATTTGCCTCAAAAAATGTAGTCAAGTGTGTAGATTTCGTAATGAAAACGCAAAAACATTATTATATATTTTGAAGCCAAAATAAACTTTCCGGAAACCTCCTTTAATTCAAAAAATTGCTTAAAAACATCTCACTCGGCTTCGCCCACTTTTTGATAGATTCTCTCACTATTTTCATTTCGAATTCTTCCAGACCGCCCCAATCACCGCAAAAGGAGCCGAAATCCTGAAATGGGCGGTCGGTCAGACGACTCGACCCGCGGACTACGCAGACCTCATTCCGGACCCCGTCATCCCATACAACCCCTACTCATCGCATCGCGGAATCGTTCGAACCATCCCGACGACGATATTGAATGGCCCTGTTGGACGCTTCTGAACATTATTGTTCCCCGCGAAACTTGAATTTAGATTTTGAATTTTGACTATTTGTATTTGCTAACCCACTAAATTGCACTCTAAACCCCTCTCACCCCACCCCCCTCCCCCCCTTTACGGTTATGTTTCTGTTCAAAAATCAATAGTGGATCTGCGCTCTATGGATAACCACTGAAATTTCTATAGAGCCCTTTTACAAAAAAAAAACGCAACATGTAGTTCTTCTTTTGTTTCCAAACTCACCTGTCAAATTTGTCATTTTCTGTTGTTACTGGTAAAATTTGTGCTCAAATCACACCCCTCCCTCCCAAAAAAAGAAAGTCCTAGAATATTTTTCTAAATCTCCTCTTTTTTAATGGTCAATTCGAAAAATCGCTCTTGGACTCCGTCAACTTCGACAATTTCTTGATAATTTGTTGAAAAACGGTCAAAACCACGAAAAGTGGTTTAGTGGGCGGAGTCTAAAAATTCGGTATTTGAGTTTTCGAATTGACCATCCCCCTCCTCTACATTGACTTTTTCGATTTTTTTCTCAGACTATTCAGTTTTTCAACGATCTTTTGCCATTGTCTTCTTTGTTTTTGCTCTGCAAACGCGCTCCATCGCATCAGCGCAAAAATGAAAAAGACAAAGTCGATGAGAGTTGACTAAAACTCTGAGAAATTTGTCGAAATGATCTACGGGTCCTTTACCTGATCTATCGCCCCCATTTTCTACACAATATTCCAAGTCTAGTCCAGAAAATTTTTTTGTAATTTTGTTAGGAATTTTGAATTCCGAAGTTCGACTATTTACGCCCCTAATGAAGAATAACAAGTTCTTGAAATTCGAATAGGTTCAGTGGTTGATTTTCCAGCTACTTCTGGAGATTCTGAAGCAAGAGGGCGTCATCTGAATCAGCTTCATGAATCGATTTAGAATGACGAGTCCCGGCGAGGACGACGGGATGTTCGGCGTGGTCACAGGACAAGTCGGAAAGCTCGTTGAATTTAAGAGGAGCGGGACGAGGATTCGGGAGGATACGATCAGCAAGTTTACAGATACGTTAGGAAAACGTATGAATTCCGAAGAAATCTGAGCAAAAAAATCAATTTTTTAGTGCTGAAGAAAAATTTCTGTCAAGAGCAGCGGCAAATGTCGGGAGCCGCTATCATCCTCTCGGCGCGAGTCGTTTTGCCGAATACCTCGGCTTTGGAGAAGATTGCAATGTTGCCGTGGTTTCGGCTGGGTCTCGATATGGTCGGAAATTTGGATAATGTAAGAGAAAACCGAAAGTGGAATAACATTGGAACCACGAAGAGGTCGCAAAATTGAAGAAAATACTTTTTTTTCCAGCTCCCCGCGTGCAAATGGATCAACGTCGAGCCGCTGTTCCATCTGTATCTCGAAGCGATTCCTCATCATGGCGACGAGTTCATTGCCAAAGAGTTTGTGAAATTTCTGTCCACACTAATTCAAGCTATAACAATCGCTCCGGTCATTCAGAGTGGTTAGTTTCAGTGGAGAAAAATGAAAAAAGTTTTGAAAATCGGCTGTAAAATTTCCAGACTTCTACTCCATCCGCTCCTGCCTCTCAATCGGTCGCATCGTTATCAACTCCCTCGAAATCATCAGACACCCGGAAGGAGACCTGGAACTGCGAAAATTGACGATGGAGTTGCTCCATGAAGTTCTCCTCCATTGTCCTCGAAATCGAGTCCCGACGATCGCTCTTTTTGTGTCCGGACTGCTCTCTGGACTGTTTAAGATTCTGAATCAAAATACTAATGATAACGCGATACTGACCGAGAAAATGCTCGAGGTGAGATTTTTTCAAAGTTCAAACCACCAGATTCTCCTCTTCCAGCTCTTCAACTTCACCACAGTCCTCGTGTTCTCCGATACAGCTGAGCAGTTCGATGTAAGCCAAGTGGATCTCAGCGAGCATCCCAAAGAGTTCCATGTACTATTCGAGCACCAAAGTACCACTGCATGGAGGGAAAAGGCTCTGGATTCTATTAAGCAGTTCGCCGAGCATCTTCTCTCGCTGTACATGGTGCATCGTGTGGATAGTATTCGAGCGGCGATGATCGATGTGATGATCAGTATTCAGAGAGAATGTGGAAAGTTTTTTGGGTCCAAATTGTATGAGAGCCTGTTGGGCATGTACATGCACTTGAAGTATGACGATTTTGAGAAGTGAGTTTTAGAAGTTCTAGCTCATCTCTGCACCTCACACCTTCCAGATACCGAACCATCGCCGACACGTGTCTAGAACTCGTCAAAGACAGACGCCTCGCCGAAGAGTACTTCTACACCCAACTCGACCACCAAATCACCCGTCTCCCCACGCAATGCCGCTGCGAAAACGGAACCCGGGTACTCAAAAATCTATCCGCCTGCTTGACGGGTCTCGGTCCCAGTGTGAAGTTGATGTGCACCACTGGCTCGCAAACCATCGAACTGTTGCTCCGCAGTCTTGCTGATAGTATAATCATCAATCGACAAAAGTTGATGATTAGCAGTGGAGAGCCTCTGAAATCGGTGACCCATTCGCTCAGAAGGATGAAGCTGATTCACGGGGTTTCGGAGGCGGAACTTCACAATCTATGTCGGCAAATGGCACGGCTCGGAGGCATCGAGATGATCGACATGGCACACAATCTGTTGAGACAGGAAAAGGCTCAGAAGCTGTCATCCCTTCACCTGATCCTTGGCTATTTAATGGCAGAGACTGATGAGAAACTGGTGCCTTCTGATGATCCCATTATTCTGATGCTCACTGAGTACCTCATCAAGGAGACAAACAGGTCTTGTATCATCTATGTGAAGACTGATTTAGTGTTGCCGGCGATGATCTACGATCCCGAGTGGACTTGTGTAATCGAGAGTCTGTGTCTGATCAATTTGGCAGTGTGTATGAAGTTTCTGGAGAAGACGGCTAATAGGTCACATGTGAGTTTTCAGGAGAGAAAGTCAACCTAAAAACTTCTCACTCTTCAGATCTCCACGCAATGTCTGTGCACCGTCCTGATGCAGACTCTCTCCGACACGTGGACAGTGAAAGAATCCGCTGAGTTCGCGCTCCAAGTCATCGCCGTCGGTCAAGTTGGAATGAGGAGGAAGCCCGGCGAGGAGTTGAATGATCGATTCAAACGTGTCGAAGACGCGGTCAACGAGATGCTCAAAACGTACAGTAGTCACATTCTGAATCGAGTTTCTGTGGCATGCAACTCGGCGAACAACTACCATATGGCGCCGATTCTGATGAAGGCGTACTTGAAGAAGACGAGTGTTTCTGAGCACTTTGACGCGTTTCGAGTGATCGTCGAGAAGATGTTGTACGCGTTGGATCGGAATCAGCAGGTGGAGATTATCTTCTGAATTGTGACTCGCTTCTCAAAAAAAGTTTCGAAATTTCTCGACTCCGCCCACTTTTCGACTCCTCTCACTGTCCCGCTCGGACACCTTCACATTACAGTGGGCGGAGTCCAGGGATTTCAAGTTTTTCTCATGCGATTTTTCGAATTCACAATAGTTTCGCAGAACCTTTCTTGACATTCACAAAATTTTCAGAAGTTCACATGGGCCCTGATGAAAGCCTTACTCGAGTTCATGAAGTGTCTGAAGAAGGACTATCCCGATCACAAACCCCTTCCACCAGCCGAGGATTCAGAAGACCAAAAGGATCTTCCCACTCCGCAACACCAAGTCGTCGAGAAGATTCTACTCCGCGCGAAGCACATGTTGACCACGGGACACCTTCCTGTACGGCTCACCGCGTTACACATGTTATCCATCGGTCTTCAGTTCCTGAAGCATTACGATGACATGCTTCTGCCGATGATCCATCAGAATTGGTACGCGTTGATGGTGATTTGTCGGAGCAAAGATCCAACATCCACCGATAAAGTGATCGGAATCATTTTGGATATGGCGGAGATGTCGAACAGTTTCGTGCATAACAAGGTGCTCAAAGAGTTCTGGCCGACGATGGAGCCCTGGCTGACGACACTGATGAAGAGGAACGACGACTTCAAGCATCTCTCCGAGTACTCGGTGGCGATGAAGATGGTGCATGTAATCCCGGAGCTCTGTGTCAATTCTGGATTCACGGAGGAGGAGTACAAGGAGACGTTCATGAAGCTGTTGGATACGGGTATCGCCCACGAGAGCATTCTCGCAATCGTCTGTGGGATACAGAAGAAAACTGCCGAGGATTTCTATCAACGCGGAATTCCGATCGATCAAATACCATAATGTGTATCTTGCCCAGTGATTTCAATTTAATTGGTCTCAGATTTTTTGTTGTGTACTTACATTTGTAATAAATTTAGCTGCATTTTTAGAAGCAAGCGTTCCAGTTGAGATTTTCGGATTATGGCATTCCCACCATTTTCTTTTTTTGTTCTGCAGTTTTTCGAACTGAAAACTTATCAGGGATTCTACTAGATTCCAGAATGAAAATCCTCCCATATCGATTCGAAGGAGAAGTAGTCCGCGGGTTCGGTCGTGGAGGAAAAGAGCTCGGATGCCCGACGGCGAATATGGATGACAACGTCGTCGAGAATCTTCCGGAATCGCTTCAAGTCGGCGTCTATTATGGAACGGCGACACTCGATGGAAAGAAGTACAGTATGGCGATGAGTGTCGGATGGAATCCGCAGTATCAGAATGAGAAGAAGACGGTCGAGGTGCATTTGATTGACTACGCTGGTGGCGATTTTTATGGGAAACAGCTGAGCGCGGTGATCACTGGATTCATCCGGGAGATGAGATCTTTTGCGTCTTTAGGTTTGTTCATTTTTTATTTCGAATTTTTGGCTTGTTCTGACTTCGTTTCGGTAAAAAAATGGGAAATTTAATGTTTGTTGCGGAATACGGTACGCGCTTTGGTACCGGTTGATGTTCGGTGTTTGCAGATCAACCCAAATATTTGAAAATTGATAAACATTTTCTCGATTTTCTTGCAGTTTTTGATGATTTTACATGGAAGAAATTACTTTTTTCGTCGAGATTCTTTGCTTTTCAAATTCTACAAGAAATTATTTATCCATCTGTATACTTTTTGTTGAATTCTGCTCACAAGAAGTTGAGATATTGAGCGAACAAAGATTTACATTTTAAAAAATCAAAATTCTATTTTAAAAAGCAGAATTCATGAATCTGATGCATTTACTGGAGCGTAATACTTTGCACCGAAAATTTGCTGTCCTTTAATTTCCGATTTTTCTTCCAGATGAACTGAAGCTCGCAATCGCCAAGGACATCGAAGTAGCACGTCGTGGAAGTTTGGAGCACGGAAAACTGTGATGTAACTTTTTGTTTATATATTGCACGCATAATTATATATCATTCTCTCTCACTTTTCCCCATCAGGTTGTGCAAAAAGAATTCCCCCACCCACTTTTTTCATTTCATATTTCATTTAAATTAAATAAAAATATTCAATTGAATCGATAATGACACTGAGAGATCTTTTTTTTGACAACTTTTTGATAGGGAAACATGAAAAGTAGACAGGGGAAAAAACAGGAAAGAGAGAAAGAGAGAAAGACGAAGGATTTGGAAACAAGGATATTGTTTTTGTGTGTGGCTGGATGGGGCGACGAAAATTCTGGAAATTACTCACGAGAAAAATGGATTGGAATGAGTTACCCGGATCGAGAGATGGGGGATTGCGGATACAACACATTGGGATAAGACAAACGATAAGCGAAATTCAAAATTTAAAAGGAAAAAAAAATCTAGGCAAAAAAAGAGTTTAGAGCACTAGGAAGGGGGGAGAAGGAAGGGAAAGTTAGCATAATCCCATTGATTTGAGATTTTTAGCGATGATCATGTCTAGACAGGCATCCAGCACGAATTGGACGTTGTTCGTGTCGGTGGCGCAGGTGTGATGGCAGTAGATTTCTCTTTGGGACGAGCTGGAAATTTGGAATAAATTTTCCTTGGTTAAAAAACATTTTTAGATAATCAGAAAATTCAGAATGCATCGCAGGTCGGATAATTCGTTTCGAACAGATTATTTCGGAGAGTTTTTTGAGTTTCTTCTCTCAATCATTCGAATTGAAAGCTCTTTCTTGAAGTTTCGAGGTTTCGCAGAAAAACCTGAATTATCAAAGTTTCTTCTCAAGAAACTCACCGATTCAACTGCTCAAACTTCCACTGAATGTAATTGATGCACTCCGTCTGATTCTGCTGTCCCTTGTATTCTGGGAAGCACACTGTCAACGGAGATCGCACGATCTTCTCGGCAAACAGATCCTGAGAAAAAAAAATTATAAAAGAATGTTCTCAGGAAAAATCAATACCTTCTTGTTCAAGAACAGAATGAAGTGAATGTCGGCGAACCACGGGCTGTTGCAAATCGAGTCGAACAGTTTTAGGGATTCTTGCATTCGGTTCTGAAAATTCGTTGTTATTTATTGACGAACATCTTCTCCAAAAAACAAACCGTGCAATTATCCTCCCTCAACGTCTGATCATACTCCGAGAGCGAGGAAATGAAGATGATCGCGTTGACATTGTCAAAACAATGAATCCACTTCTTCCGTTCGGATCGTTGACCACCGACATCGATCACTCGGAATGTGAGCCCTTTGAGTTCGAATAGAACTTCTGTGATTCCCGTCGTTTTGATTCTCGTCCTCAGCAGGTCCTGTTCACTGGGGACGTAGTTGGGGGAGGATAGGCGGGGCAGGTTGTCGAGGAAGCTGAAAAATCCAAGCGTGTCGATTTTTGTTCAGGTATTCTTGGCTTGTTTTTCTATTCAGAGTCGTGTCTTTCAGGAGGTACCAAAAGATCATAGTTTGTTCATTCGTTCGATCTGCAATGCTCTGTTTATTCAGTTGTCTGGATTGTTCCAGATGTTCTTTCAGCTGTGATTTTCCGTTTTGTTCAGATGTCTGCAACTGGATGTTTTGTGTTTTCACTGATTGGAGAGCTATCAGCGTTCTAAGAGTGTTGGTGATGCGCTCCATTGTCATAAAACTTTTTTCATCACTGGTAGTAGTAGATCGAAAATCCGTCAGTTTCGTTCTGAGCTGAATTTGATCTACCAGAAAGGCACGCGTAGACATTCTTAACGAAAAATGAACCTACTATTTCGCCGAGTCATCAATCTGATACTCGTTACTCCGCCGATAGCATTCACGGACGCCCGGGTCGTGCCATAGCCTCTGCATCGCTTGCGCCAGCTCTTCCGTTAGCTCCTCCTTGTTGGCGTGGACCGTGGCGAACACCAGTTGGGAGTCTCGCTGAAACTCCTGGCTTTTTTTAGTATGGCTCAACTACAGATGCTGCTGAAAGTGAGATGAGCGGAAGCCGGAATATCTTTTAAGTGAAAAAGGCTACGGGAAAAGAGTCAACAGACAAAGTCGAGGTCACAATGAGATCTTCAAATTGTGATAATGAGCAGTGGAAATATTGGCGAGGAACAAATCCACCACATCTCAGTACATTGTCCATATTTTCCACTGTTCTTTGCTGCACTTGAAAGATCTTGTTGGAATCTACATTTGTCCAGTTGAAACTTTCCTCGAAGAATTTTTCACACCAAAGATAGGCCGTCTACCGATCATCTATGCGATTAGAGGGATCGCCCTTCGGTTTGCGACAGGTACCATTGGAAAGTGGAGGCTTCCATGGAGGCGATGAACAATGTTCTGTATTTATACAAGTCTCCTTTCGACCTCCAGAAGTGGTGAGGCCGCCAAATCTGTTAAACTGTTACGAAAACCAAACTTCGAAAGCCCATAGCTAGACTTCTGAAGGTCGAATGCAGGTTTCCGAAAGGGTTAAAAAGTTTCAAAACTTCCAATTTCCAATGATACCCATCAAACACCAAAGTGAAATCTCTCTATCGGCACTATTATAAGCAAGAGAAGCCTAGTAAGGGAAGATCGACCCTACCACTCGATCCGTTTCGCCGTACTCGATTTGCAGATGGAACATCGCCCTGAGAATCGAGAGCATACTGTGAATGCAGTTCGAATAGACGACGGGCCGAATCATTTCTAGGTCTTGTTGTGAGAAGCCGTCCTTGTGCAATATCCTCATCTGCTTCAGTATTGTGCTCTTCCCACTTTCTCCGGCGCCTGAAATCATGATTTTCCAATCGAGTTTTTTGGCTTTTCATTTGTGATCCTGCTAACGAAAATCTGACTTGTGAGTTCAAAAATAGAACAGCTCCAAAATCCCGAAAAATTCCGAACAATCAACATTTCGGGTGATTTTCAGTACCATTATTCACTACAAATTACCAAAGTTTACATCTTCCTGGCCTTTTATGAAAACCAAAGATCCCCAACCTTCTTCTCATTTTGATCCCCTTAAATCCCCCGGTTCACAAAACATCCCACTCTAAACTCTTGCAGCCATACGTATCTTTTCTGCAAAGATTATTCCATTCCGCTTTTTGACGTCATCCTCTTTCTTCTTCCTCCACTTTTATTAGCTCTCCTCAACCGACACCACCATGCCTTCCAATTAGTTTGTTTCGGGAGAGCAACAAAAAGAAAAAGAAAGAGACGCGAACTTGTAAAACGATACATGTCGGTGGGAAAGTTACAGAAACATGGGAATTTTTCGGAGAAGGCGTTGTGTATTGGAAGGGTGAGGTGATCTTTCGAAATTGAGATATCTCGAGAGTGGGATTCTTCGGGTCTTGAAGGTGCTGGACATGAAACTTCCCAGTTATCCTTTTGGTTGGAAGTTCATAATGTTTTGGATCTTGAATGAGTACTGGATGTCTGATCCATTCCGGATCAAGGAACTCAATTTCTTCACTAATCCAAGTTTTATTTCCGTTTGCAAGAGGGGAAGATAAATAAAAGATGGGACTGTCCCTTTGAAAGAAAGCGAAAGGGATTACTCGGAAAACGAATGAATTACGTGATGCGAGCAAGAAGAAGAAAATAGGAGAAGTGTTATTTTTAGAGGGATCATCAATCCAGACTAGACTAGTTTAGGTGGGAGGCTTATTAGCCGAGGTTCTTTGGAGTTTGAGATTTCGCTGGATTCGAGATTTCTGAAGTCTAGACAGCGTTCCGTAGGTCTAGAACTATCACAAGGTCTGAGTAGTGAAACGCTCAAAATCTGTGAATCCTGTGTTCCATGAGTCTTGGCTGAAAGTCTACAAAAGCTCAGAAGTCGTTAAACCAAGAATCATTGAATTTTGCTGAATTTAGGTTTTACTGAGCGATACTGTACTCCATCCAGCTCTTTTCCATATTCCCCCCGTTCCCCTCAAAAAACACATCTCAGATCTTCTTCTTCTTTTTCGCCTTGTTTCCTCTCCTTAGCATCATCCTAAAGTGTGTCCACGCGGATCAAATTACAAAGGGTACGTTGAGGGGGGGAAAAAAATAAGAGCATGTGTCTTCTGTCTTTCCTTAACTTACCTAATAGTAGTAGTTTGATGATCCGCAGACTCATCGATTGATCCTTCTTTATTTGCTCGTCGATCCGACGGTTCAGACGTTTCCCCTCCTTCTGATCTTTACTCGTGCAGTGACCCATTTTGTGCTAGAAAAATTGGAGAATAGAGGATTGATGAAGACTGTAGAAGCAACCATTCGAAGAATAGACGAAAGAAGAAGAGGACCGATCAGAAGCAATTGACAACAGAAATCTTAGAAGGGCATCGGAAAATAATAATCGAAAAAAACGGTGAAGGTGCAAAATACAGTAATGAGAGGTTCATCTTTTTGAGGTTGCTGCCAGAGACTTTTTCAGCTCTGGTAGATCAAATTTCCTCGAAGATTGACCGCCAAATTTTTGATCTACCACAGTTAAAAAAGCGCGCGGAACACTAGGTTATAAAACCTCAACTAGACTTTCTGAATCTCAAACGTAAACGAAAAATAAATCGAGAGACTGATTCTGGGAGGCGGGTCTTTTGGTGGTCGACAGGTGAAAAATTATTTCTCATCCATTACTAAAATAGTGAAAACAAGGATAATAGAAAGAGAGACTCAGAGAAACGAGAGGATTCATCTTCTCCAACATTGGTTTGATGTCTTCGACAAGCGATATGGCGACGGGGTACTGCCGCTTCAACCCAATTTATCTCCATTCCTGTGACAGATACAAAAAACTGGTGGATTAAGAAAATGTTCATGAGATTATAAGCAACATTTTATTAGTTGATCACTTTTTCATACTTATTGCAGGAGCCGAGATAACTGCGGTCAAATTTTACGGTAACATCCAGAAGAACATTCCGGGGAACTACAATCTCTGGCAACTTTAGTCAGACATATATATCAAGGGAATTCGGTCAGAAAAACCACCAAAGCTACAAATCCAAAAAATCCGAAAACCTGTAGCCCAGGAAAACGATCTAACAGGTCAGAAGGTACAAGTGTAGGTACACAAACCGATGAGAGTACAATGTGTCTCGGTTTGTATTGACAATTCTCAAAAGTACAAAGAAAACAAATCTCGGCACAGAGGGAACTTTCGGGAAGATCAAAAATCTTCCTTGTGTGAGTTTCTTTGTAGTCCTAATTCTAGAACACATTTAGAAGGATACAAAATGACCGACGAAGACGACCCCCTCTCCTTCTTGATGCCGGCTGAAAATGCGCGAGAAGGAGAGCTGGAGGTGCTGTTTGAGTGAAGCGAAGAGATAGGATTCCATGGCGAGAGACGCAGAGAAGCAGAGCTCGAGAGAGCAAGAGGGGGATATCTCACCCCCAGCTCTTCTGTGTTTTCCCCACATGCCTTCGTCGTCTCTCTCTCCCTTTTTCTCTCTCTTCCCCATCCGCCCCCTCACCTTTCCGAGAGAGAGAGAGCCCATCGGATTAGGACGCGCCTTCTCTCCCTCTCTCTCTTCTGTAGTCGCCTGGGCGTCTTCTAAAGCGAGAATGTATTCTGAATGCAACATGCTCATCGTCGCGCGTCTTCTACTCGCCTGAATTGGACGAGAGGAGCGGCACGTCGTCAAAAGAGAGAAGAGATAGGGGGAATGAGACATCGAGAGTGAAAAAGAGAGAGGAAGAGAAATGTGTGGAGCTCTCCCTCTCGTTTTGACCACGCTCTTGTCTCCTAATCAATAGGATGCTCTCCCCTTCGAGTCGAAACTTCTTGACGCTTGACGCCTTCTCAAAAGAATAAGCCGAGGGTAGAAAACGTAAGGGGGACGCAGTTTTGGATTCCTTGGATTCCGAAAACAACAAGAAAGTGAGGGTGGAGGGGCAATATGTGCTTGTGTGTCCCTGGAGATTAATCAGACACATCTTTTGCACCAGACTCGAGAAAGAAGGAGATGCAATGATTGGAGAAAGAGGAGATTCCGAGATTGGGTTTAGACACGAAGATAACAAGAATACGGAGGAAAAAGAGGATCTTGAAATTGAAAAAAAAACGTTGAAGAACGTTTAGGGGGTAAAGTCCAAACTAGCAATGAGAGCAGTAGGGCTCCTCAGAAAGTTGATCATGTTCGGTGGTGCGAAATATTTTGCGCTCTTTTGTCCTGGTAAATCAAAGCCGGCTCAGAATGATGCTATGGGATCTTTGATCTACCTGTACTGCTACAACACAGTAAAAGAGTGGTCGAGGAAAAATTGGTAAAATTCAACTCAATAGGAAACTACCGGATTTTTGATTTACCGATGGAAAAACTGATTGTCTATATGCAGTCAATGTTTCAATTTATCACTGTACAGAATGAGGTCACGGATAAGAGTAATCCATAACGCACCTGAGGCACGCCAGATCGTGTTGCTTTCTAGAAACGCTCGGACCAAAATAAGGGGTCCGGACCCCTTTTCTAACATTCTAAACTAAAATTTGTTAATAGGCAGTTTTTCGATATCTGTTACAGGAACCAAGGTGATTGTGGTCGAAGTGACAGTATGGGGTGTGTGGGCTCAAAGTTGGCACTTTCGTACTAAAGTCTCACCGCAAATCTCATATTTTCAGTCTGGTCTGAAATCAAGCATTCCCTTTTCGTATCTCATTGTTCCATCCTCTTCTTCCTCTCAATCCTCACTCCTTCCTCTCAAAACTTTTCCAATTTCAACCTCTCCCAGTCTCATCACCATCCAATAAGAGATGTGGGGGTATCTGAGGGCACACACACAAATTAAAGAGAGAAATGAGCCAAAGATATCGAAGGCGAAGGAGGGAAAGAGGATCCATTAAAAAGAGGAAGTGATGGTGTTGGTTGGGAAACAATAGCGTCGTGGAGGAAAAGGGCAATGAGATGAATTTGAATGAGCAGCAGGAGGAGGAGGAGGAGGAGGTTGAAATTTAAGAGAGGGGAAGATAGGATGAGACATCAAACAAATTCTGAAAGTCGATCTTCTTGGAACTCGAGGGGTGAGCTCCCTCGTGGAGAGGGATCAAAACTTGGTGGTTGGAGTTTGGAGTCACTTCCGGAGAGCATCAAGTGGGGGAGAGCTCGAAACATTAACAAGGAGATCTCTTCGTAATTTGGGCCAAGATAAAATCGACAACATAGATTTAGATTTTGGTGAGCTCAAGAATTTGGAGCAACAGTGTTATGAAATAAGGGCTTTTTCGACATAAAGATTGTATTATTGTCAATCGAAAATGTCAAGTCTGAAAAACATCTGAAAAATGAAGATAGCGCTTGAAATTTTCACGACGTTTCTATCTGAGAATCTTCAGCAAGAATGAACAGTCATAGAAGTTCGAATTCCCTTCTTGGTTTTCATACACACTTTCACGAAAAAAAAAGAGTTTCTGGGCTGGTTTGAATTCATAGAAACTTGCTACCTTTATATCAGCCAACTCGCCCATGCCCTCACTAACCTGAAGGAAGTAAATTTTTCTTGCAAAAATTTCCAAACCAATAATTTCGTTTCCTCTCTTACTCTATAATCAGAACCTAGACAAGAATCGTCAAAACAAACTCCAAACATTCGAAGATCAAAATCAAACTTTAGAAGATTTCGATTCTCCGAACTCTATGGAACTTTCAATTCTGATTTCGAAAAAAAAGAGAACTAGAAATGTTTGATTTCTATTTTGAATGATGTCAAGGGTTTAGATAACAAACTTCAGCATACAGATCCGCAAAAACTAGAGACATTTGTTGTTTCGAATTAAAGGAACATAAAATAGGGGTCGACCAAGAGTACTAGTGGATCACTCTCCAAACTCTGATTTCGATTCCCAATCACTTTGTTCCGCGTCTTTTTTCAACGAACACCTGCCACCATCGGCTTCCTTTTCATCTTTTGATTGTGGTCGTCTGGCGATTCTCCAGTTTTCGGAGGAGTCGCAAAAAGTTGAAAGGGAGTCTTGAACTATTTAGTGGAACCGGAGGGGGGATGATTTCGGATCTTTGAGAGGCTGAATGGAGTCTAAATTGGGTGGAGGGAGTGGAACCGGGTGGAGGGGTTGTAAATGAGCATTGAGGCGAGGGTGGGGGGTTCAAAAAGTCGAAAACCATGGAGTAGAGGGTTGACCAAAAAGTTGTGAGTTGAGAGTTTGAAGAAAGATCAAAAATTGGAAAGTAGACGTGGGATAGTTCAAGAAAGTTTAAAGTTGAAAGTTTAGAGGTAGATCAAACAGTCAAGATGGAGTAGAGGGTAGATCAAAAAGTTGAGAGTTGAGAGTTGGGCGGTAGATCAAAACATCGAAAGGGGTTTCGGGGTAGATCAAAAATTTCCAACATTTTAGAAGTCGAAATACGGGCTCTGAAAGATGATCTTTTTCCCTACTCCTGTCGTTTGAAAGGGGGTTCACCATCAGCAAAAAAATCCTCAGAGGTAACCTAAAACGGGTTTCTTGGTCAGAAAAACCTGAAACTGAATCGATCCTTGGAAAAGAGATTGTTGAGAACAAAGCTGATAGGTGTTTATTTTTCTGTCGCTTTGAACGACTGGTTGGTCAAGGTCTGTTAGAGGTTGCTGGCTGGTTCTACCGACTCTTCAAAACTGGACCTGTTCCATGAAGCTCTTGCCAATACTAACTCTCCAAGAACATACCACCCTCTACCCAGCGGGAGGTCAATTTACAGCTCCATGACCATACGAGGAAAAATAGGAGAGACAGGGAAAAATATGGGGCTCTCTTCGAGCAGCGTAAACAAAATTTGCCGCTGCTGCTGCTACTCTCGGGGCGAAATAAAGTCACCCCAACCCAAAAGCAAGTTTTTTTTCCTACAGCCATACAGAGAAAGAGAAAGAGAAGAGTGTCTTTCTTTCTCACACTGGAAAATATAGGCATGAATATATCGGACACACACACATGCACAAATAATAGTGGGAGGGATGAAAAGGCAAGAAGGGTAGGAGGAAAAAAATCATATAGAGACTACTCTAGTGCCCCAAAAACTTGCTGCGAGACCTTCTTAGTCCGTTTTTGAATATTGCAAGTTTTGTGGAAACACGGAGAACGTCTCACAGCCATTTTAAGTGACGTAACTTTGAAACCCCTATTTGCAAGAGCTCCTGAGCATCGTAGGGCTCCAAAACGACACCAGAAGTACCAGACCAGAAGCTTCAAGTTTCAAAAAGCGACTAATTTCGATAGCGCAGAAGTTTGTTTCCGAAAATGATATCATGAATTTGTCTACATTCACCCAACCCACTCACATACTGACACGTCCTCTCTAAATTCAAATCTCTGTCATCTAATCAGCTCAATTTCTCTCTGTCTCATTAGTCTACTAAACAGAAAACCCACGCATATGATTCATTCTGAAACTAATAGTGAGAAAAATCGAAGCATGAAAAAGATGAGAAGAACGAAACACTCCTCAGCGATTCCCCCACTTATCTGGAATGTTTTCGGAAGGGGATAAAGGATCTGAAGAAGACCAAAAGAGGGATACTTGAGAGTTCGAGACACTTTGCCATCTTCTAAGGAATCAAAGTGAGAAATCAGAAGGTTCAACGGTTTATTAAAGGTTTTGCAAAAAGCCCAAGTCAGAAACTGACCAAAAAGTGAAACCAAGCGAAGCCTGAACCGAATGTGATCTACTCAAAGACCAAACAACTCTTTTTGGGACAAGGGACCCCCGCAAATCGAATGAGCGCAGATCTCGAGCGGATCAAAAAGGTGGAGTTGTCTGCTTCGAGAGTAATTGGCATTGGGAGAAGAAAAAGAGATCTCCTTCTCCACTTCTCCTTGTCCCTTCCAATTTACGGGTGTCTTCTTGATCAAAAGGAAAAGTAGAAAGATTTTCCTTCGGATTGCGCACGTCGGTGCCTAATTTGAGAGTTTTCAAATCGTTTCTAGAAATTTCCAGCAGGCTATCGACCTATTGGCTTACCATTTGAGTCTAGACTGGAAGAATAAAGAGTAGCAAATCAAATTCAGATGTCGAGAAAAACGAGCAATTTGACAGTGATGTTGTTAGACATGGAGGACAGAAGACACAAAATCGGATGAATAATAGAGAGACTCGTTCGTCAAGTGGAGATCGTTGAGGGTTTCAAGGAGAATAGGGGGTACAAAAGGATGACGAACGACTATGAACGAAGGTTTTCGATGGACAAAATCGAGAAACAAAAAAATTTTGAGATTGATTAGGCTCTCAAAACAGTGTATCAAAAAGGGTGCAAGGATAGAATTTCGCCTAGCTCTGCCGTGAGTGAAATATTGAGAAACCAATCATGATCATCCAGACTATGGTCAATCAACCATACAGACTTTCAGACGTCATTTTCAGGTTTAGAGCGTGGAGAAGAGCTAGACTCGGGAGTTTCAGAAATCTGAGAATCCCCAGAGATCTTACGAGGTGATTGCTGGCTACGTCACTCCAGAGTAAATCAACCATGCAAATTCACATTTTGTTCAAACGAAATCAGCAAAATGCTAATGTGATTCAAGCCACGACCTCGTAAAGTTACCCATATGACCAATCTCACAGCTGGTATTGTCAACTTTGCGAGGTTATAACTGACTTCACGTGAAAATTTCGCAGATTTTAAAATCAAAAGCTGCATTTGTATGGTCAACAAACCTAGATTATGAGAAAAAGCAGAACTCAAAACTGAGCTCTGGTGGAGCAAGAACATTGACTCTAGAAATAGCACAGATCTCCTAGGTTCCATATCACCTGGACTAGTCTAGCTGTCTACATCTTCCACCTGTATCCTTTTGACAATTCAGAATTCAGAATTTGGAATCCAGACGACATCATTAAATGACCACTAAACCACCAAGTGCTCCTAATAATCAATCACCTCGAAATGGGGAAGTGAATTTATGTAAAACA
Organism: Caenorhabditis sp. 40 LS-2015; assembly: GCA_900536305.3. Taxonomy (NCBI): domain Eukaryota; kingdom Metazoa; phylum Nematoda; class Chromadorea; order Rhabditida; family Rhabditidae; genus Caenorhabditis; species Caenorhabditis tribulationis. The sequence continues at coordinate 48,130 of LR544697.1, read as the reverse complement.
AGACTTTCTGAGTATCCGTTTTCAGCAGAACGAGAAAGGTAAACTGAGAGCTCAACCTTGGCCAACTCCCCACTTTTCGTGACAAAACGTGAGTTTACTCGAGCGAACCCTAAATTTGCTCTCTTCGGAGCAAGAAGGCTCGAACAAAAAGTAAGAGTTTCCAACCTTTTCGGACGCAAAACTAGTACGAAAAAAGACCAAGGCGACCAATGATTCACACTGCATTCTGTTATTATTGTTTTCGATTTCCAGTTTCTTTTTCCCAGAATTTTCTGGAAATCCGGTTAAGATTAGAGGGGGGATGAGGAGAACCTGAAGAAGCTGGAGAGCCCCCCTCTTGTACTAATCCTCTGTGCGTGTTTTCAACCCCTCTTCATGAAAATGTTTCTTCTACTCTTTTGGTTGGAGGAGGTTTTTTGTTTTAAAAGAGGTGCAAGAAATGGGTGGCTTCCTGCGAGACCAAACTTGAGCATTTTTGGATTTTTCAAAATCATTTTGAATGTTGACGGGACAAAGTTTGGGAACGCCTAGTATCATTTTGAATTTTGTAGCTTGCCCCTCTTTTGTCGTCGGACAATTTTCTGACCAATGAAAAAAAGTTGAGCCTTTAGCATAAGGAGGTAGAAAACCACTGTTTCCGGGACTATCACTAGAAATTTTGAATGCATTTCGTCAAAAGTCGGCATCGTGAATTCTGTAATCGCCATCCCTTTGTCATTTGCTTGACCAATTTTATCGCGGTTCCCGAGATAGATATCAAAAAGTGGTCAACAAACAAAATGTAGCTTAAGATGTTTTAAATATTCTGTTAGTTGACAACTATTTTCTGGCATTTCCCGGTTTGAAGATAACAAGGGTCAAAATTTGGTTTGGTGACCTGAAATTAAATGTTGCTCACTTTTGTAATTGATAATTTTTCGATATCTGTTGCAGGAAACGAGATAAGTTTGGTCAAAGTGAAAACACGGGTAGGCTCCAAGGAAAGGTTTTGAGAAAGCTATAACTGTTTCTGAGCAATCTGGGTTAACTTATAAAATTAATAACTGGCGTGTTCTGATTTTCAGTATATACATACAATTATTCTCAGGGGTACCGTCTCCTCCAACTTCCTTCCCTGAAAAACAAACTTAACACCACTCCGCATTCCCTCCCCACCAGACCACGTATCTCCCCGTTTCTAAATCTCCTCCGCTCCACGAATTTTTTTTCGTGGCGGCATTCCAGTCGGATATCCGGCTCGTCTGCGTCTCCCCACTCATCTCTATGGTAACATTTCATTTTTGGCACCATTGATTTCCCCGCCCGTCTCGTCTAGGCTCCAAGCGCGCATTCCTCCTTCTTTATCTTCCTCTCTTTTTTTGATCTACTCCTTCAGAATGCCGAAACAACAATTCGAAGTCATCGACTACGCGGCTCCGTTGTTCGTTGGAGCTGCTTTTGCTCTGGTGGTCTTTTTGCTCACCTTCGTCATCAACTTTGTGTTCATCGGGAGAACCGATGAGGTCACCGCGTTTGAGAAGGTAGGGGAGGGTTCAAAAGATCAAAAGATCAAATGAGCAGTGGCTCATTTGTAGATCATACTCAGAGTCAAAAGCTTGGATTTTTGATTTACCCGCATTATAAAATCACAATTCCCATTGGTGACCTTCGAAACATACATTTTTCAGCTCGGCGCTCGCTTCAACCTGCGCGTCGGCCCACACCGCGTCTCGCTCGTCAAGTCGGCCATGGAGAAGCACGTCGACGAGGATGGACATGAGTACTAATCACCCGCCCACGATCTCTAAGTTTTATTAGAACCTCACAAATCTTCCATTATTTCATTCAACCGAAAAAAAAAAACAATAAACAATGTTAATCTACGGACCGCACTGCGAGTTGAGACCCGAGCAGATAGCGTTGTTGATTTGGGGGATTAGCGACGACAGATTATCATAGCTGGTGGTGAAGAAGGCGTAGCCAGAAGCGTAGGCGAGTTTCGAGAGGCGGCTCTGGTCCAGACCGGTGCCCATTCCGACGAGGATAACCTTGGCGTCGAGTTCGGTGCGGATTTTATGGGCGAACTCGAAGGACTCGTTGTAGTCTTGGTCGTCGCTGAAATTTTTGGTTGGGTGATTTTGCTGGAAACGTTTTCTCAAAATATGAGTCGTGATGAACTCAGTACTATAGATACAGAATATGCCATAGAAATTGGCAAAGTGAGGTTTTTGAGATTTGATTTATGACATAGCAAAGTATGAGAATTCAGGAAAACCTGTTGTGCAGCGGTCGATCCCGTGGTCTCACTTTGAAGTCATTTATCTCGGCTCACATTGAGAGCTCCGGGAAGTGTTCAACTAATGAAGTATTGCTCATAATAAGAACTACATTTCATTAGTTGACAATATCTTGAAAATCCCCGTGCGAGCCGAGATAACTGTCCTCGAAGTGAGACCAAGAGGTGCAACACAAGTACATGTTTTACTGTGCGATACTCCCCATGGGGAAACTTTGAGAGATCACAATTCAGTTCACGTTAACCTCCTTTCAGAATACTTTTCAAAATCTAAAGCTGTACTATGTGTTGACCCAGTTTATGAGCCATAATGAGCCATAGACTCACTTCGCATTAGCCGCCACAAACACAATGACAACCTTCTCGATTCCGTATCTCTCCTCGAACTCCTTACTATCCCCCAGTCCATCGTAAGCATAACGGAACAAGCACTCCAGATCGGTGTTGTTGTCAGCAGTTACATCTGGAACATAGGCCAACATGTTCAACACTTCTTGAGTCACGTTGGCGTTAGTTGGGACATCCGCGGCACCCCAGATGATAGCGTAGTCTATGTCGGTCTGAAATTAGAACATTGGAAAGTACTCGGGTGTTTCTGTGTAGATAAAAAGTTGGTCGGAAACGGCTAGAGACTTTAAGATCCGTCCATGGTTCGACCTAATACAAAAAAAGTGGTAAATTGTGTACCAGAAACTGACTAAGGTCCGACCTTAAAGCTGAACCTCTCAACTTCCGACCAAACATTGCAACGCTGGATCTGATTATACGTTAGTTTAACACAAATTCGTTTTACCTGAAGGTTCAACATGACTCTGACTTTATCCAATCCAACATTCCAAGTCGGGGTCAGTTGGTTAGCAATGAAGTTGATTTCCTTCTGGAAGTTGGCTTGGGTCCCAACGTTAGCCAACCCGTTGACGATCAAGAAGATGTCACGATTGCAAGGCGAAGCGGCTGGAAACATTCAATACTTCTAGAAACCACTACACAATTCTCACTATTCACAGACTCATACTGCATCGAAAATCCAGACTTTTGAACTGTCGGGTTCGATTCGAAGGTGACTACTGCGTTTCTAGTACCGGTATAGTAAACTCCAGGAGTGGTGACTGTAGATCCTGGTCCTCCGATTCTGAATTTCACATTGTTAAACTGGTCCGAAAACTTTGAAACTCACTGCACAAGTTTCTTGGAATTTAGCGTTGGGCCATCGTAAATGGTCACAAAGTCACAGCAAGACTCCAGGTCAAAGTGAGAGAAAGAGAATCTGAACTTCAAGAATGTTTTTGAATTCCCGCCTAACCACCAACTTCAGAACACTTCCAGGCAGAGCTGAGATGTAATAGTAGCACTTGTCGTTGGGTGGGTAGTTGTACGGGTAGAATGGGGAGTTGATGGTTCCGTTGTAGTAGAAATCATTATTTGCCGGGCAACCAATGTAGTCGTCTTGGGAGGTTATGGTTTGGGCGTGGTTCTAGAAAAACTTCGAATCATTTTAATACAAGAGCCATCCTTCTAAGAACACTTTAAGCCACGTTGAGTTAGAATACATGTTTCGTACTGTTTTTCAAACTTCTAGTGGTCGTACCTCACCCTCTAGTCACCCTTGGAACATGGTTTGGGGAAGAAGTATTCATTGAAAAAAGGCCAAAGTTCCTGTACAAGTTATGACTGTTTGAAATACCTAGAGACGCAGACAGCGGGAGACTGTCGCATTTGATTTCAAACGGCCATAACCTGGTTCAGAACAAAAGTGATTGTGTGCTGCTTTCTAAGAAAAGGTAGACCAACGTTGTGTGATCATTTCTGTAGAAGATTCGGCTTTCTAGCAACATTTTAACCCGAGTAACAACCAAAGGAAAATTTGCAGGTGAGACACGCAGAGAGTCTCGGCGTCTGCGTTTCTCACCGAGAAGGATCACTGACATGTGGAGCGCAATTGCTGACCAAGAAAACTCACATGCACCAAATGCTTGCCCTTGTTCGCCTCGGTACCCCAAATGGAAGCTCCAATAAAAATCGAAACGAGAATCAGTTTCATCGTCGGAGGAGCACACAAAAATGGCACGTTGCTTATCATTTTCAACCATTTTCGTCTCGCTTTTCCGGGTGATAAGAGCTAATTAAAAGACAGAACTGATATCATTGATAAAGAGACATTTTAGAACATGGTTAATGGACTTTGATGATGGTCGCGGGGTTGATTCGGTGAGGTTTGGGGGTAGACATTTTGGTGAACATTCAGTTTGTGTTTCGAGTCAGTTTTGATGAGAACAGTATCATCTTGATAATCATTGAATTTCCATCATTTTGCAGAGAAACTAGAGAAATTTGGTCCATATTGTCTCTCTAAAACGCGGAACTTTAAAGACTGGTATCTCAAAATGGGGCGGGCCAGGAGAAAGTTGCAAATTGCAATGTTGTTTGAAATTTTGTGTTGAGCAATTTTGTAATTGACCACTTTTTTCTAGCTCTTACCGTTTTCAAGATGTATTCATTCAAAGTTCATGAATCCTACTGAATGAACTTTTTCATTTTCTCTCTGAATTCTAATTTGTTCAGTTGCTCGTGTTGATTGTTTGAATGGTGATTCTTTATGAACAAAAATGAAATGATGCCCCGCTACAGAAAAAAAACTAGATCATGAAAATTGCAAGTGATTTTGGATCATTTTAAGGTTATTTCGATTCAAGCCCATTGCTTCTGAAGCATCTCCTGATAGTTGTCCCATCCTTCCTTTCCAACAGATCGGAGCTGAAAATCCAACTTCAAATTGACCTCTAACCACATTAAACTTACCGTGAGCAAGGAATTGATTTTCGAGCTGCGATCCTTCATGGAGTTCTGCGCGCTGACAATACAAATAATCGGCATTATGGCACAGTATAGGGGCGGTGTCTGAAAATCGAAGAAATCTAGAGCATTAAAAAAGCGAAACAACTAACATAACAAAACTCAGTGACGGCCTGCCAGACAGCGCTCCTGGGTCCCTCCAGAAAAATCCGTAAGCTGTACATGGCGCATCCATAGGTTAGGAAAATGATGAGTTGAGCCGTGGAGAGCCACCACAGAAGCTTAGAAGATACGATGTTCTCGTTCATTTGAAATCGAGAAGATAGAATGAAGTGGTCTTGGTTTCGGATGCTGGAAAAGTTAACCGTCTCCTTGACGAAGTTTGTCTCAGTTCCCGTCACAGATATCGAAAACTAATCAACTAAAAAAACGTAGTTTGTGAAAACCTACGCTGAAATCTTCCTCTGATTGTGCCGATAGAGCCCAATGGAATGCATCAGGGTGAGAAAATTCATGACATTCACGGTGATGAAAATGTAGTTGATCTTCATCTTACTTGATGGAGACGTCGCCATCGCACTCATCTGCGGATAATCGAACTCATCGCCGTAGTACATATACAGACAGGTGAGTCCCGGAACTATCACCTGAAGACCTTTACCTCTAAGAAGAGAAAGTTCTAGACGCCTGAACTTACCGCAACGACCGTGAGAACGACTCCGATAATTCTCGTCGTTTTCTCATAGCACGAGAAGAGACAACTGGCCAGAGTGCGTTCGATGACCATGAGGATTTGGGAAAACTCCATACAGAGCATGGAAAAGATTAGGGGGAGGTTGAAACTGGCGAAGAGGAATGGGGGAAGGACCACGTCGCAGGGGGAGGTGGCGATTAGGGAGACGACGAGGTGGTGGGTCTGAAAAGGTTCTTAGAATCGTCAAAATGATCAGATAGTTTTTTGCAGCCTTCAAATTTGAGAAGATTCTAGAATACAGAATCTCGGATCTCAAATCTTCGGAGCATCAGAATTCACAAGATTTTCAACCTCTTGAAATCTTTGGGTTTAGATTAGCTCTTTTTCTCTGAGAATCTAGGATTCTACAGTTCGTAAGATTCTGAACAATTCCTTTGTATTAATTTTCAGAAGCTTTCCTGTGAACACTCAAAGTATACCCCAGTTTTCCGAGCCCAAACCTCTTAGTCTGGACTTTGAAATTTTATGTTTTTTCTTTGGAAATTTAGGCTTCATGAAGCCTGGTGGTTTCTAATGTCTGAGAACACTAGATGCTCAGGATTCTAAAAATTTACAGATCCTTCACATTTCAGAATCCCAAAGTGTCACAACCACAATTTCAGGAAGCCTGGAATCCCTGGAGCACTGAATTTGTCCAAACTTTGGAAACATTTTAAAACCAATCAGTATCAAAGTTCTCTCCTAACCCGCAATTCCAAACTACAACGAAACCACAAAAACCAAATGTTAACCTACATAAACATCTAACAACATTTCCTTCCCAACCACTTCCTTCCCTCCAATAACTCTATTTTTACAAATTCGATCAACAAGTCTCACCTGTGAGATCCCCAACACTGCAGACTGCAAGAAACACGCCAGGAACTGGAAGAAGAACAGAATCTGAAAAATGTGCTTTATATCTTGAATTCTGTTTTGCAGGTAAAAACGAGCAGATCAGAGTCGGCCCAAATCGACCAAAATCGGTTTGTGATCACCCCAAAGACCTCGAATTCGTACCTTGATGTTGAAATGAAAAGCCAGCAGATTATTGTAGGCAACAACGAAATAAGTTATGGAGAATATGGAGATGATGGAAAGCAGGATGTGATAGGTTTTGACTGCTTGGAATGCAGGGTGGAAGGCTCCGGAGAACATCTGAAACTCAATTCGTTTATGAGCTACACTAAATATGAGCATAGGCTTGAATTCCTCGTGGCAGATTTTGTCTAGGCTAGGCAGTTCAAATCCTAGCTTCTGAAATTCGAAAGAAAATCTGGGTTGAAAATTCCTTCCAAAGTTCACAGGTCGTTTCAGCTGTCAGACGACAGTGATCTAGAACAAAATTCGCACTCAGATTTTTCAGATTTCAGATTCCCAGTTTCAATGACTCTTGAAAATCTCAAAACTCAAAATCGAACACCCACCGTATTGCAAAACTCCTCGTTGATTTCCACTGCATAATTGTACATCTTAAAAAGGATCTTGTGCCAATTGAGCAAACGGAAAGAGTGAAAATTTGAAATTCAATTAGTTTCCCGCCAAAAAGTATGTAGTGGTGTGTGCAATGAAAAGTGGAGTGGAATGGGGGAACAATGAGGAAAGCGGATGAAATAAAAAAAAGTACACATTTCTAATTGACATGGGACGTTTTGGGGAGGATAAGCCACTTTGAGGCTATTGAGATCAAAACATGATTCAGATATTGAGAGTCAGGAGTCAAAACAGATTTTCTGAAGATGGATAGAAAAAGAAAATAGCTTGGTTTTCCAGGTCACATATGGAAATGGAAAATACCTGGATGGCTTTGACCGAAGGTCATCTCGGTTCCTGTAACAGATTTAAAAAAGTGACTAGTTCTGCTAGTTCTCTAGACATGGACGATCGAAGTAAAGAGAGGAGACGCAGACAACGAGAGTGTCTGCGTCTTCCCCCCAATTTCTCGTGCAGCTCGGTCATTTGCTAAACTTCGACCTCTAATATCTCAAGAACTCCTTTTTATATCTGTTACAGGAATCGGGATAAATCTGATCCGTCAACGTTGCTACAAGATCATACAGGATTCACGGTAACATTCAAAAGGGTCAAGAATCCGAAAAAAGGTCTCGAACTCGTAGGCTCTAATATATAATAAGATCAAAACAACATGACTCAATAGAATCATAGAGTGCACCTGCTCCTTGCCTCCAGTCTACCTCTCGAAAATCCAGACTCCCATATTTTTTAGAGGTCGTGTGTGAGAATCCGCCTACTTTCTCGGCGCCCGGAAACTATTCCCTTCGACATCGTTATCCATCCATCAGAATCCGTGCGCCGCGCGCGCGAGCTCCGTCAGAATTAACATCTTATTATGTTTCTCTGTTTTTTTTTTTTGCCCCGCTGTGGCTAGTCTTAGTATGGTCGGGAAGAGGAGAGCCCGCACATAAATTGGCACGATGAAGAAGAGCGAGTGCTCGTTTTTTCTCGCGTTGTTCTTATCTTGTCTTTTGACGAAGCTAGTTTGGCTTTTTCGGATAGCAAGGTTGGCATTTAGGGCAAGAGTAAACGATGGTCCTGAAGGAAAAAACGGTAAAAAAGGAAGTAAGGAAACATCTTTCGAGTCGGACATATCGGATGCCGAAATCCGGTAACTTTTTTGGTTCCTGTAACAGATATCAAAAAGAGGCCAACTAACAAAATGTTTGTGTTAGCATGAGAAAAGGTAGGGAATTTTCCGGTCGAAGTGACCAACTTTAAGAAGTTTTAGGACTGGCTTCCTATGGCTCAATTTTTCTTAAATGTTGTGGATCTAGCGAGCAACTCTTGTTCTTAGTTTTTGTATCAGTCAATATGACTTAGAAACCGTTGTCCAGTCAGTTAGAAAGCGTTTAATGACGCCGCCTCAAATTATTCAGTTTCGAAAATTTTTCTTACGCGATCTAACTAGCCTGACAGCAATTTTCAAAAAGTGTTGCCGCCTACAAATATGAAGTGTTGCTTGATACATTCACAGAATTTCAGAAAAGTCGAACTGTTGGCAACCACTTTTCAACTCCTCAAAGTTTACAGTTTTCGGTGAAAACACTAAACGTAAAATACTTTTGATAGGTACTAGACCCAGTGACAAGAAAATCAAACTGAACATTCGAAAATTCAAACCGGAAGCGATTTCTAGAAGGAAGTTCTTCAAACCACGAATCTGACGATAATTATCAGTTTTCTGTTATTCTCCCTCCAACTTTACGCTGGTTTTTGCTTCCAAGAGTCAAGAAGCTATGACGAAAGCTGAAAAGATTCTCAGAAACCGCAACAATATTCAAAGAAGTCACAGAATCTAAAATCATCAACTCTCAATCTTCAGAATGAAATTTGACTACAGACAGATCCAACTTCCCACTAAGTGTCATAACATGACATTATTCTGTAAAAGTACGCCCTAAGAATCCCCTAGTCGCAGTGGATCACGAGTGCATATTCTGAAATCATCCATTTTCGCGACAAACGGAAGAAAAAAAGTTGAATGAATCAGATGAAAAAAAAAAAACGTGATTCCTAAAGTTTTTCGTCTATTTTCGATGCACTCCTTCTTCGTAATTACACCCCGTGGGGCCTAGGCATAACTTGTAGTTTTCGCTGCCAAAGTGACTAGAGAATACAGCAAAAAGTTTTGATACTGGTGTGAAGAGAATCTGGTTTTCAGAGTTTCATAAACTTTGAGAAGTCTCGAAAGACTCAGAAGAGATCCGTAAATGTCTTGGGAACTTTTCAGATTTTTCTCGAAAGATTATGTGCGTCATGGCCGGGACGGTGATTTATGGGAATACAGAGGAGTCTGGAAAGTTTTGAGAGCTATGACGGGTGCTTGAAATCAATCAATAGCAAGATTCATTGAGACTATTCGAGAGCATACAAGACCGTAGATGGTACCAGACGATATCAAACAAGACCATTCAATTCTTCAAGAGCATTCGAATTCCTAGGATCAGGATGGCCGTCGGCACTATTAACCTTGCTATTCAAAACCTGAGCAATCCAATCATGAACATGTGTAGTCAGTTTTGGGAGCTCGGAAAGTAACCAGATCTTCACATAAAGATCAGGATAAACATTGAAAGCTAATAGACAGACTTTTCTAGAACCGACCAACATCGAGCAGTGAACCAAAAGTTCTGGAAAAGGTCTTGTGAGAAAGTCATTTTTCTCGAAAAACCTGAAATCAAAAAATCTCCGAGCAAATTATTTATGATTTTTCGCCGACAGAGCATAGAGATCAAGGATAATAAATCAAAAACAGGGAGAGATAGAGATTAGAATGGAGCCAATAAATCAATCCTCATCATCTTCCTCCTCGAAGTTTCCGCAGAACGAGTTGAAGTCGGTTGCGTCGATTTCTTCTGGAAAAAAATGGGTTGGAAGGAGAAAAAAGAGAACAATGAAGAGACGGAAGACCGAATGCCATTTAGTTTGGCTGATTTATGACGTGGCAAGTCAGAACTTTTTTCGCCGTCGCTTTCTCCGTCGGCTTTTGGAGGGGGTGTTCTTGCTCTTTGAAGTGGGGGTCTCGTCAAGAAGACTTGTGCAGAAGGTGATAATTCAATGATAGAGTGAGTGTGGAAAGGACGTGGCATTCATAAAGGACGCCACTCGATTTCAGACGCGTCGTTGGGATTGAAAAAAAAACCCTCAGTTTCCATACTAACCGTTTCTAAAATGAATCGGTGGCGGAATCAGTCCTCTCTGCTCATAGTGTCTCAAGTAATTGCACAAATGCTTCAGCCGTCTCTCCTTGCTTCTCCGATTCTGGAACCACACTTGAATCACTCGCATGCTCAGCCCAGTCTCTAGTGCGAGCTTGGCTCTCGCGTGCTTCGATGGTTTCGGTGTATTGGAGAACATCTCGTTGAGCACGTCGAGCTGCAATTCAATGTTTTTTGGGCTGCTTTGCGTTCGGCGTATACCTGATTCTGCTTAATCGTCGTCCGCGGTCCCCTTCTCTTCAACATCCGCGAATCATCATCGCAAAAGTCGGAGAAGGAGTAATGTTCGAAATTGTAGCCATAAGCATCGACTTCCTGAAGGTACCAAATCCGATACTTATTTCAATGAAAATAGGATATACCTTCTTGACCTGGAACGGAAATCCTTCGTCCATTGGATAGGGAGCGATCGCCGATGCATCAGAAGAGCACGAGGGGACTTCAGATGACCCGGCTGGAGGTCCAGGGCAGGGGTCATCCATTGGGGGTGGATAGTGAGACATACAGGAGACAGTCATCATGGTGTCGTCGACGAGGATCTGTTCTCCAGGGGAGAGATGACGGCCGCAGAGAGCACAACAGTGGCATTCCACGTGGAAGACAAGGCCCGCCTAGAAAAGTAGGCATACATAGAGTCACTGAGTTCAATGATTCGTCACTTATCGAACTTATCGTAGCTTATCGAATCTTCCCAAACTTTTTCGATCCATCACTAAAAATCATGGCCCGATATTGTAGCCTGATAAGTTCAGAACCGAAAATTTCAAGAACTCTAAAACTGAGAGGACAATTTTGACCTCCATCAACATTCAATTCGGTTGTAATATTTCTCAATCTAAAACCTCAAACTCTACTGTTACACCTTGAAGACCAAGAAGTTAGAATCCATTATTATCGAGCTGCGAGTCTAACCTGCTTAGAGTCCTTCTAACTTCTAGAAGCCGGAAAAAGGACCCCGTCATAAGGTCTGTCAATGTGAAATATAGAAGCCCTTAACCTCTGACTAACCTTCAACTTGTACACCATATCCGACGGCGAGACTCCCTTCTTACATCCGGAACATCTGTGAGCACTGTAATCCCTGAAATCGAATTCCTTGATGTCTAGAATCCTGTATCCTCTCCCAAAACATACTTATAATAATGTTGGCTACAAAAAATCCGTCCATTCTTCCAAAAGCACTTCTCGACCAACGGCGACTCACAAATCGTACACTTTACACATGTCTCGTGGTACGACCGATTGTCCATCTGTAATGGAATTTAGAAAAATGTTGAACATGAGTCTAAAGGAGGGACCCAAAAACGCGGCAAAGTGAAGTACAGAAGCATAAAATTCACACTATATTGAGAACGTACCCGGTAAATGAAACGATCGTAAATTTGCTCATTGCAGCAGTTACATTTGTTCTAGAAACAACATGGGCTCAACTACAAACTACAAAATACAAACTACAAACCTGAGTGTCATGGTCCACCCCGATGGAGTCTATCACCATGCTAATCGCGCTCAACGGCTTCGACTCCAACAACTCCATTTTTGGGAATACTAGAGATTTAGGAGATGCGCGAAAAACTAGCAGCGAGAAGTGACACTGTAACAAATCACCCCTTCCTCTCCAGATGTCGGGAGAAAAGTGGGCGTGTCCCTCCTGTGTTGGACATGGATCCCATCGATTATTAATGTGCGCGCGAAAACTGGGGGGAAGGGTGACGATAATAGATGCATTTCCGATGAGGTTGGCACTGGAGGCGAGAAGTTAATCCGGGAACAGCAGCTCCACGATGTCTTTTCGCGTCGTATCGATCACCTGACTGCTGGTCACTTCTTGTCTGATGTTTTTCGGTCGATCCATTATGAACGAATGCATTTCCGATGAATTGGGTGTTTATTTTTTGTTTCGAAATGGGGCGATGAAAGTTTTGAGAATGAGAGCAAAAGACGTAGATCGAGAGCAATCGAGATTTTTGCAAATTTGAAAAACTATGAATTTTTAACAAGGGGGAAAATCTGAAAAGCTCAAGAGTAATCTCAAGCTCACACTTTGATCGTTAAAATGTGACAGCAGACATCTGAAAATGATTCTCAAATCTTGATGCATGAAACGGGATTCTGAAAAATTAGAGGTCAATAATGACAGATCGATTCTAAGCACCAATCTAGAGAACTCGATATCATCGGCACTTTCCTAGTCTGATCAATTTTTCAAAATGTTAGTTCTGATCTTTCAGACGTTCCATGGTCCGAAATTTTGTTAATACAAAATATGTTATACCGTTTTTTACACTAAGCAGTGGTTAAGAGGTAAAGTATGTCATGTAGCATTTTACGGGCTTTCGAATGTTCAAGAAATCAAACATATAGCATCGAAACTCATCAAGCGTTGAACAATCTTCCATGAGCCACTTTTAGGTTCGGGACTTCTCAGGCCTATCTTGGATTCTAGAGGTTTCCGGCACGGAAGCGTTTTTAACGCAAAATAAGTAACTTAACTCTTCCCGGGTTTCAGCTGGTTTTGAAATCAAGCATGAAGCATTCAAACTAATCCGACATCACAAAGTTATGTGAGAGCTCACACCATCAGTAGTCATACATTCACATCTTCCGATTCTCGACTGATCGCTTTCAGCCCAATTACTCTCCGATTCTGAACGAAGTTCAATCAGTTTCACCAACAACTGTCAATATTTCGTAACTACTGATAAAGACACATGACAAACTTTCGATTGACAGCTGTCTCTCTGCATATTTGATCTTCGAAACCCTTGTAATCGAGTAGTTAAAGTAACCCGAGAAAGTGCCCAAAAATGAAATCGATGGCACAATGGTTGAGATCCCCCAAAAACTTGTAAAATTGCTCCATTTGTATTTTCCTCGACTTCTACTCCCTCTCTTTTTCCCCTATCAATTTTCGCGATTGCTCTAGCATCTAACTATGCAACAACCACTAATCACAAAATGATAAGCATCTTTCTCCCTGTCAATCTTCTCCCATTGTTTACCCAACCAGTCAGAAATCAAAAACCCTCAACCACTACTAAACAAAGGAAACTCGCAATGTTTCACACAAACTGCGATTTGCTGCACGTCGTTATCTCGCTACGAAGAAAAAACCGTGCCGAAATTCGGTGACACATTCGTACACATAAAGGTTGGAGCAAGGAAAAGTGATAAATCAAAGAATGACCTCACTTTTTTCTTCACAGAATCACAGAATCAGACACGTGAATCAGAGAAACAGGTCAATGAAATTGAGCATTCAGAATGATGAGAAACATCTGTTGATTCTGGAGACAACGTCTTCTGGGGGCGATAATGTATTCTAATGTCTCCTGTTGTACATATGTCACCACTCACTAAACTGTCTACTATGGAGAGAAGAAGACGTCGTCAATCTGAATTCCAAATGAAGACGTGTGTCGAGAATTGGCAAGGAGACATTTGCCTCCGGCTGACAATGATGACTTTACACATTTTCATGAGATTTTTTGATGTAATGGTGTACCCTTGGAGTTCGATAAGAAGACAAAGACAGTCTGCATTTTTTTTCTTGAAAAAATTGGGTCATAAAATGTTTCTCTCTCTCAGAATGCTCAGAATCTCAAAATCGCAATATTCTAGAATCTCAGAATTTCAAATCTACAGTATCCCGCCTTTTGTCTGGTGCCAAGATTGAGAATTCTGAGAACTCTCTGAAGGACTGATTACTCTTCACCATGAACTTTCCAACCGTTTCAAGAAACAATGAACAATTGTTGGGGCTCCTACTGCCAATTGGGTCTTATCAGAAGCAATATAAATTTTTTACCCACAAAAAAAACCAAAAAAAAAAGTCCATTCCTGATACGGACCCAAGGAGCACATAAAACGACAGCGACAGCAATGAAATTTCGACAGTTTCGTCCTTGTTTCTGGTTATGATTCTTCGACTACTTTTCGTTTTTGTTGGAGCAGTTCTATGCTCCAAAACTGCGGATATTCAAGGGAAGAAGGTGCTGGTTTGGTTGCCGGTCACCGGGCATTCTCATCTGAAGTTCATGAGCACTGTAGCTCATATTTTGCAGGAGGAGGGGTATAATGTGGTGAGTTCCTAATGCTGATGACATGGATTCTGAATTCTCAGTTCTGGAAATAAATTCTCGGATTTTGCGGTTCAGATTTTGAGGTTCGGAATTTTTAGACTAGAATTTAGAGACTCGGCTTTTGAGATTCAGGTTATAAGGTTTAGATTATGAAGGTCGAATATTGAATTTCAGGTTTGGATGTTCTGATATTAAGGTTCGACTGTTGAGGTTCTGATTTCAAAGCCCGAACATTAAAGTTCAAATTTTGGGGGTCGAATTCGACCCATGAAAGTTATGGCCACCTAATTTTCTAGTCATAAGGTCAACTTTGCAAGTTCATATCTCGAACCACATGACCATTTCGCCAAGTTTAACTTCATATTATGAATCTTCAGAGTGGATTTAACCCAAAGATTGAAAACCGAAGGGATTTGTGAAAAACTCAAACATTTCAGACTCTCCTTCTCCCTCTCATTGATATCACCCTGAACAACACAAACCTTCCGATCACGCAGAAGATCAAGCACAAAATCAAACTGGATATTCATCCCGGGTGAGGCCAAGATCTGTTTTTTTCTAGGCTGTTTCTAGCGTCGCCTAGACCTCGAATCTATAATTTTACACTAAAACTGTCTGAACACCCGACGGCTTCAGAGTCCTCCGCGCGATCAACAACATGGGCGGCAAAGCGGCTCGTCAGCAAACGTGGACCATGGGATCCGGAATCTACGGATTCGACGGCATCCGTCATCTTCTCTCCGATTTGTACTCTTACACTTGTGATGGTTGGCGACCAATAACTTCTTATCACCTTTCCCCTATTTCAGGCATCTTCCATAACGCTGAACTCCTTGACCGATTGAAAAGCGAAAACTACGAGATTGGTCTCTCCGAACCGTTTTTCGTGTGCGGTTTTGCACTTTTCGATCATCTCGGAATCCGGAAAATTCTCTCCATTGACTCTCATATCGGACTCGAAGGCCCGAAGTTGGCTCATGGACACGCAATCACTTCCAGCTACTTGCCGTCGGCTTTTTCAGAGGGATCAGATCAGATGGGGTTCATCGAGAGGGTCGTCAACCTTCATGAGACCTATTTGAATCGAAGATTTGCTCGGCTCATTCATGATAAGGAAATGGCAGGGATGGGTGGTGTGTATCAGGGGAAGAAGACATGGGAGGAGTTGATGAGGCTGCCAGCGTACATGTTCACCAATAGTAATCCATTGTTGGACTTTCCGAATCCAAGGACCTCGAAGTTTATTGAAGTCGGAGGGATTGCCGCAGATGAGAAGAGGGTTGATGAGGTGTTGCCGGAGGTGGGTGAGATTCAGAGGATTCCGAGGTCTCGGGATCTTGGGATCTTGGGGCCATGAGATTCTGTGAAATCTGATACTCCAAGTATTCTGAGCTCTCATGGAAATCTTGGGATCTCTAGACTGGATTTCCAAACTCCAAATTTTTTCAGTTCTACAACGAGATCCTCAACCTGCGCAATCACACCGTACTCATCTCGTTCGGCTCCAATGCCAAGTCTGTTTTCATGCCCATCGAGTACAGGTACCTAACTTCAGCCCTCCACTTTTTCTGACACACACCACAAACCTACAGTACCCCCAATATTTGTCTTTCTCCAGAAACGGTCTTATCACTGCACTCGGCGCCATGTCAGATGTGACATTCATCTGGAAGTACGAGAACACTTCTGTCAATATTGTGAAACAGGCGGACCCTTCGATTAGCAATGTTTTCCTCGTGGATTGGATGCCTCAACAGGCACTTTTAGCCGATCCTCGATTGGACCTTTTCGTGACTCATGGTGGATTGGCATCCACGAATGAAGTGGCGTTCTCTGGAAAACCCGCAGTAATGGTTCCAGTTTTTGGAGACCAGACTCGCAACTCGCGCATGTTGGAAAGACACGGAGGAGTGCTGGTGCTTCGAAAAGAGCTTCTACAGTATCCGAGTGCTATCCGGAATGCGGTGACGAGAGTGTTGAAAGACAAGAACTTTGCACGGAGGGCACGGAATCTCGCTGAGATGTTGAACAATCAACCCGAGTCACCGAGAGACGTTTTCTTGAAATATTTCAATTTTGTAGCCAGGTGAGCGAAGGAGGAGGGTTGCATCATCCAGACGAGTCGGGTGTATTCTACCCACGGAACAAAGAGGGATACTGTAGAATTCTGAAATAGAACTAAAAGTTCAGTTTTTGAGCTTGAAGGGTCAGTGGAGCTGATGGCCAGGTTGAGTTCGATAGAGGAAGGTTTGAGACTTTGAGATTCTGGTATTTCAAAAGTCATAAGATTCTGAGGATTCTGGAAGCTTCTCCAACTTCAAAATTCTAGATGATCTAGAAAATGAAATTTGTAAAATCTTGACCACAAAAAATTTTTGCCCTATCTCGCGGCATAGTCGACTCATTTGGAGAAAAACTACACAGATGAAAGGAAATTTTACGGTACTCTGTTTTGTCTAAAAATGTTCTTTCTGAAGTTTTAAAGACAACGAATCAAGAACAATTCCGTGTTCTCCTGTTATGACTTTGTTGGCTCAAAGTTCGTCTTATTTCAGATGAAATGTTTCTGCCAAAACTCTATCAATTTCCAGATTCGGAAAACCCGACGGAATCGACTCCAACGCAGCTAACATTTCGTTTTTCGAGTTTTACTACCTTGATCTAATTTTGCTCATTGCCGTTTTTATCTTCATTCTGAACTGCATCATATCCGCCATTCACGCAGCATACCTTATTTTCTACACAGCCGAAGGGGAGAAGAAGAGAAAAGCGAATTAACATTTATTTTGCTACTGATAACATTATGATAATAAAAGTATTTTCGGTCGGTCATCGCTCTTTTGTTTAGAATCAAAATTTACAACAATTTGGTCTCACATGATGGTCAACAATGAAGTCAAACACATTCCTTCCCCAATACGGATTCATTCTTCATTTCTTCGCCCACACGAGAACAGAACACGACGAGATAAACGATAGAGCACGGAACATTTTCAGTAGGAGCATGAAATCATGGAAAAGAAGTGGGTCAACCTCACGTCATTTGTCTGTGTCAGTGTGTTATCGTAATAAGTGTGAGTGTGTGCTCATCGGAAATGAAAATACGAAAAATGGACATTCGTTGAAGGCGAGAGAGTAATGACGAATAATTAATGACATAGGTTGAGCGAAAGTGCAAATAGATAAAAAGTTTTTGGAGAAAAAGACATGGTACGGTCGAGTGTTGAAATGTGGGGTGATTGGAGTCAGCTGAAATTTTGAAATTGTCGAAAATTGTATAGTACAAAGAATATAGAAAACTCACTTCGAAAACTTTTATCTCGATTCGCATTAACAATCTAAACTTGTGTGCACTAATGTAATGCAGCTTTAATTACGAACAAAATTTTATCCGGTTACAACTTTGAAATTCTCAATGCAAACCGAGATAAATGTCTTTGAAGTGAGACTGCGAGAAGGGGCACATTCATCACTAGTTTTGCGGTATTCGACGTTCAAAAATCTTCAGCTGATTCTAGGGAATCGTGTGGCTTTGCCTCACTATCGGAGGACTGCTGTAGGTGTTCCAGTCTAGAAAATGGCTTGTGAAATTCATAAACTACCTTCGATGACACGAATTTTCTCGAACCTCTTGCTGATTTTCCTTCGTTTTCCAACTAACACTACCATTTCCGCAGACCTTCTGGTTTTGTGAGAATAACATTTTTCGAGAGAGGTAGAAAACATTGTGGAGCCGTACTTAATTCAACCTAAAAATCTTGAGCTGAGTGGAGGAGATCTACAAAAACAGAAGAGCTGAAGAGAGTTGTTGAGAAAGAACGCCTACATGTTCGTGAACAGTAATCCACAAATGGACATTCCAAGTCCTCGCACCTCGAAATTCGTAGACATCGGAGGATGTTATCTGGAGCCTTTAGGAAGAAGCAGTTGCCTGAGGAAAACGATCGGATGTTGTCGTTGAGAAATAACAATGTGCAAATCTTGTTCGTAAGGAGCTATAAGTCTATGTGAATACCTGTTTCCCGTTTCCAGTCCGAATTTGACCCATCAGGATAAAAAAAAGCAGGTTGTTTTACTCACGTCGTTCCGACCAGAAAATTCCAAAAATTAATCAGCAAAAACATGGCTTACTTTCGTTCCGCTAGGTACCCCAAACATGCACTTCCTATCATCCAGAAAACAGAACCGGAAAACATACCATTTACTGATAAAAAAAACACTAATCACCCTTCCTTACCCCAGGTCAGGAGACATACCCCAGATTCCGGGTTCCCCCTTCTAGGCTCCGATGCTCCAAAGAAAAAGTTTTCAGGTCTAGGTCAAACCTTTGTGTCAAGCCCCGCCCCTACCGGAAAACCCCCTAGTTCCTTTCTCTCCCGATATCCCCCTGTACTGCCTCTTATCAGTGACATAGGAATGACGTGAGTCCTCCCCACCTGAATCATCGAAGAGTCAATTCAGGAGGCGCCCCTATAAATTCACCGTGTCCTTACTCTCGACAACTGATAACTCGGTTTTTGCAACACTTTTCAAAATGAGCACATACTATTTGTATTTGCTTTTGCTATTCTTCATTGCTCCCGTTGTTGATGGAGGGAATGCGAACCCAAAGAAGGTGTTGGTGTTCCTTCCGATCAGTGGACACTCGCATCTCAAGTTCATGGGAACTATTGCGAACATTTTGCAAGATGAGGGATATAATGTGGTGAGTTCTTGAAAATCTCCTGATTCTGATGATATAGATTTGTTCTCGTTACATGACTTACTGTACTTTTTCCAGACCATTCTCCTACCAATCCTCGACGAAGCCCTCCGAGACACCACACCCCTCGTTCGCAAGATTAAGAATCGAATTCTGGTGGAGCAAAGCGAGGAGCTTATCGAGGCGAATGTCCAATTCAAGAATGGAGGTGGTCGTGAAAATACTTGGACCATGAATTCAGGAATCGTGGGATTTTTGAAACTCGGAACCAAAGTGGCCAATATCTGCAAGGCTTCTTGTAAAAGTGAGGAACACATTTGCAGTCTTCCATATGTACTAATTCCCTTTGATTTCAGATGTCTTTGAGAACCAAGAACTCATCAACTATCTGCGTGATCAACGCTTCGACGTGGCCATCTCTGAGCCTCTCTACTCTTGCGGATTCGCTCTCTTCGACCATCTTGGAATCGACACCACCATCTCCGCCGACTCTCATCTTGGCTTAGAAGTCTCCAAGATTGCTCACGGAGCATCCATCACCACTAGCTATCTCCCCGCAGTTTTCTCATCCGGCGCCGAGAGAATGGGACTTTTGGGTCGTGTCAAAAACTTTGTCGAGTCCTACTTCAACTATCACTTCAACTCGAAGATCTACGAGAACGAGTTGAGCGGAGTGGAGGGGATCTACAAGAACGGGAAAACTTGGAGAGAGTTGTTGAGAAAGAACGCCTACATGTTCGTGAATAGTAATCCACAAATGGACATTCCAAGTCCTCGCACCTCTAAGTTCGTGGACATTGGAGGAATCTCATCTGGGGCCTTCAAGAAGGAGCAGTTGCCCGAGGAGTACGATCGGATGTTGTCGTTGAGAAAGAACAATGTGTTGATCTCTTTTGGGACGAATGCCAAGTCGATGTACATGTCGGACGAGATGAAGTGAGTTTCCGGTCTGACTTTTGACTTCTTCTCGTGTTTCTAGGACACCCAAAGAGCACGTTTTTTCGCTAGTGATAAGGAAAATGTATTTGGAGTAAAATTAGAGCATACAAAGGCGTATGACTCCTTGTACATGACTGTGACGGGGAGACTAAAAACTAGGTCCGGAATCGGACACAATGACTGATAGACTCTCAGGACTTGTAATAAACCTTCAATTTTTCAGACTCTCTCTGATCAAGACCTTCGAGAGCATGCCGGACACCACTTTCATCTGGAAGTACGAGAACACCACCGTCGACATTGTCAAGCAGTACAATAAGAGAATCAACAATGTAATGCTCACTGACTGGATGCCCCAGACTGCCCTTCTCGCCGATCCAAGACTCACCCTCTTCGTCACCCATGGAGGTCTAGGATCCACGAATGAAGTTGCCTTCTCTGGAAAGCCATCGGTAATGGTGCCAGTGTTCGGAGACCAGACAAGAAACGCGCGTATGCTGGAACGACATGGAGTGGCTCTTCTCCTCACAAAACACGAGATCGCTGATACCAAGAAGGTTCGAGGAACGATTCGCAAAATGTTGAAGGACAAGTCGTACTCGATGAAAGCTGAAAAGTTGGCTCAGATGCTCAGAAATCAGCCAGAGTCACCGAAAGAGGTCTTCATCAAGTACTTCAACTTTGTCGCGAGGTTCGGAAAGCCCCATGGGCTGGATTCCTATGCCGCGGAGATGAGCTTTATCGAGTTCTATTACATTGACTTCTTCTTCATCTTGGCTGTGATGTCAGTGGCTTTGTATGTGGCGGTGTCGCGGATTCTGAAGGCCTCTCATAACTTCTCGAGCTTGATTTCGATCAAGTTCAAGTTTGATTAATCTACGTTCTTCTGAGCGTGTATTGTTAGTTTTAGATGTTCTGCTGGTTTTTATTGTATGGGTACTTTTACACAATTGACATAATATAATATGAATTAATAAATAATTTATTGAAATCTCAGAAAAAGCGAGCATTAGAACTCAAACACACGGGGAAGCTAGAGAGAGAGAAAGTCACTGGATGGGTTTGAGTTCTACACAAAGTTAAAAAAAAACAAGGAAGAGTTCAGAAAAATTGAACCTGTAAAAGCCCGAGCAAATTGAAAATTAAAACGCATCAAAAAATTATTTCGCCTTATAACTGCCAGGACACATGGTCAGTCCCTTCGAGACAAAATCGGATCCAGTGTCGATAGACTCTTGAATCAGCTTCTTCCAGCATTCCATGCCCTCGACGCCTCCAAACTTTTTGAAACTCTTCTCAACCCATTCGTTGTTCAGGTACGTGCTACGGTAGAAATCTCCAGGATCGCAGGCCAGGGTGACGATGGTCAGACGGTGCTTGATGGCGGATTGTTTGGCTCTGGAAGAGTGGAATTGTTTTACTCTTTTTAAAGATGATATATTTCTCATGGTTTCGACCGAGATGGAATGACCGTACAGATTCAGAATTTCAAATGAAAACTGCCAAAAAACTAGCATGGTTTGTTGAGGTTACAACCTGAGAAAGTTGCCCCATTCGACCTTAGGCGAAACTTTGAGAGCTCGTAACTTGAATCTTGTGAACTTTTTTAGCCGATTTTCATCATATATTCTAAATCTGCAAGGTCGATTTCACTCTAACCCAGATCATGAGAAGTTAAGCTTGTTATTATAAGTCTGCACCATGATCTAAGTTTACCTAATGGTAACGTCAGAGAAAAAAAAAGACAACACTCTAGACTTAACAAAAGTGTAGGAGGAAGTGTAGACGACTGCAAGGATTACTCACTTCTTCTGATAGGCTTTATAGAGAGAAACCAGGAAGTTGAGTGATGTCGACGGACCCACATTGTACCCCTTCTCGTCGAGTATTCTCATTGCTGCCACCGACGCAATATCGGGCATTCTCATGGCCTCATGGATCACATTCCGCGTCAAACTTGTCGTCTGTCCATACAAAACTGGCTCAATATCATAGCCATATCCGATGCCAGCGATTCCGGGCGGTGTCCAGATTCCGGCTCCCGATTGGTTGGTGAACTTGTGTCCGATTACGTAGTCGTAGAACAATGAGTATTGCGAGTCCGAGAGAATCACTTTTGTCGGAGCCCCATATCTGGCGATGTATCGGCCAACGCTGGAAATCGTACCGCCGGTTCCCGCTGAATGGACAAAGTAGTCGGGGATTTTCACAGCCTGGGTCTTGTCCTTTTTCAATTGCACTATGATCTCGTGATAGACATTGGTGGACTCGAAGTAGAAGTCACCGCTTTCGTGGAACTCCTCAGCCTTCTCGGCGTTGCCGAATTGGTTCATGAAGAAACCGTTCTTTTCGGCTGCGTGTTTTTTGGCCTGGAGGTTGCGTTGGGAGACGGGGACCTGGAAAATGAAAAGAGCGTGTTGAAGGGGTAGGGATGTGACCCAGATTACAAGAGAAGGTTCAACTCCAATCAGCCGAAACTTCTCTCTGTTCAATTTTATGATGGTATAGAACTTTCAAATTTCGAATTTCCCAGCGAAATCTATGTCTTCAACCGGCAAACTTGAATTACAGCCGAGACCCACGCTATTAAAGCTCCGCCCATTTCTATCATTTCAGGTCAAAGTATAACTGTTTTCAATCTAGACCCTTCAGATAGACCCTCGGAAAATCTGCCTCTCATCAATCTTCCCAATCTATAGTAACCCCTCTCTCACCTTAATAATCTTTCCGCCGAAACTCTCAATCTGCTTGACCTTTTCCTCCTCCAAATTGTCAGCCACCACCGCGTAGTATGGTACGCCGACCAGTGTGCACATGTAGGCCTCCGCGGATCCCGTGTTGCCAGACGTCGAATCGTAGACCCCGGAAGTCTTTGATGTGACCTTTCCTGTAAATCAAAGATCAGACTAGGTTCGGATCCGACTAGACCAACCTTCAGTGATGGCCCAGAGCAAAAGGGCCCAAGCGAAACGATGTTTGAGTGTCCTGGTTGCCGTGGCAGTCTCGTTTTTGAAGAAAATGTCCGCATTGGGGAAGCCGGGAGGACTGAATTTGGTCATCGGTGTGTGGCCCATTTTGCGCCGCTCGTCCCATAGTTTTTGGATGGCTTTCAGTCGCCATTCGGTTTCATCTGAAAAGTTGGATGTCATAGAGGTCAGTCACGGGGTTGCCTCAAAAGATCTAGGTCATTCTACCTGATCTACTCTGACTCACCTATCGGCGCAGTATCCTCGTTCGGCACTTGACTTTCGGATATCTTCGTGATATCCTCCGCTAGTAGATAGCTCAGTAGGGCAAGAGCCAGAAACGGAAGCTTCATAGCTGAAAGTTGATGAAATTCAGATTGAAGATACCCTTTCTCAAAAACGGAGCCCCTTTTAAAGCCGAGGCTCCACCCACATCACATGGACATTGTACAGTAGGAAATTCTCGAGAAGGTAGGGCGGCTCCCGAAGCTCCGCCCCTTTCCAAAATCAAGGAGTGGTGCAAAAAGAGCACCACTTCCGGGATGATGTTGGATGGACGAGGTGGTGTGGATTTAGGGATGAGGTGAAAATGGCACATTGAATTAGGAAGTGGAGTTTAGATTTGTACATAACCTTTAAGGATGTAGTAAACAGCATTTTTTTGGATCTATGTGATATCGAGAGGATGCTTCCGGATCAGATGTTGACAAATGTCTTTTTCTGCGATTTCAAAACAAACTTTGAAGATTTTAAGCGAAGGCAGGAAGTGATAAAATATTACAAGCATTATGTTAGTTGTGTACTTTTTCGAGCGGTTTAAAATGATGCTCCTTTTTAAGTTGGCAGGAGCATTTGTAGAACAAAATGGGGGCTTTCAAATGTGCTAGGTGTCTATCAGCGTAAACTTCTAGAAGTCGAGATGGTTGCTCGAACGGATATTGTGAAACAAGCATCATCTTCCGGGGTAAATATTTCGACTTCTAGAGAACTTTGGAAGTAGCTATCTAGCACATTTAAAAGCCTTAATTTTGTTCTGTTATTTTCAATTATAAAGACCAGTCTTCCCGGAAATTATCTTGTGAAAAAACGGTAGATGACTGCAGGTTTAAAATTTTGAAAACTCACGAGTGTTTTCTCTGAAAATGAACGGTTCTTACTCAAGCGATGACTTTGTTTATTCGATTTCTTCTCATTCTGGATTCTAGAGTTTAGAGTACTTCAGAAAACCGCGAAATTCAAAATTTTGGATAGATCTGAGTTTGGGGTGTCGGTGCTTAGATGACTTTGGGTGATCTGTCTCGAGTAGGGAGAGTTGGAATTGGTGGATAAGGATTACCTAGGAAATTCAGAAACCTCTGAAACTAGAAATTTTACGAAGAAGTTGTCATCTAACGAACTGTAGATCGCAATGAGCTCTATCCATCGCAACAATGAGCATTCAAAAATAGTGACCAAGGGTTGAAAAAATTACGGAAGAAACTCCATATCTCAGAAATCCGTTGATACATTTTTATTTTGATTTTGTATCGTTGCAAAAGGTAGATTTCATTCTTATCTACATTTTATTTGTTGACAACTTTTTTGTGGCAATTTCAGCTCTAAAGATAAACCGACTATAACTACAGTAGTCCTTATTTTTCTCCTATGTTTCTTTTTTTCCTATTCCACTATCTGTTCCGCGTTCTCCTTCCTCAAGAGAACATCATCAATTTCCTAATTAATTCCTCCTCATTTTGCAACATTTCGAGTCTTAACTGCGTCACCATCCAACGCTACAGGTTCCTTGTTTTCTTAAACCTTCTCCCTGAATCCTCGTATATTTGCTCATTGATTTTTGGTTTTTCTCTGATTTTCTAACTCTCCCGCCTTCAGAATCCATCCTGTTACTGATGTGATGTAAATGTCAAATTCTCAAAAATCGGAAATCGAAAATTAGATCAAATTTTGGTTTGATCCACTCGCCCGAAATTCGTCCCTACTATGAAGTTTCTCTAGATTTATCTCATCATCGAATTATAAAGGATGTGTATCTGATATCATTTTTAGTCCAACAAGAAACTAAGGATTACAAAATCTCGGGAGAAGTGGTCTAATGAAATTCAAATTTGTCCAAACTCCGTGTAGGTCAGATGATGTCACCCCCTTCGTTTTCTAGGCTACTTTTTGCACCTTTAGTCCCTTTTTAGTATTGGTCTCTCTCTTCTAGAGGAAGGTCGCGGAAGGTGCATAAAGATGAGATGGGGAAATAGAAGTGTCTCTACTTCTGGGAGGTGTTGGATTTTCTTTTCGTTTCTTTGACGAATGAGATACAACGGGGCGATGATTGACAAAAGGAACAATGAATCCAGATTTTCAGATGACGTAGGATGATCTGTCTGCAGGATCAAATGAATGAATATAGATTGTCTGGAATACCACTCAAAGAATGGGGTCACCAACATTTTTGAAGCGAAATTTCTAGACTTTTTCTGGAGGGATCGGAGAATCATCAAGAATTCATCTTCTCAAATTTCTGATTTTCGAATTTTCAGATCGAAAAACCTGAGCATCAGTTGACCACAAAAATATTGGGGATTAGTCAAATTAGGTATCCACTAAGAAGATTTGAATTATTTTTGAACCCGAGTCGAACATTGATATTGGTCTCATCTGTGGTCACTGGATTTGTTCTGATCTGACGGATTACCGTATTTCATTTATTCAGGTTTCGGTTTTCTCGACTTTTCAAGAAATTTATTGATAAGGTTTGCAAGGGTCTGTTTTACCGAGGACTACAAATCGAGAGGACGTGTTTGGAGTATAAACGGTTACTAAAGTCTTCAGTTTTCACTGTTTGTCTCAAATTTCTAGCATGTATCTGAAAAAAAGTTACTTCTGAAAATCAACAAAAGCCTTACTGTCACTTTGACTCAATTTATCTTAACTTTTGTAACAGATATCGAAAAGTTTTTTTCAACTAACAAAATGTTCATGACAATGGGAACTACGATTGTGTAGTTGACCACTTTTCGATAATAAGTACAGTAACCGAGATGAATGCTGTCAAAATCACAGTAAAGGGAAGGTTCATTGCATCTTTTACAAGCTATCAAGCCAAAAAGGTTTTAGTTCATGCTCCAATTCCTGATCAGATAACGCACAGTTAGTCAACATAAGTCCCAAATATTGTGTATGTCATCATCTGCCCAAGTTTTTTTAGGAATCTGTTACGTCCGTCTTCTAAAAGATTCCTGAAAAATCGAATTCATAGCGGAACAGCAGGTGAAAACTGAAAACAGCCTGGAAAAGGAACATATGTGTGACCGAAGTTATAAGAATTTGGAAATCAGAATCCGATGCTAACGTCATCTACACAGAGCTAAACTAAGGAGCCCGGAAGTTTTTAAAAACGAAGGGCATTCGACACTGACACTGACAATTGATCATTCTGGCTTGAAGCGGTAGGGAAATTCTACAGTATCCATGAGAATTTAAGAATTCGAAAAAAAAACTAACACAGTATCACATAACTTGATTTCCGACCTTGGATAGTTTTTGATCATCGAATGAATTTCTCCCTCTCTTTTTTTTGCTTCTAACCTTCAGTGACACCTCCCAAATTAGCTCTGTGCACTCTCCAAACCCACACACACATCTCACACATCTCACAAATTTCCCAACCCGGAAATTGAATCAAAAAATCGTGACGACGTCTTCTGAGCACCGGGGCTGCAGAAGCGTATCTCCTATTACGGTAGATTAGCACTACATGTTGACATCACTCTTGAACTTGAAATCCGAAAAAAGATTTGAGAAAAAAAAAGTGCGAGGGAGCATTTTTAATCTTGTTAAGCTGAGACCTGATCTGTCAATTTGAATGATATCAGACGGAGAAATTAGGATTGGAATAATGGATTAGAGAGAAGAAACAATGGAGGGATGAAACGATGACAACAACTAATAAGTGTTTGAATAGAGAAGAAGGAGGGGGAAAACGGGTTTAAGCCTTCACAGAGAAAACGGAAAGATCAGAGAGATAGATATTGTTTAGACGGTGTATGTTGAAGTTGTGTGTGATGATTCTTATCAGTTCTTCTTTTGACAACTTCTACAGCTAGGTAAGGGTTCTTGGAACATTGATAGCCTTGAAAATGGGGAAGGTGAGATATGAATGTCAAACGAAAATTGAAAGTGTATTACGCCGTCGTATTTACGCATAGAGCATGCTTCGAAAGGTGGGAGTTCGAGGATTTTAAGGCCACTCTTCTGAATCAGGATAAATAATGCTAAAATTTTACAGTTTAACAGCAATGTTGCAGGTTTTCCATTCACGAGGAGCTGTCAAGAACCGGACTGACTGGGAAATTTTCATCGACTCGGTCAGTGGAGCTGTCTGGTAGAACCCCCGACTGAAAGATCTGATTCTGGTTCCTGGTAACGGAAGGTTGGAATCATGATTAAAAAACTTTGGTTAATGAAATCTGGATCTGGTTTTATTGGATTTTTGCAATGCTAGAGAGTTTGGAGCAGATGTGGACTATTGGAGAAGGGGTACCCTAATAAAAGCTCTTAAACCAAAAATTGGTAACCATCAATAAGTGGTCCCAACACACATCGACAATAAAGGCCATAATAGAAAAAGGTTACATACTAGAGACCTCACATGAAGACCGTAAACCCAAAAAACGATCCTCACCTTTTCCCTCACTTTGTCTCCTTTAAATACCTCGTCCCCTTATCTCGTTGACCCGGCAACAGGATCGTGCCAATCGACACGTACATTTGCATATCTACCGTTTGCTTCTGGGAGACCCGTTCCAATAATTATATTCTTATTATTATGAGAAGAGAAAGAGTGAGTGATGTCATGTGAGATTGTCCTGAAGATCTTTGATGTATTCATACATACAGAAAGTCCTGGAAGGCACGTATGACCGTACTGAAGGTTCAGTAGAAGAGGCAATAAAGTAGAAAGTGAAAATAAAACTGTTCAACATTGCTCAAAAATATCGAAAACACAGATGTTCGAAGTATCGGAAGTTACAAAAACATCACACAAAGGTATATATTTATTCAACAGATTAACAAAGGTGTTGATTGTTCCATCTGTGTACTCATGTAGTCCATTCTTGTGAAGTACCTTTTCACTGCTGAAAATCTGAGAACATATTGGAAACTCCTGAAATGCACAATGTGCATTCCTATGGTCATCTTTGATTTTTCGATTCTCCCTCCTGTCCTCGACGCGTTCTTCGTAATGACAGTCTATAAAAATCAAAGTGCTTTTTCACGGTCGGCAAACACACTGAAATTTCAAAAGACAAGGAAGAAACAAAAGTAAACTACACGTTTTGGGAAGAGGAGGAAGTTGATCAAGATCGGTGTCAGAAATTTCAATTCTCCTAGTCAAGAAACCCTCCAGAAACTAGGAGCTCATTAGATGCCCATTAGATGCATTAGATACTTTGATCAAATTTTTCTCAGATCCTGTAACAGTTATCAAGAAGTGGCCAACTAACAAAGTATTGCTCATCTTGACTTGAGCAATTTGTTAGTTGATCACTTTTTGATACCAGCCATAGGAACCCAGATAAACTAAAGCAAAGTAGCGGTCAGAATGAGTTGTCAGGGAAAACTGATCACTGTCAATTTCCTCACAGAAATGGGCGGTCCAGTTAACTTTCACTAATTTGATTGCCATCAGACACAAACTCATCGACATAATATGCCTTATCTGGAAACAAAACACAGACTCTTACCATCAAAGGCTAGGAATTCCCATTCCCCTTCCCCAGAAATGACTGGTTTACATCTGCATGTCAATGAAATCCCTCGACCTTTATCCATCCTATTATTTGGCCTTCAGCAAATGATGATCTGTCTTTCCGCGTTGCTAGTGGTCCCTTACATAGTATCGGATATGTTGTGTGCCGGTGAGCAAGCGATGGAGATACGGTAGGCGATAAAAGGAAATTTCGGCTTTCAAATTTGTCATGCTCCGAAAGATGATGTAGTTTTAACTGTGCTCATCATCTTTCGGACCAACAATCTCGATTTCTGGAGGCTTGTGCAGGCTGTCATCTAGCACATTCGAAGACTCAAACTTTATTTGAAAATAATTATTTCTTGAAAACCTTTGAACCTGTCAACTTGCCTACATGGTTAGAATCTCAAGAACAACTTTTTCAGGGTACAACTAATCTCAGCCACCTTCGTCACTTCGGGTATCGCTACTATCCTTCAGACCACTTTTGGGTTACGGTAAGAAATGAAAAACCGACACAAAGACAGACTTTGGTTTTAGCCTTTCGATCCTGCATGGTCCCTCGTTCGCCTTCATTCCCGCTCTTCACACTTTCCAGAATGCATTCCCTTGTGATGCAGATACGAGCACAAGTAATTGGGAGGAGAAAATGCAGATGGTATGTGGTCAGAAATAATCTGATATTGAAATTTGAAACATGAGGTACTCCATGAATCTCAAAGTCTTGGGATTCAGAATCGCTAGTAAGAAAACCCCGATACTTCCAGATCTCCGGAAGTTGCCTCATCGCCGTGCTCATCATGCCGCTCTTGGGATTCACTGGTCTCATCGGGAAGATCTCCAAGTACATCGGCCCAGTGACAATCGTCCCAATCATGAGTCTCCTTACTATTGGCACCGTGCCAGACATTGAGGAGAAGATGGGTCTGCATTGGATCTCTATTGTGTAAGTGTTCTTCAATTCTTGCCAAGACTGGTCTCAGTTTTCTAGAGAGTTCCTAATCCTGGTGGTCTTCGTTGTCTTCCTCGGACAAACCGAGGTTCCCATCCCTGCCTACTCATGGACTCAGAGAAAGTTCAAGTTCACTTATCAAAAGATTTTTGGACAGTTTCCGGTAACCCTAAGTGTATCAACCACCCCAAATTCCCCTATTTTCAGTACCTCCTTGGAATCATCATCGCCTGGATCATCTGTCTCATTCTCACTGTGACCAATGCGGAACCTCCCGGCGGACAAGCCAGAACTGATAACAATGTCAGTCTAGCGGTTTTCCGGGAAACCCCATGGGTTCAAATTCCAAAGCCTCTCTTCTTCGGACCTCCCAAGTTTAATGCAGCGTTGATCTGTGGATTCATGGCGTCCTGCTTCGCCGCGATGATCGAGAGCATTGGGGATTACAGTGAGCCTCAACAGCCTGCACATCAGAGTAGATCAAATTTTCAGACCTCTGCGCCAAGATCTCTAAACAAACTCGTCCACCACCATCCAATACAAACCGGGCGTTTGTCGTTGAAGGCGTTGGATGCATTCTGGCGGCACTCTGGGGAGTGGGCACGGGAATCACTTGTTACGCGGAGAACATTGCCATCATGTCAGTGACCAAGGTAGGGCTCGGCCGACTGTGTTTGATGAACTTCTGATACGCGTAGTGATTGTTGATCGATGGGCATCGAAAATTATGTATGCATTAAAATTGAAACACGCGGAAGTGGAAATATGAATTTTAATGACTTCGAAACTACGCACACAGTTTAGTTGAGGCGAATAAAATTATGGTTTGGACTTGACTGGAAATTCAAAGATCGTAAGAGCTGATAAAATGAGTGAGTTCGGAGCTTATCCAGGTCCCAAGTTCTGAGCTCAAGAGTACTTCAAACTTGTCCTGAACTTGCTCTCGGAGCATCCATAACATCTTCACAATGCGCTTGGAAGTCCTTCAGCTGTCAATCAGATCACGAAACGACTCTGTGTTCCCACGTGCTTTGGTTTTTAGTATGTTCTGTTTTAATAGTCCGTTTGAAATCAAGTAACTGATAAGAGCACACATGACGACTTTTGAAGGAGCATTTACGATGTAGTCTCTTGTCAAAAACCACTGGAATTAGAGGATTCTTGAGATTCCATAATCTAACCGAAATAGCCAAAAATCCATTTTTTAGAGACTGAGAACCTCGACAAACCGAGAATCACTTTTTTTCAGGTCACGAGTCGTGTCACGATGCAAACGGCAGGAGTCCTTCTTATTCTCGCCGGAATCGTTTCCAAATTCGCGGCATTCTTATCCATGATACCTGAGCCCATCATCGGAGGACTACTCGCTATGGGTGTCTCTTTGATTAATGGAGTATCACTGAGCAATTTGCAGGTGATCTGAATGTTTTGGACTGTAGAAAAATTCCTTTCAAATCGTGTAACTTTCATTGATATTGAACACCTGGTTTCTGAGATATCGCATTTTCAAACAATCGAGGGGTTGGTAGTCACCGTGGAGCACTCGGAAAATTAGAACCGGGGATCTTGGGTTCCAGGGGTCTGACCTTCCATGGCCGATTTTTACAGACCGTCGATATGAAGATATCCAGGAATCTGACGATCATTGGAATCGCGATCATCATGGCGATTACAACGGCGAGTCATTTTGAGAAAACTCCGCTGAGTACAGGTGGGTCAAGGTCGATAGTTTGAGAGCTCGGAAATTTTCGAATTTTTTGATCAAAAATATTCTGAACCTCACCGCTCAGATGATGGTGAGTCTGGACAACTTTCCAGGCAACAAAACCATAGACGACGTCTTCGGCACGCTCCTAACTATCCGAATGCTCATCGGAGGTCTCATCGCCTTCACCCTCGACAACGTTGCTCCGGGAGCCACTCGAAAGCAGCGTGGATTCGTCGATGACGATGATAATGACAGCCTAGAGGAAAAGGAATATTTCCCTGATGTAGAGCACAATGGATACGCATTTCCTTCAATCGTGAATCGGTTCTTCCTGAGGTATCCTTGGCTGACATATCTGCCAGTGATCCCATCCAGGAGGGTGCTTCAGGAGATTGAAGATGAAAGGAAAGGCGATCTGGTGAATGAGAAATTGAAAATGTGATGGGGGTTTTGTTGTACATAAAGAGTTTTGCATATATTTGTTGTGTTTATTCTGACAAAACACAGATGTTATTATCTGCTCCCTCCATTCGATCCCATCTTCTACAGTAATCGAACCTATCAGATATTGTTGACAGCTTTGAGTCAACAGAAAGTATCCGGTTACAATAATTCGATTTTTATCTGATCGTCATCCCGTCAAAGGGTGTCTGCCGACACGGACCATAAAGTTTACAATCCTAGACTTTTGCGTTTTTTCGATGGACAACCGACAGAAAGGTGTCATGTAACATATGTTTCAAGGTCAGCCGTTATTGAAGCTCCGCCCACTGGATTCCTAGTATCTGCGGAAAGTCACTCAAAATTTTGATCCATTAATTGAGGATTGGTTTAGATGGACGACTTTTTGGATCTCCAGGGTTCTATCGACACTGAATTTTTCTGTGAACATGACTCTTCTAATATGCAAGCTCTTCTTGAAACGGCGGAACCTTTGGACCCCATTCCTGAAGAATTATTCAATACCCGCGACTATGTGATCTTCTCGGAACTCATAGATGGTAAGTTTGACTATAGCGGAAGTCAGAACTCCGATAATCTTCAAAACGCACTTTTGATTGAAAAACTTTCAGGTTACCCCTACGAATTTCCTGTCGCGAATAACCGAGTTTTGAATGCGGTCTTTGCTGGTGACCTGTTTTCGAACTCCAATTACGAGCCGATCACTTCCAACTTTCCGATTTTGTACGCATTGGAGTTGGATGAACTGGCGGAGCAGGATGCTGCTCATTCGAGCAAGAAAACTTCCGACTTTTACGATTTCGATTTCTCGAAGCACTTTTCCCTGGGCAAGGATTTTGGGGCTGAAGGTGACTCAACTTCAAGGACATTTACTGTGATTCGTATTCTGAATTTTGAGAAACTGTTAACTAATAAAATACGGCTCTGATTATGATCAATATTTCATTGGTTGTCAGCTTTTTGAAAATTTCGAAACAAACCGAGATATGCATCCTCGAAGTGAGGCGAGAGGAAAGTCGATTAATGCATATTTCAAACGAGTTTCAGGTCTCAATCTCGTTCCAAACCTGGAAGATGACTCATCTGAACCCTCGAAGGCTCCGGTTGTAAAACGTCCAAAGAATGCATACTTCGTTTTCTGCACCGAACAGATCAACAAACTGAAGGAAGAGGGGAAGACAGTGAGACTCCATGAGCGTGTAAAGGAGTACGGTAGGTGACATTTCAACATTGAAAATGATTAATTTCTGAGTGTTTTTATTGGATCTTTGGATACTATAATAATGGGTCATTGAGGGGCTGTGAAAACTCAGAAAATGACCTTTTATTTGTTGTCTAGTTTTCTTTAGGGTTTTCCACTCACTCTATATAATCTCTTAAAGAACTTTCACATGTTATATCGTCTTTCCAGGAGCCCTCTGGAAGGCGATGACAGCGTTGGAGAAGAAACCATACATCGATGAGCAGCGCAGACTCTCCATGGAGTTGAAGAAGAAGCATCCCGGGTACACTTTTTCGAAACGTAAACATCGGAAGTATGAGATTGACGGGGTGAAAGTTGGAAGGCAGGCCTACAACTGGTGGAAGAGGGGAATGAAGAAGACGTTGGCTCAAGGAGAATCAAGTTTATGAATTTTATGTTGTTATCTGATTTTTTGATCCGAACTTCTGCATATACCGTAAAATGTCACTTTTTTTCTAATTGTAAGATTGCAAGCCTTCTATTCCGACTCTTATCCCCCACGTTTCTTGTCTGGAAACCTGTGATTCAAGTACATTTATCTCGATTCGTACTGAGAACTTTCGAAATCTTTGAACAGATGAAATGTCGCTCATAACAAAATCTACATTCGATGTGTGAACCATTTTTTGAAACTTCGTATGCGAACCGAGATAAACGTCCTCGAAGTGATGCGAGGTGTACGGTAGTTCTCTTCTCACGAATTTCAAAATAAAATCTCATCGCATCTTACGTCACATGTTCATTTATGTTTTGATGTTGAGTCAGACAGATGCCCAGATGACATTCAGACAGGAATTTCGAAACAAAGAGAAGGGTCAGTTACGTAATTAGAGTGTGGGATTCTTGTTATGGATTCGACAAGATAAAGGTTGCATGACCAAGGCCTTTTTGAATGACTAAAGCCGCGGTTCTACCTTCATCCATATGAAAGTTGTTCTGAGTTGATCGGAATTCCTACTTCCGAAAAAAAATTCCTTTCGAATTTCACATTCCGAGAAAAATATGAAAGCCTGGCTTTTGCCTTCTGGAAAACTCGCATGCTTTCGTTTCCCGTTGCTCCTCTTCCGGATCTTGAAAGTTCATTTTCACGCATCTCGGATCAAATAGAACTTACCGATCTATCCCGACACTTTCTTATAAACAACACTATCTTATTACAGACTTGTGTTTATTCCTCAAGACAGTTGTAAAAGACGCCGCTAAAAAAGTGACAGAGCAGATTGTTTATATCCATCCGAAGATACGGACCAGAAAGAGAAATGAGGGACGAGGAGACGCAGACAAGTACTGTATTGCTAACCAATCAATGCAATGAGCTCCGCCCATTATCTTGATCTTTCCATGCCATCGAAAACATCAATCCACTATTAGCGCTTCTCATTTTTGAGTTTTCGAAGATGTGGAAACTTGAAGCAATGTTGCTGGGGACAATGGAGAGTTCTGGTGCAGATTTTGCAGTCGACGAGGAGATGAAGGAGCCGAAGATGGAGCTAAAAGGTATGTATTCTTCTGGTGAATAAAATTGAAGCCAGATTTTAGGATCTTATGAGCTTTGTGCTTGAACTTCTGTGACTACTCAATCTTTGGACAACAAAATAACGATTGATTTTTTCAAATTTTTGGGATTTTTCGAGACCAAAAAAGTTTCTTATCGATTATTCAAAATCTTCTGGCATCTTTGTAGTTGATCAGGAAGATGCATTCCCCCCAAAAATGAACTAATATGTAGTGAAAATAGATCAAAATCTAGATTAACTCTATTCTCCTTCAAACTCCGCCAGCAGACTGCGAATGCATAATAGTAATATTCGTAGTAGTAGTATTACTAATACTTTTCCGTGATACTAAGCTGTCTTATTTCCAGGACACCCCGCCGCGCAACCGCAGGGAACCTCCGCACCTGCTCCACCTTCGCCGCCGCAAGGTATAATTAGATATCGCATTTGTGCTCCTATAACATGTTCCGAGCTTTAGGATTTCCTTTCTCGGATGAACTGGCCATGAAACTTATGGGCTACATTCCACCAGAGTTCCCGTTGGCGCCAGCTGAAAACCGAAAACCAAAACACTATCCTCTCGATGTATCGAAAAAGAAGATGGTCGCGTTGCTCGAAGCGGTTGAGGAGAAGACCGGGGATTTTCCACCGGAGCAGTCAGGTAAGATTACTTTATGTGAGCCGAGTTCAAATGGAGTTTTCTAGAGTTATCTGAATCTGCGTCGTCTTCGAGCTCCCCTGCAAGACCCTCAAATGCTTCTGTGCTATTTGGTATCGAAATCGGACGTCAATTGATGAATTCGAGCCAAGATGCCACGATTGAGGAGGTTGCTGAGGAAGTAGGTAAGAACTTTGACTGAAATTATCTCGGTTCTCAGTACAGATATAAAACAGTAGTCAACTAACAGTATGTAGCTCAAGATGCCATAAATATTTTGTTAGTTGATCACATTTTGATATCTGTCACAGAAACCGAGACAAATGTGATAGAACTCATGGCTTTATGATTTCAGTGACTCGTTATGGGCACATGAGCAAGACAGAGAAGGCTCCGTGGAAGAAACGATTCGAGCAACTTTTGGAAGGAGAATACAAGGGGTATCGGGTCCCGGAGAAGAAATACAAATACAAGAAGAATAAGCTTCCGGCGCCACCAACGGCTTTCAAGATTTTCGCCAATGAGTACAGACATCAGTATGAAGGCTCTGGGTTGCCAAAAGTTCTGATTGACAGAGAACTCGGTGAGTCCGATGGAGCGCAGTTTCCTATGGTACAATTTCCAATTTCCAGAAATCCGATTCGCCTGTATGAGCATCGCGGAGAAGCACAAGTTCTACGAGGAACAAGCGCGACAAATCAAAGACCATTATCTTCACTATCCGTATTATCCGTTGACTGACGAGGACATCGTGAGATACACGTTTTATGTGGAGGGACGGAAAGTTGGATTCATGAAGTACGTGGAGTACATGCAAGAGAGGACAGCGATGAAGCAGGAAATGGAGGTGGGCGCAGTTTTTGTATATATCTCGGTTCCTATAGGAGATTTCAGAAAATGATCAACCAACAAAATATTGCTCATAATGTCCTGAGCAATTAGTTTGTGGAGCATTTTTTGATACATATTACACAAACCGAGATAAATTTGTCCAAAGTGGCAAGATTAGATTTTCAGGAGGACGAGGAGGGGGAGGAGGAGGAGGAGGAGATGGACGATGAAGAGTGTAGCTCGGAGGAATCGGAATAGAAAGTTGACCCTCTTAGTTGTGTAGTCCTTGTGGAAAAATTGACCTTCACATCTCAATCCATTTTCACCTGTTTTTCAACGGAATTCCGTGTTCTACATTCCGCTTTCTACCGTTTGTCTTGATTTTGTACTTTCCATGGACAGGTTTTTCTTCTCGATTCAACCCCCTTGTTACGCATGTTCCCTACTTTTTCATTTTGTAAATCTCTTTTGATCCAGATCTATCGAAACGTCAAAAAATTTGTATACTTCTATTTTCAAAGTTTTCGAAACGGTTTGAACATGTTCTATGCCATCGAAAACTGCCCACCGACTTGTTTGTTAGAATCAAAAATCTCTCTTTCTCTCAATTTTCCGCTGTATTTTTTTCCGTCGATGATCACAATTTAAACCCCTAATAAAGTGTAGCAGTATCCCTTCTTATCTTATCAAAACCTTTTCTCTAGTCAAGTTTCAAAAGTTGAGTTTCACGAATTCACAGTGGCGGCGATTCGAAAATTCTTGTTCCTCGTTGTGTTTTAACCAGGAAATGGGTATACAAAAAAACAGGGTCACCCAACGAAAAAAAACCAACAAAAACAGGATAGTTTGAGGAATTCTCTTTTTTTCAGACACCCTCGTCTCGTTATCGTATGTTGTTTGGTCGGTCAGGGAACATTAAATTTGTAACAAGAACGATGAATAGGTGATCAGC
The DNA here is from genome assembly GCA_900536305.3 of Caenorhabditis sp. 40 LS-2015. Lineage (NCBI taxonomy): Eukaryota > Metazoa > Nematoda > Chromadorea > Rhabditida > Rhabditidae > Caenorhabditis > Caenorhabditis tribulationis. The sequence continues at coordinate 10,859 of LR544697.1, read as the reverse complement.
GGAGACCAGATTCTGGAGCTTCAGGTCGATGCTTTCGAAGAATCATTTTGTCTACAGTAAGCTACATTTCCAGCTGGAAATGGACAACTTTGAGGACTTAAAAAAGGATTTCTAATCACTCAATTTTTCTGAAAATTACTAGGTGTAAAAAAATCTCTAAATTTATACTCTTGTCGCTGCCAACTTTACACGAAAACTGCTGTCCGGTCCGTTATAACGCGTATAAGAACGCAAAATCAAATTGGGGTCTTTTTTACGAAAAATGGTTGTATCTTAAAACCTGTCATACCTATCAAAAAACTGTAAACTACAAAAATGTTCAACATGAAATTTTACACATTTTTGTCGTTTTCAACTTTTTTTCTAGCTTTACTAGTTTTTGAGTTAATCGTCTTCAAACTCGGCACTAGATGGCGAGAGTGTCTGTGTCTCTCGCGGGTACGTTTTCAGACCTATTTTCTTTAGCACGACATAACTTACTTGACAATTTTCATGAATAGTGGCCAACTACAGAAAAAAGATCTAGACTTTCTCAATGCATCCACAAATTTTCAAAATCATCGAACAATCAGAAGTTCACTTTTTCAAATCTTCAAAGGTGATCGTTTTTCACATGAATGAGTCAATTTCTTCAAGACTTCTTTTAGGTTCCTGTCACTCAGGTCATTGAAAAACTAGATCACTTTCAAACCTCCAAAAATTTTTCAGAACTTTGACCCCAATCTTTAAAAGTTACCATCACATGACATCACATGGCATCACAAAACTAGACGATCTGCAATTTTCTCACCCAACATCTTTCTCCGGTTTCTTTACAAATCATGGATCACCTTTTTCACCTTCCTATTCTTATCACCTACCTCCCAACCCCTCTAGTAAACAAAATACATAACGAAAAGTGGGCGGAGTTTCGAAAAAGTTGACACAAAGAACATGATACCGTCCCCACTCTGAAAAAGTCACAAGTTTGGTCTTCTTCTCCACGCTTGTTATCGCCAGAAGATTAACTGCAACTCCACCCCTTTCTCTGCGTCTCTTGATCTCTCTGTGAAACATTCAGTGAACAATTTTCCAGTTTCCAAATCAGTATCACTTCCAAAAATGGCCTCCACCACTGGTCTGCATTTTCACGTCAATGAGATCCCCAGTCCCCCGTCTATTATGCTTTTCGGCCTTCAACAAATGATGATATGTCTTTCGTCGCTTCTAGTGATACCGTATGTCGTATCGGATATGCTTTGCGCTGGGGACCAGGCCCTTCAGATACGGTAGGTCTTACTTAAAATCGGGGACTTGAAAGTTGGATTTTTAAGGGTTCAATTGATCTCTGCCACTTTTGTCACTTCGGGTATCGCGACGATTCTGCAGACGACGTTTGGGATGCGGTGAGTTCGTATTCCATACATTGGAATCTGGCGGAATTCCGTCTTCCGCTGATCAAAAAGTGCTTCTCGACACGCAGACAGACCTACATTAAAGTTCAGTTTCTTCCTGTTAATACCCCTCCTGCATTCTCCAAAGTTCCAAAAACCAAGTCCATCAATATTTATATTTACCACCCATACCTATTTCAGTCTCTCCATCCTACACGGTCCCTCGTTCGCGTTTCTTCCGGCGTTGCACACGTTTCAGGCGACGTTCCCCTGCAATGCCGATACAAACACCAACAATTGGGAGGAGAAGATGCAAATGGTAGGGAGACAGTGGGGTCGAGACTTGGGGGTATTCGGTAAAACTTTCAGTCTAGTGGGTGTCCTTAATCTACATACTATTGAAAAGAGCGATACAGAAGTTATGAGGGCAGAAAATCTTCAAACATTCAAAATCTGGATCACAATCCTCAAATCCAAAAACTCGAAAAATCTCGAAAACTCCCAGATCTCCGGAAGTTGCCTCATCGCCGTTCTCATCATGCCCATTTTGGGATTCACTGGTCTCGTTGGCAAAATCTCAAAGTACATCGGTCCAGTGACAATCGTCCCAATCATGAGTCTCCTTACTATTGGCACCGTGCCAGACATCGAGGAAAAGATGGCACTGCATTGGATCTCTATTGTGTAAGTGTGCTTTACTTTGAACAAATTTATCTTGGTTCCTGTGAGAGATATCAAAATTTTGTCAACTAACAAAATATTGCTCATAATGCCCTGAGCAAAATGTTAGTTGAGCGCTTTTTGATATCTCTTACAGGAATCGAGATAAATAGAGTCGAAATGAACCTGGTTGTAAATTGATAACTGGTGTCTGGGGCTCTTTCAAGATGGGTTTGCTAAAGACCATTCTTGTCTAAAAACTATTGAGCTTTGTCCTTAAATAGTACAACAAGAAAAAACGACGATCACTAATCACATGGTCTCTCTACACAATGACGTAGAAGTTAGATCGTCAGCTGTACATAGAGGGGGGCAACTTTTAAAAGTCAGGGAATCGGTGATAAGAAATAAAGATGGAGAGGTTATCAGAGGTTTCCCGCAACATTTTCCTAGCGATCGGAATTTTCAGTGTCAACAAGTTTTTGCATTTTTTCAGCGACCAATTTCCGTGTTTTTCGGTTAGGCCAACTGATAGAGAGGGAAATGGAGGGAAATAGGGGAAATGACTAGAGATCGTGTTGGTGTAGATTTACGGAGGAATGAGTTACGACGCTTTTTGTGGACCCTCGAACTTCTTAACTTTCAATTTTCAGTGAATTCCTCACTCTCATCCTGTTCGTCGTTCTTCTGGAACGCTATGAAGTCCCTCTTCCAGTTTTTTCCCTCTCTGAAAAGAGGATCAAGTTCACTCGTCAGAAGATCTTCAGTCAGTTCCCGGTGAGTCCTCAGAACCTCTCTAACACTAAGAGCCTAGAAACGTTCAAGAATCTGAGGTCTATCGTGAGGGAATCTAAACTTTGAATCTCGATAATTCATCTTCTGATGAGACGACTTCCTTCTTTTCCAGTACCTCCTTGGAATCTCGATCGTCTGGTTCATCTGCTTCATCATGACCGTCACCAACGCCGAGCCCAAAGGTGGAGAGGCTAGAACTGATCAAAACGCGTCGATCACGGTATTTGACGAAACTCCGTGGGTACAAATGCCAATGCCTCTCTTCTTCGGACCTCCAAAATTCAACCTAGCCCTTGTCTGTGGATTCATGGCATCCTGCTTCGCCGCAATGATCGAGAGTATTGGGGATTACAGTAAGTCCAAAAAGTAAGCTTCAGAGTACACCAAAGTTTCAGACCTTTGCGCCAAGATCTCGAAACAAACTCGCCCGCCACCATCCAACACAAATCGGGCGTTCGTCGTTGAGGGCGTCGGGTGTATTCTGGCGGCACTCTGGGGTGTCGGCACTGGAGTCACCACTTATGCCGAGAACATTGCCATCATGTCCGTGACGAAGGTAGGCTTATTATCTGTTCTTTAGTAACCACTGAGTACCGTCCGTCGAAACAGTGTAGGTTGGGAAATATGGAAATTTTTGGGAGAGGAGCACGTGCTGGGATTAAAATTTTTTCGGTGAATAATTTCGAACTGATCGAAGGTCAGAGGAGACAACAAGGACTCACCAAAATGTTAGTAGCCTAACTTTCCTAGATATGCGAAAGTTAGGCCATGACCCGGTGTGACTTTTTGCAAGTTCAATGATGACCGAGTACAGGCTCTTGAACAGGAAAACGTCCTCAAAGTTGATGAAATCTAGGCCAACAAAAAATGAGTTCCGTTCATTCTTCAAATTGTCCTAAAACTGAAAAACGACTCAGCTTTTTGACCATTGTTTCGCCCGGAACAACAACAAACTACTCCGTTTTTGATGGTTTGATTTCCCTCTTCACCACATGACCGCTTAAAACATAATAGTATACAAAACCTGGAATTATTATCATCTTTTTTTCTGAACCTGATAACTGGTAAAGGGAAGAACAATGGAAAATAGAGGTGACCAGGGGGGAGATTAACTTTAGTACGTTTTGGTTCTAACTGATAAGAAAGGCGAAAAGTGAAAAAAGGGCCAAGACTGACCAGTAAGACAAAAATGATAAGAAGTTGAATGACACCAGGAACTGAGGGTCTGGGCAACAAAAAAAAATTACTAGGGAGCCCAGAGATGAGTCTCTGTAAAGAGGCCAGTCAATCGGCCAAAAGATGAGAAGTATTCGAACAATTTTAGGAACCGAAAATCGAAAAATAAGTAACTTCCAGGTCACCAGCCGAATCACAATGCAAATGGCCGGTGTTCTTCTCATCCTCGCCGGAGTCATCTCGAAATTCGCGGCATTCTTATCCATGATCCCTGAGCCCATCATCGGAGGACTACTCGCCATGGGAGTCTGTCTAATCAATGGAGTTTCGCTGAGCAATTTACAAGTACGTTGAATTCAGGCAAAGAGCATTCACGAACAGCGCAACAGGTTGTTACAGACTGTCGATATGAAGATATCCAGGAATTTGACAATCATTGGAATTGCGATCATCATGGGATTGACGGTAGCCACGCATTTTGAGAAGACTCCGTTGAATACAGGTGAGCCATCAGTTGAAAATACCTCGGAGCTCTGCTCCTTCCGAAACCGAGAGTCCTGCTTGATAAGCATCCCTCGGACCACAGTTATCTCGGTTCTTGTAACATGTATCAAAAACTAGTCATCAAACGTCCACAACATCATGAGCTACATTTTGTTTGTTGATCGTTTTTTGATAGCTGTCACAGAACTCATGAAAAATTTGGTCCAAATGATTGCGAGGTTTGTGCCGATTTACGGTGCTTCTATTCTAGACCCTAAAGAAGCAACTCATCTTTCATTTTCCAGGCAACCAAATCGTCGACGACGTCTTCGGAACCCTTCTCACCATCCGAATGCTCATCGGAGGTGTCATCGCCTTCACTCTAGACAACATAACCGGAGGAGCCACCCGTCGTCAGCGTGGATTCGTTTCCGAGATGGACGATGAGGACTCAGAATCTGATCTCGAGAAAGGTCAATCCGACATTGAAACAAATGGATATGTTCTTCCATCGAAACTCAACCAATTCTTCCTGAGACACTCTTGGTTGACCTATTTGCCAGTGATACCTTCGGAGCGGGAAATCCGAGAGATTGAGGAGAAGAGGAACAAGTTCAAGATTGTCGAGGAGAAATTGGAGAAGGCATAATATATTGGATGTGTTTGTAAATAGTGTGTATTCATAGATTGTACATTTGTGATTTGGTTTTAAGAACATGGAGCTTTAATTGGAAAGAAAAAAACAAGATTTTTGAATAAAATGTTGAGAATTCTGGCAAGAAACTTTGAGCAGCTGAAAAAAGTTTTACAATGTTTCGATTTCTCTGAAATTTTGTGAATGTATTAAGCAACTCTGGATCTTTGTTTTTGTAGTTGATAACTTTTTGTGAAAATTGCAGTCAGGTCTGTTAGGTCGTGTATCTTGGCGCGACTCAATTTTCGGAATCTTCGAGCTTTTTTGGGTCTGAAGTATTTCCTGATTATTATTTTCTTCATGTCCTGAGATCCACGAGTTTTCTTCATTACATCCATCTAATCTTTATTCCATGCAAATAACCGCCTAACTAAAAGTAAGTTATGTAAGTTAATACCCTAGACGAATGCACGCAGCAAACGCGCCCCACCTCACACCTTTTGAAATAAAGCAAATAGTTTGGTGCGCAAATCGATTGAGTGTCATTCTACGCGGTCTGTTTATTCTTCGATTGTCTCCCCAAATGGCAGAAATGTGAGTGATGAAATTTTAGTGAGAAACTCTGATAATCAGCCCAAAGTTTAGATTTCCCCTTCTCAAACTACCCCATCTTGCTGTCAAGAATGTCATCCGAACAATGGATCTTGGCGAGATGTAAGTTCAAGTTTTCATCGAAATTTAAAAATATTTTTAAAATTTCAGACTACTCTTTATCAACTCAGGTCCAGAAGGAAGAGAACTTTTTGAAATGTTCATTCCCAGAAACTCGTTCGAAATCGGATTTGAGATGAAAACCGAAGCAAGTATTGTGGTAAAATACGGAGATCAACAACAAGAATGTGCGATTCCATTCAATCGAAAATCTATGTACCAACAGTTTTTCCATTACGACGAGGAAATGATGACTGAGATGATGAAAGCGGTCGATGGGGTTTGTCAGAAACTGAATAGTGGCCTCAAATATGTGACAATCGACGGGAGTCTTGGTCAGGACAGAATCCCACACATCCTGTATTGGATCTACCGCCGACAAGTCTGGATTGAATCACTCAAGGCAATCAAAGTCTTGAAAACTGCCAGCGTTGAATATCTCCTCAAATATTCGTCATTTGTCAAAAAAGATCTTGTTCTCGAGATAAACGTCACACCTCACAATACACCTCTGCCAAAATTCAACATGGACTATCTGTCGCTCAACTGTTCAAGTTTTCCTAGTGGGACGTCTCTGCAAGATACTGTACCAACTTTCAACTGCATTCATATCTGTCTCCAATGTTTCTCCATTAAATCCACCCATTTGAATCAGTACTTGAAGAAATGGATCGAAGGGTGCAATCCTAGAATGGAATATTTGAAACTGGTTTTTTGGCGTCCAAAGCATAAAAAAATCGTCGAAGGAATCGAATGGGAACGACAATCTGGATCATATATCAGAACCTATGAGCAGTGAGTTGATTTTTCTACTTCTATTTTAATGACTTCCGAATTTCAGCCCCAAACTTGACCAGCCATTCATATCAAGTGGAGGAACAAGCATCAAACGGAAGGATGGAACTGTTGCCACATTCAAGAGCAACACTACTGATCATGAATCTTACACTTTCGAGATGGTGGTCTGGCCGAAAAATGTGCGATAATTTTCTTGTGATACTATGAGATAAAAGTTTTATACACACTTCAAGACTACATAGACTTTATTCTTCTCCACCTGCCTTATCGACTTTTCTGATGGCATCACTGGCAATTTTGTAATCGAAGGAATGCACATTTGTGGTTTGGTTTTAAGAACATGGACCTTCAATTGGAAAGAAAAAACAAGATTTTTGGATAAAGTGTTGAGAATTCTGGCAAGAAACTTTGAGTAGCGGAAAACGTGGTTCCCTGAAATCCGATTTTTCTGAAATCTTGCGGGTCTATCAAACAAGCCTAGATCATCATCTTTGTAGTGGACAACTTTTTACAACAGTGGATAGGATCAATTTGTTCAACGCTTCATAACTTTTGTCAACCTTGTTTAAAACACAAAGTTTTCGTAGGACAAAAAAAAAGTTTCACCAATTATTTCCACAGGCTGTTTTTCAATTCGTTTTGCAGCGTCAATGAATGACAGAAGTTTCTGGCGCCTTTTTTATTACGAGATCTCGAGTGTTGATGCTCGGAGCCAAAAAGGTCTGGATTGGGTCGTTGGCTATAACTGGTCTGAAAATGGTTTCAATGAGTTCGAATTCTTACAAAACATGCTTTTAAAGTTGATGGACAAGTTTGAAAAAAATACGAATCACTGAACAAAAGTGCCCTCGGCTGTTTACGCCACTGTATAAAGACGGTTTGTTTCTGATGAAGACCCCATAAATCGTATTATTTCTTCTGGGAAGGATAGGAAACGTGGACCATTGTACTCTATGAAGGTTAACACCTCCTGCACAATAACCCCAAACAGTGAACAACGAAAATCGATCGAGTGTGCCTTTCTACGCATTTCATCGAGCGTCCAGAGAATCGAGATCGCACAATGACTGAAATGTAAGTTTCGATTCCGTGGTATCATTTTAAAATTCAATTCCAAACTTCAGGTTTCCCCTACTCAAACTACCCCATCTTGTTGTCAAGAATGTCATCCGGACTATGGATCTCGGGGCGATGTAAGTTAAATTTTCACCTCAAGTTCTTATAACTGGTTCACATTTCAGAATACTCTTCGCCAACTCGTGTTCAGAAGCTAGAAGCATTCTGAAAATGTTCATTCCCAGAAACTCGTTCGAAATCGGATTCGAGATGAAAACCGAAGCAACTATTGTAGTGAAATATGGAGATCAACAACAAGAGAGTGCGATTCCATTCAATCGAAAATATTTGTACCAGTATATGTTCTATTACGACGAGGAAATGATGAGCGAGATGATGAAATCTGTCGATAGGGTTTGTCAGAAGCTGGATAGCGACCTCAAATATGTGGCGATTGACGGGAGTCTCGGTCAGGACAGAATCCCACAGATCTTGTATTGGATCTACCGCCGACAAGTCTGGATTGAGTCACTCGAAGTAATTAAAGTCCAGAAAACGGCGTGCGCTGGATATCTTCTCAAATACTCGGTACTCGTCAAAAAAGATCTTGATCTCGAGATAAGCGAGATGCCGGGAAATGATCCTCTGCCAAAGTTCAATATGGACTATTTGTGGCTCAAAAATCCAAAGGGCACGTCTCTGAAAAATGATGTACCAACCTTCAACTGCATTCATATCTGTCTCCAATTGGACTCTATTCAGTCTATCCATTTGAATGAGTACCTGAAGAAATGGATCGAAGGGTGCAATCCCAGAATGGAATATTTCAAACTGAGTTCTTGCGTAGTTAATCTTGGAAAAATTGTCGATGGTATTGAATGGGAACAACAGTCTGGATCTTACGTCAGAACTTATAAACAGTGAGTCAGATCTTTTTGAATTTTATTCCGATAGCTTCCGAGTTTCAGCCCCAAACTCGACGAGCCATTCACATCTACGGGAGGTACAAACATCAAGCGAAAGGATGGAACTGTGGCCACATTCAAGTTGAGAAAATCCATTTTTGAAATGGTGGTTTGGCCAAAAAACGTTAAATGATTGTACTTTGTGATACTGCGAGATAAAGGTTTTATACAATTTTTGAAACTTAACATCATTCTTCTCCACAATGCTCCTCATCTCTTCCACCTGCCTTATCGACTTTTCTGATGACATCACTGGCGATTTTGTAATTGAAGGAACCTTCAAAATCGTCCGATTCGCACATCTCAAAAACGCAAATCCTTCTCTCTAAACATCAACCTCTTTCTGCTCCATCTTCCCCTCCAATCCTCTCTGCCTAATAGTTTCTCCGCGAGCCATCAGATCCGAGCAACACCCATATTCGGTCATTTTTTGAGCTAGATCAAATTAAGCGCAAATTTCAAATCTTTGAACGAGAATACGTCTGCTGAACTTGTTTTCGAGTTGAAAACATGGATAGGAATATTGCGATATTTCACTGGAAACGAGTTGACTGGAAGACCTATTTTCATTAGTTCCCGCTCAGAGATCGACCTGATCGTATCTGTTCTCCCCGAAAATAATATATGAGTCAATTTTAAATTCTCGCATCAGACCACATGGTTCCCATAGGGAAGACTCCTTATCAAAACCTTTCACATTTGTCCTTGTCTGACGGTATTATTCAAGGCAGAGACGCTAATCTCACTCTTTATGCTGTTTCCCCAGGGGGAGCAAAGTGACGTTGACTCCACCTTTGTCCCATTCTCCTCTCACTGTTGTTTTCATTTTTTTTTTGGCCTGATCGATGCCATTCACAAGAGGTCTCCACTTTTTATCGATTTTCGGTGAGTCTTGTTGGTTTTTTTCTTTTTTCGCTTAAAAATGAGAGTTTGCTTCTTTTAAACCCCAAAACATTTTCCAAAATTCTAAGGTTCTTGATTCCCGAAGATTTCGATAATCTATTTCCCAATTTCAGGTCTCTTTCCCATCAACGACGATACCTTTCGCGGGTGGGCAATGCCTGTAGTTCCGAGCATTAAATGGTACGAAACAAGTACAACCAGCTTTTTCCGAATCCGAGTGCTCGACGGATAACCTGGTGCCGCGATTGTTGAGTGAGTTATGTTTGATGTTTGTTAGAAGAGAACTGATTTTAGTTAAATGTGTACTTTTTGTTGAACTCGAAGCTATTTTAGAGCAAAATTGCTCCTTCATCACCAATTCCTTCGCAGCGAGATTTTCGAGACTAAAACTTTGGAATTGAAAATTATCGAGGAGCTTGATTAAAATTATTTGGTCATGGCTATTCAGAGCCCGAAGATTGTGAATCTCGAATGGTTTTGACTTCTGTAGTCTCAAAGAAAACGTAACGAGTCAACTCAGATTTAAACATTTCTGCACCAGTTCACATGGTTATCCCTGGGAAGATTCCTGATTCACATGTGACAACAACCATTGTCTAACGGTGTTCATAAAATTAGGAGTGCTAATCTCACTCACGAACAATAGGAGGTCGACTCCTCCCAGATTCGTCTCATTCTCGCCTCTTTGTTTCACTTCTCTTTCCGATTGACCATATTCACCAGTGTTTGACTTATTTATCGATTCTCGGTAAATGTTGTTGGTGGCGAGGTTAGTTCTGAAAAATCTGTTTTTCTCAATGCTTCCAAATCGGAGTATTCTATTTTCGTGATAGGGAGATTCTGAGCTGTTGAATTTTTGAAATCTAAGGCTCTAAGTTTCTTGAATTCTATCATAGAATTTCGATAATCTATTCTCTAATTTCAGGTCTCCTCGACGACAGCGACTATACCACAAAACCCTATTAGCCGCAGTTCGACAGGACAAACATCTTTCTCAACGCCCGAGTTCTCGACGGATGCCCTGGTGCCGCGATTGTTGGGTGAGTTGTGATTGTTAGTCTTTAAATGTTAACTTATTAGTTAGATAAACTTTTCTGAATCTAGTAGATTTTGAACACTTCACAATTACCAGCGGAGGCCTGGCATCTAGTGGTTGTGGGGGACCCCTGCCTGATGTCAGGCGGTCTAGACCATGGGTGGTAGTGGGCGGTGGCCTGGCATTAAGTGGTCGTGGGGGACCTCGGGTCGTGGGGGACCCCACTCTAGTGCCAGGCGGTCTAGACCATGGGTGGAAGTGGGCGGTGG